>CM060961.1:25617234-26154734 GCA_030765045.1 Tenodera sinensis | reverse complement strand
CCTGCGCCTGTAACCGAAGCAGTGCAAAATAAACTGAAAACCGTGTTGGAGAGAAACCCTGGCTACGCTACAATGGTTCATATAAAAATTGGTTTACAACATCTAGACAAAACGTCATCTACGTATGACGAACACAATGCAAAATATCTTACGTTTGCTCCCGTTACATCATGTGACGTTGAGAGAAGTTTCTCGCTGTAGAAACATTGTTTGGATGACAAGTTTTACTTTTGAACAATTTAAAAAGTGTATTATTGTTCACTGCAATGTTTTTGAGCAACGAATAGATGACGATATGAACTGATGTAAATGGACTAGAGCTTCTTACACAGCCCTGCCCGTTTGTTTACATGTTCCGAACTCCTGTACTACGCCGTCTGCCAGTCACCACGGAGCGTGTATAGTACGAGCGCGCAAACATTGTAGGCGATGGGATATTTATCCTCGCTCTACTTATAATTAATCAAAAGACGTGAAATTGAGGGTAAAAACAACTTTGAGCTATTAGCGTAGATTCGAACACGTGTCCTCAGAACATCGCTGCGACCGAAGTGTAATAATTGGGCTGGACCACCCAAGCCGGTAAGGATTAGCCTTTTAAACTCCAGCGCTAGCTGAGGTAAGCGGGAACTACCCATCGTCTGTTACCCGTTTGTGCAAATGTAAGATTCTGTTGGTGTTTATCTTCCGTAATAAACATGGCTGTAACACTGGCTATACGAAGTAGTAAGTGCTGTGATTTACACCAACATTGAATTATTCAACTATTTTACATTTGTTGGTGTAACTCCATTATGAATGTAGACGTGTGTTTAATTGGCCATAGCCTATCACTATCCCTTGGCACATGTCCGCCATTTGGTTTTAACTCATTTTGAAAGTCAATCTATTACGATAGGTTCTCGTTCATCGAGACTTTCGGGAGAGTGTGTGTGTAGAAAGTGTACTCTAAAAAAATTTCTAAATTGTGTAAAAACAGGATGCAAGTCTCAGAGTACGATGTTTTTGGAATGGATTTATATTACTTTGCCCCTTAAATCACTCATTCACTGAGATGTTAAAGCGTAAGGACAAATAAAGACCTATCAGTGTGTCATGAGCACCTGTGTTTTGCACTTTTCTCTACTAACGTATAAATAGAAGAAATATTGCATTTCACCCAAGAACTCGATACGGGATTTCACCGAAAGTACCCGTTTTTAGACAATATGAATAATTAAGGAGGAAACTGGTAAAAGTCCGTGCGCGGGCGTGTGTCAACAGCTTAGCTCAACAATGAAAAGTCAGTTAGATTCCACACTTAGTGCTTAATTTCAGGATACTCTAAGAATGCAACATGATTTTTAAGAAAATTCCCCGCCCGAAACTACCCTATGCATAGAAAATATTTCGTTATTTTTTATTTTCTCAAAAATGACTAACGATTTATATTTAAATACTGTTTTAAGAGATTTGTATGACAAAATGTATATTTTAAATTTTTGGGGAATCCTCTTCGTTCTGCATAACTTTTGTGTAATAGACAAACCATAAGAGATAAGACAAATCATACAGCACAAAAAGCTATAGAACTCGTTAAAGCATATAATTTGAAAAGTATAATTTTTGTAGCGTTAACCGTTCCCGAGCTATTATTTGTTATTGGTTTGAATGTTAAAATACTTATTCTCTCAAGTGGGAAGCGTCAAAATGTGATCATGCAAAAATAATGAGTCATCACAGAGCGATCCTGGTTTTCAAAATCTGACTATCGGTTTACCTTATTGTAGTTTCCTATACTTAAAAGGAAACGGTAAATGTGTGACTCTTTCGATTAACTAAAGGTAGATAGAAAAATAAGCTTTTATGAGAATAGTTTATAGAAGAATGAGTAGAGAGAGCCATAATACAAGTCAGAATATTATTTTAATTCAATACAACCAAGTGCTTGGAGAACACACACCCCAAGAGGAAGACTTTAATAATAAATTAATGAGAGTAGGTACCTTATTTTTAATGTATGCGCAAGTCAAAGTAAAATGTATGGGATCCATTACATCGAACGTCCAAAGCAGCTTATGTTTCAAGACCATGAATAGAGGAAAACAAATGCTGGTCTAATGAGCCCGGGGTTCGCTGGCGCCTGCACTTACCTGCTGTTAGAAAAGGAAGGACAATCTGCTAAAAGAAATAGCTAATCAGGTAACATGCAGTAACCGCAAATTGGAAGCTTGCTCGACAATAGCAAGGAACTACACTGGTTGTAGAAACATGATATGGAAACGATGAAATGAACTCTTCCACTGTAACGGGAAAACTTACATCTGGTGGTTGAATGAAGTAAAATAATAATCTGCTGTGGAAGACGATTTCACGGCCGGTGTGTTTGTCATATTCAGTTCCTTCATTCTGAGCACTTCACTTGTAATACAGAAGTTGAAATCTGCTTTGAAAAATACCGGCGTTTGACGATTTATCATTTGAAGCCCAGAATGTATTGTAATATATAATTGATGCATGAATAGTTCACTTCTAAGTTACTAAAATTTTATTGCACTGCGAATGATATGAACTGTTGCGTGTTTCCTCAACGACAGCTACCCTTACACCCCTCATCATTATCTACTGCAAGCGCCCCACGTTTTCACAACCTCTGTGAGACTAGGAGATATTAGTTTATACTTTTATGCATTTTAAAAACGTGACGCATTAAATGTTTTAATTTAAATAATTATTGTTAATTGTTTCGCTGCTATAGCCCTTTGCAACTTCTGTCGTCATACCGGAAATTTAGCTTCAGAAACAAGTGATGGTGCTATTGCTCGCTGAACTATAGGGTTTCTTTTGCTGGTTTTGCGAGGGTCACTAGCTATGCATTGAAACAGCAAAATACAAATGGTCACAGAAATTTTGTTTATCTTAGCTTTTCCAAGTATTCTCAATGGCAATGTATGCTGTTTTCCATCCTCTGGAAGCACCCACGCCACTCAGTTTCTGGCTTTTCGTATCGTATGCAGAAACTGCTTCAACAAGTTTAGAAAATCGGTGACCTTAAAGTTGGTCCTTCACCACAGGAAACAGGAAAAAATCACATGGTGCCAAATTGGTACTATAGGGTGTATGTGTCAATAATGTTGTCTAAGTTCCGTGCAGAAACTCCATTGTTACATTAGCAGTGTTCATAAAGGATGATTGAAACACTCGGCAAACTAATCCCTAATGCCAACCCAATGCCGTAGGTTAGTCTTGGATCTTCCCTAATTGTTGTTTCCATAGCGGTGATGTTTTTGTCAGTCACTTTTGTTCCTGCTCTGCCATTCTTCTCTTCATCTTCAAGAGATTGCCGTCCCCTCATAAATTCTGCAAGCCAGCGGAACACAAAGACCCCTGTCAAACGCTAAATTGGCTGCGTTTCATTTAAGCCACAATTGAAGTCGTACAAAATCATTGCATGAAAATGCTCGCCGAATCTCATTGCACTTGGGAGTAAAAATAAAAAAAAATAAAAAAAAATAAAAAAAAATTAAAAAAAACCAAAAAAAAAAAACGTAGTTTTCAGACTTCAGACATAAACTGAGCCAAAATGAATGGCTCAACAATGGTGTGCCTGCCACCATTGCATCACCAATGAGTCAGCTATTTTGACAAAGCAACAATGCTTTGGGGGGTGGCAAATTTTTCGTGTCTCAACACACACACAGTGGGCCCGTATAAGTTTCCATTAAACACCTTCCCACATACTTCCAGACTGCGAAGGGTAGGGAATTATTCTGATTAAAGAAAAATTCCCATTCCAACCGAGAATTGGACCCGGTACCTCTGAGTTGTGAAGCAAGAACGTAGTTGTGAAATTATAAAATGATCTAGAAGCTGTTTTACGCTGAATCCTCTCCTTTACCGCAGAGAATATTCTTAATGGCGGAAATGGAAATTAAATATCGATGAACGTTAATTGATTGTTCTTACACACATGCCGTGTGAAGGCTGAAGTTGATAAATTAAGAATCAAACTGAACGATTCTGTGCTATACTCTTGGCTTGAACCACGGATGATCTAAGCATCTGAACTAACATGGCAAATGCCACTACGATGTTAAACTCCCCAACTGACTCACATTTTCGTAGTAAACCACAGGGTCTTCTCAAATTCATCCCAATGACTTGCAATATACGAACTACTTCACAGTTAACCACTTAAAATTATAGTCGGTTGCGTCGAGATTGTGTAAAAGATTGGCTACTAAATGATACAAAATACTTCTGTAAATCTAATAAACAAAAAGCTGAAATGAACGCAATTTTCAAAGAATTATGCAGTTAATGAATGACAAATGCAATAAACGCCAGCACAGCTAAGGAGAAACACTAGCCATTTTGTTTGCTGTACTGATCGCCGTCTGGGTAAGATCCAAGTTCATAAACCTTGGTTTTGAAAACGCACGTGGAAGTTGAACCTTGAAGCAACAAGCGTAGATATTGACAGACGTCCAATAATGAGTAAAATGATGTTTTCCTGCTTTGCACACTTTGATCCTTGCACGTGCACTTGCAGATCAACAAAGGGTTTAACGAGAGTTGTAAAAGACCGGAAGAACGCCTTGACTCTAATACGTCGCCTTTCACCTTCCGGCTTAACCACCCCAGGAGCCAAGACCAGCGACGTCAAGAATAGATTCCTTATGGCGGCACTTTCTCAGGAGCTCACACACAATGAACATCACATGAAATACCTACTTTCATTCCACTTGCTAGGTCTCGATCGGCGACGTCTAGTGGGTGAAAATGAGTTATATAAAATATAATAAAACGTTAACCTTCCATTTTGTTAAATAGCTGCTGCTAATCTGTATAAGTGGGCCTTCCTAACAAAACAAAACACCAGGCGTTTAAAATTATGTTCAGGGTGTGTATTTGTACTAAGTGGTTAAAAAGTCTTGTATGGATAGCGTGTTTTGAAGTAGTTTGTACGTTTCCCTGAGTTACGTATTGTAAGTGCACAAGTAAGTACATACATATGTATCTTGGTCAGCCGGCGTAGTTAAGAGGTCCAAAATACATTTGTGCAAGTGTTAACAAAATTGTGTTCTATAAGCGAAAATTATGCTTGGAGGAGTAGGTTCATGAGCGTCGGCAGACATTTTTCCAGGGGGGGGGGGGAGCACATGTTTGAAATTTGCAATCAGATAATATCAATTCACTATTATATTGTCAAAATTTATAATATTCGTTGCATATAACTATGTTAATTTGTGTTAAATAGAAATTGATCTTTTAAAATAGTAGTTTAATAGTCAGTAATTGATCGCACATTAAGTTGACCAACTTCCAGGGAGGGGCCGCAGCCCCCCCCCCCCCTTCACGACGCCCATGAGTAGGTTTACATATATACAAAATGGTAACCATTTCCTGAAATAGTTCCGAGTGGCAGAAGCATAACGGCGTTTCGCACATTTCTAATATATAATTTTAGTTTAAAAATAATTCATTAAATCAAGGTTATATTTTATGTTTATAATGTTTTCTGAAAACTTTCTGGTTTATATACAGTATGTGATGTGCGAATTCTTCTTAAACAATAATTTAGTATTATTACATTAGTGAAGCAAAATTCATGGTTTGGATATGGTCAGTTGACTGTTATGACTGGTCATTATTGCTCATAGGTAATTAACATAATCCCCATTTGGGGCGATCAGTTGATTACACAAGGAAACAATAGTAAAAAATGTCTATTGGCAAATATATTTTATGAAATAAACCCCAGTGACCTCTGCCGTACTGATTTCGTAATTGCTAGTAAAAAATCTGATGTGTTGCACTCACATGACTTTCTCTACTTTTGTACTAACCATTCTTACAAACTCTTATTCCTATATCTTCTTCGTGTTAGTTAAAATAAACATTTGTACAAATTATCTTATTGCTTATTTCCTTGTAGGTGCAAGGGGAATATTAGAACACAGAAGGTTTTGTGCGAGTCAAATCTTTTTGACCTTTGAGATTCCGTTCTCTTTGCACGATTAACATATAAAAAAATGAACAACGTTGTTGCATTTCGCTAAAGTTCTAAGTTTTCCGAAACTCACACACATAACAAGGAATATCTCCGAAATGGTTCACCCTACAAGAAAATTTATTGAGACATAAATTGTGTATTTTAGCAAGATCTACATTTTTTGTATAGTATGATTTGGTCTATCTAACGGTTTACCAGTTATGCAAAAGTCGTCCAAAGTAAATGTGACTACAGGGGGCTATAGCCAGAAAATTCAAGATATACATTTCATTTGTCATCAAAATATCTCAAACATATGACATTTTAATCAAAATCGTTAGAGCCATTTTCAAGAAAATCAAAATTTTCGAAAAATTTTCCGTGTAAAGTGTAGTTTAGGGTGGGGCTATTTTCTTCAAAATCTTCATGTCACATCCTTGAAAGACATTAAACTTAAATACCAACTTTGGTTTGTAACCGACTTTTCGTTTTTGAGTTATGCTGTCCACAGACTGACAGACTGACACAGACACACACGCGGACCTTTTTCTAAAAATGCCTTTTTTTTTATTCAGGGGGCCTCAAAACATGTATTTCCGGTGAAATCTCGCCATCGAATTTTTGGGTGGAATACAATACTTCCCCCTACTTACCAGTAGAGAAAGTAAAAAATTAATACCTATAGAACATTTTCGAGAAAAATGGCAGGGCGAGATTGGCTAAAGTGATTTTTGTGAAGAAATTCCGAAAACGGAGGCTACAAGAGTGAACCGTATAAAAGCTTTTAGCAGAGATCTGAAGGCAAGCTTTCTGTTAAAATTGTATGGGGTAATGGCAGGGCATCATTTCATCGCATCAAGCATTTACAATGCAGATCATACTGGCACGTGCAGGAACCTGGAAAGATCCAGGCTCCGAAGTGACCTAAAATACTTACGGTTAGAACTCGCAAAGCAAAGAAAAATTGTAACATGTGCAACGAGTGCTTCAGGTGCCACTCATATTTTCATAGCAAGGGAGAAAACTCTTTGGAGAAAAGTGGGCCATTGCATGCAAAATGAAAGATGTACTGTCAAATTGGTTATTATTCACGACTTGTTTGCAGCATTTTGTGAACCATATGAAACTTGAAAACAAAATCAATTAGTGTTGCTTGATATCCATGGCACCCAAATGATTAACAGTTTCAGCGTCTTCTGAAGGAACGGAATTGTTTGTAGCATATATTCCTCCATAAGTCTCGCAGGTTTCAGCCTCTGGACTAGGGCTGGACAACTGGTGCTCACCGAACGCAACCTGCTCAAGCCTGCACTAGACGTAATCTTGGAGCATTAAAGAAAAAATCTGATGTGTTGCACTCACATGACTTTCTCTACTTTTGTACTAACCATTCTTACAAACTCTTATTCCTATATCTTCTTCGTGTTAGGTGACATAAACATTTGTACAAATTATCTTATTGCTTATTTCCTTGTAGGTGCAAGGGGAATGTTAGAATACAATAGGCTTAGTGCGATAGTCAAATGTTTTAAAGCTTTGAGATTCTGTTGTCTTTGCACACTTAACATATAAAAAATGAACGATGATCCATTTCACGAAAGGTCTAAGTTTTCCGAAACTCACACACATAACAAGGAATATCTCCGAAATGGTTCACCCTACAAGAAAATTTATTGAGACATAAATTGTGTATTTTAGCAAGATCTACATTTTTTGTATAGCATAATTTGGTCTATCTCTAACGGTTTACCAGTTATGCAAAAGTCGTCCAGAGTAAATACGACTACAGGGGCTATAGCCAGAAAATTCAAGATTTACATTTCATTTGTCATCAAAATATCTCAAACATATGGCATTTTAATCAAAATCGTTAGAGCCATTTTCAAGAAAATCAAAATTTTCGAAAAAATTTTCCATGAAAAGGGTAGTTTAGGGTGGGGTTATTTTCTTCAAAATCTTCGCGTCGCATCCTTGAAAGGCATTAAACTTAAATACCAACTTGGTTTTTAACCGACGTTTCGTTTTTGAGCCATGCTGTCCACAGACTGACACACAGACACACACACGGACCTTTTTCTAAAAATGACTTTTTATTTTTTTGATTTAGGGGGTCTCAAAACATATTTCCGGTGAAATCTCGACATCGAATTTTTGAGACACAAATTGTGCTTTAGCGAGATCTACATTTTTGTATAGTAAGTTTTTGTCAATTGTTATGGTTTACGAGTTATTCAAAAGTCCTCCAGAGTAAACAGGACTACATAGGCTATAGCCAGAATATTCAAAATATACATTTCATTTGTCATACAGATATATTAAACATGTGTCATTTTAATCAAAATTGTTAGAGCCATTTTCAAGAAAATCAAAATTTTCGAAAAATCTTTCATGTAAAGGGTAGTTTAGGGTTGGGCTATTTTCTTCAAAATCTTACTGTCGCATCCTTGAAAGACATTAAACTCAAATACCAACTTTGGTTTTTAACCGACTTTTCGTATTTGAGTTATGCTGTCCACAGACTGACAGACATACGCGCGCACACACACACACACACACACACACACACACACACAGACACACACACACACACACAGTCACCTACCTTTTTTTCTAAAAATGCTTTTTTTTTTTTTTTTTTTATTCAGAAGGTCTCAAAACATATATTTCCGGTGAAATCTCGACATCGAATTTTTGGGTGGAATACAATACTTCCCCTACTTACCAGTAGAGAAAGTAATAACTCCTGTGCCGGATGGATCCAAGTTGTACTATGATGAACAACAAAGGAAGGAATACCTAAGTAACGTTTCAGAGATGGTTACAGTAATTACTCCTATGAAGACTTGTTTGAAAGCTAAGAAACAAAAGCGAGATGGAAAGCAGTAATCTAGGAACAGAGAAATCAAGAAGAAACGCTAAGCAAGAAAAATGAGTAGAGAAACCTCTATGAATATAATACATTGCATAGTAAAATGCAATCTCTCATCGAGCGAAAGAGGGGCGGGGGAGAGAGAAAATGTCTGCAATTAGCGCAAAAAACGCGAATGGAGCTCACGGTTCTGCAAACAGTAAATGCGTTTGGACTTACTCCAGTGGGTCTGTTTCAACGTTAAAAAGAAAAGGCAGCAGTATTATTATAGCTTCAAAGAAGTCATAAACTGCAGAAGTGGTTCTCGCCATACATGTCGCGTGCTAGACTTTCCAGCGCTTCTACATACACGCAGTTTAGGTTTAGTACGAATATAAGTGAAACTGGGGCAAATATTTTGAGAATGGTGTTGAACTCTGCAGGGAGGAATACAGTACGTACAAAACAGTGGCGCAGCGTGGTGTGTGGTCTTGGGTATGCACTTTGAACTCGTGTGAAGGGTACACTGAGGTGAAATTGCTGAATTCCACAAATTATTAGCGGGTTTTGTTCAAATTCATATCAGAGAATACATGTAAGAAATAATGTACAGAGATATCTTCCTTGCAATGTCTTCAACACTTCTAAATTTATTTTATTTATTTACTTTTTAGATATTTTCGGAAAGTTGGGAACAGCAAATTTTGTAATGTCTTGGTTTATTAAAGAAAAATTATTAACCTTGAAAATATCAGTTTGATTGCAAGCCTCGGATTCCATATCCGGAGCAGTAGGTTTCCAGGAAATGCAGCGCGCCCTCTACAACAACACGTTTTTCTGTAGTGAACCACACGGAACCACATGAGCAATATGCATATGCATATGCCTTTGATTTCTTGCCTATTTCTCGTTCACGTTCACACCAACTACTGTTCAAAGTGCTGCTTGTTGCACTCTGATAGGTGCAGAAGAAGTTAAAAATATGAAATTAACTTTCACTACCAAACAAAATACTGAAGAACTTAGCTTTAAACCTCATTAACATTAACAAACGAGATGCACTTCTCTGGGTCACATCCAGTGCACGCGCACATCGTTTGACCTGACTGGCGTAAAGCAAGCCGCTCCCTACTAGTTCATAGCAGATTGTTGTTCGAAATAAACTCCTCAGCAAGAATAATGCCAATTGGATTAATATATAGATAATAATAGGAAAAGTTAACTAAGGAAAACTGGCAGGGTATGCAACATATCACCCACATCTGTTGACGCTATGACCCTGGTAGAAATATAAACATAAGGGTTTAATAACTGTGTGCAGCATTCTTGATCAAGCTTTCTTTTTTTTTTAAACATTTGCAAAATTACAATCTGTTCAATAGTTGAACAATAAGTAACAATGATAACATATCAAGCTTTGACCACGATTAAATTGTAGTGATTGCTGTGCATCATTGTTAATCCTCGTTCAACAAACCGCCATGAGTTGACCGGCGCTAGGTTGTTAAACGCTTATGATTAGACGAGAATTACTTAAAGGAAAGTATCCAAGTATATACAAGGGGCTGGTGCAATAACAATCTTTTTTCTCTATATCACTTCTTTTACTTTGACTTTGAAATGTAATATTGGATATTGTTTGGCGGCAACCGAAAATTTAAAAGAAAAAGTGGTTTCAGATGTTCTCAGCATAAGATAGAATTAAGTGTCTCGTGTTCCAATAAAATGGAAAATATAAGGGTTGGTTCATGTTCATGGCGGCGCCGTGGCCGAGCGGTTAGTGTTCGCCTACCATCTAGACGGCCCGGGTTCGATCCCAGGCAACAGCATGTGGGATTCGTGGTGGATGAAGTGGCGTCAAGGAGGGTTTTCTCCGGGTTCTCCTGATTCCCCGCCACTCATTCCCCCAATTGCTCCATTATCACCTTTCCAATCATCCATTTCACCTGCATTTCATATCATCCTCTTCCTCACTATCATACCTGGTGTCTGAGCGGCCCAGGTTCGATCCCAGGCAACAGCATGTGGGATTCATGGTGGATGAAGTGGCGTCAAGGAGGGTTTTCTCCGGGTTCTCCTGTTTCCCCGCCGCTCATTCCCCCAATTGTTCAGTATCGTGTGGAAGAACATAAATTACATTGACCTTATAGTTGGTTAAACTAGAAGCCTGGGATTTATGTACTTACAATATTGTAAGTCGCCATTAAAGTATACTATCTCATATAAATTGAGATCTCCTTGTGTGATTTACGGGAAAAAATGCGTGTGTGTTGGCCATGATGGCTTAGTGGTTAGAGCAGCCGGACTGTAACCGGTGCAAATTCCGGTCATGGCATTGAATTTTTCAGTCTCTCTACCCTTTCTAGTCCTGTCCTATACACGGCTATTGTGTGGAAGAACATTAATTACAAACCGCTATTTGTTACAACAATGCAAATCATGTATAACCTTCTGAGAAATTAAAGACGTTATTTGCAAGCCGCATTATATCTCATTTTGATAATACCGCACAATTCCTTAACTCATGATTTTTTATTTTCATTTATATTCCGCCTTTAACGTCTAGGTGATATCGGCGGCTTTTGCCTTTGTCAATTGCTTATGTGAGTGATACACGTAATGCGGTAGATTGTGTGAAAATTGGCACTATATTTTTTATTGTAATGGTACGGAAGATGGGAGAGAGAATTCTAGTACCCCCAAAATGGGAAAATGTTCCAGTAGTTAAAAGTTAGAAAAAAATGTAATTCAGGATCAGACGAATATATGGAGAAAGCAGGAAAATATTGAGGAAAAATGAGGTTAAAATGGTTAAAAGTAAATGGAGAAAATGGAAAAGGGTAATGAGGGGTAAAAGTAATTAATGGGTAAAATGAACTTCCCCATTATATATAAAGCAAAATGTTAAATATAAGGGGAAGTAATGGAAATAAATAACTCCAAAAGGGAGGAATAAATTGCAGATTGTGGTATGGTTATAATTAATTATATTTGTTTTATTTTATTATTGTATTAGACTAAGAGTATTTGTATAATTACAATTGTTAGAATAGATACTACTGCTATGCCAATGATGTTCACTGGTTTACTTTTGGTGCTTTTCTTTGGGTTACCTTTAAATTAGTATACACATTCCCTCTGTTTCATACTTCCAGACCCTAGGGAGGGTGGAGAATAATCCTGGCTAACGAAAAATCCCCACCCTCTAGCCGGGAATCTAACCCAGGATCTCTAGGTTTGGAAGCTAGCATGCTATAACCACAGAGATAGTCGCGTAATAATGATATGACGTAAACTGAAGGTTAACAAACGTAATAACTGAGCTTTTTATTACAGTTTTAATTGCTTATGTCCTAGCTGTAACAAATACTGATGCAGTAATATACGTATGTCTATAGTTATGACATCGGGAAATCCATCACACATATTTCTGCCCACCACAGGAGCTACACAAATGGTGGACATAAAGAAGCAATTATATGGGCACATCGATGATGATGATAATACGCAACGTCGTAGCTCGCTGGAATTATATAAATATCTCTAAAATCAATACAGTAAAAAGTCCTGTAGCGCATGATCTCAAAGTTGTTAAAACTCTATTCATAGGTGCAACAGGGCGATCGCGGTTCCTGGAAAACTGCCACGTTTGTCATTTCATTTACTAGCAACCATATGTTGAAAGCTGGATTGGGTTTATTCAAATATCCTGTCCCCATGCTTCTTTGTGCAACGATCCGGTTTTTACGTTGTTCCCGCTTTCTTTTTCTTTCTTTCTTTTTTTTTTTTTTCTCCTTTTTTTTTTTTTTTTTTTTTTTTTTTTAATGCACGTTTATTATCATCTCGCCCTCCTACCTCCAAGAAAATTGAAACGGACAGTCACTTTGTGGAACTTGACAGTCATCAACGGAATTGATCGGTCCTGCTCCTGCGGTCAATGTTGACCACAATCAACTTATCTCTTTTAGCTTTGATCATTGTTGATGCACCGAAAAATCGCGTTGAGCGCGGTCAAATGCCGAACTGACCACACTCAAGCATTGATCGAGAGTGGTAGACATGGCCACAGGAGCCGTTATGCTTACCTCTGATGATGGGGCATCGTGTCTGCCTCACATTCAGCAGTTCCCAAGTTCGAATCTCGGTGAGGCGGAGTTACCTAGATGTTTTTTCGAGGATTTACTCGGGCTTCGTGGGAACCTATTGGATTTTGAATATCAGATAATAGAAAAAAACGTTATGTAATATGTATACCCTTTCATCGGTGGGGGAGAGCGTCTACAGACTTTTAAAAAAAGTAATAAAATAACGCTATTTTCAAACACTCGGGCCCGTCAGTTTATTATACAGATTATACCCATAAGCTGACGATTATTTGGAGCGATTTTCTTAATATGATGCTTTGAAAGATTTTTTAATTACTGAATGTGACAAATAAAATACCCGGGAAAAAAGCATGAAAATAAAAAAATAGTATATTACTCCCTTAGGGAGTTACTTTGGCTTGTAGAAATCGGCAGATCGTAGTTTTTACCGTTACCTTTAATTATTTCCTTCAAAATGAAACAAAATTCAACCGCACTCGAGATTGTCGATGTGACTTTTTTTTTTCTCTTTTTACTTTCTCTACTGGTAAGTAGGGGAAGTATTGTATTCCACCCAAAAATTCGATGTCGAGATTTCACCGGAAATATATGTTTTGAGGCCCCCTGAATCCAAAAGAAGCATTTTTAGAAAAAGGGCCGTGTGTGTGTGTGTGTGTGTGTGTGTGTGTGTGTGTGTGTGTGTGTGTGTGTGTGTGTGTGTGTGTGTGTCTGTCTGTCTGTCTGTCTGTCAGTCTGTGGACAGCATAACTCAAAAACGAAAAGTCGGTTAAAAGCCAAACTTGGTATTTAAGTTTAATGTCTTTCAAGGATGCGACACGAAGATTTTGAAGAAAATAGCCCCATCCTACACTACCCTTTATATGGAAGATTTTTGGAAAATTTTGATTTTCTTGAAAATGGCTCTAACGATTTTGATTAAAATGTCATATGTTTGAGATATTTTGATGACAAATGAAATGTATATTTTAATTTTCTGGCTATAGCCCCTGTAGTCGTATTTACTTTGGACGACTTTTGCATAACTGGTAAACCGTTAGAGATAGACCAAATTATACTATACAAAAAATGTAGATCTTGCTAAAATACACAATTTATGTCTCAATAAATTTTCTTGTAGGGTGAACCATTTCGGAGATATTCCTTGTTATGTGTGTGAGTTTCGGAAAACTTAGAACTTTAGCGAAATGCAACAACGTTGTTCATTTTTTTATATGTTAATCGTGCAAAGAGAACGGAATCTCAAAGGTCAAAAAGATTTGACTCGCACAAAACCTTCTGTGTTCTAATATTCCCCTTGCACCTACAAGGACATAAGCAATAAGATAATTTGTACGAATGTTTATCGTAACTAACATGGAGATATAGGAATAAGAGTTTGTTAGAATGGTTAGTACAAGAGTAGAGAAAGCCATGTGAGTGCAACACATCAGTTTTTTTTTTTTTTTTTTTTTTTTCCCCAAGTTTGTGATCCTCCGACTCCCTTACGTCACCCTCAAATCGTGAGATTATTGAAATACACAAATTTAATTAACCCACCATACCTTAATCTGACGCGTTCAAGTATGTCTAACCATCCATTGGTCGGGGGGGCCCCCCTCCTATTCTGATCGGGTGCGCTAGACGCGCGACCCTTTATAGAGGACTTAAATATGGTGGAGGTACCCAACAGGGTGCAAGGTATCGCCCCTTATGTTAATCTGCCTATTGGGCTCCCCTACTATTCCAGCTACATTCTCGTGAGAGGAAGACCGTAGATCAAGTACTCCTCCCCACCCACCGTTTACCTTCTCGATTCATCTGTCACCGCTCCTTAAGGGCCCTGTGTCTATTTCCCAACAAGGTATTGCCAGTCTAGATCTTCTTGGCATTTTCCTTTCGGAATTACATTTCCTCAATGTTTAAACCCACTGCGTGGGGTTTTAAATGTTTTTGCTCCCCCCCCCCCCATTTTTTTGCAACGACATAGGTGGAAAAATAATCTTCTATTCTAATTTGTATGAATTTTGTTTCATAGTTTCTTGTTTATATTCCACGTCGCTTGTTTTTAAATATACAAACATTCATATTACAAAATGGGCTCAAACTCTCCACAGAGTCGGGAAGTATGAATGCCAGGAGAGCAAGCGAGTGTGGTAATTCAATCCAACGAATTAGGAGGATAATTTGTTATTTTACGTAACGCATTCACATATCCTCTACTGGCCGCTCAAAATACAATTCATACAATTTTCTGTGATTGAAATAGATATACAACGTATTACATTCACACGGTTTTCTCTCTACTCACTTTTCTTGTATAAAACACAACCATATTTCTTTCTCTACTCCCACTTCTACAAATAATACATATAATTTTCTATATGTTTGAGTTAAAAGTCATGTGTATGTAACATTGCATTTATATTTCACTTTCCTTTTACGTAACACATTCATATGTATTTCTCATCTCACTCTTCTACAAACAATTCATACACTTTTCTGTATTGTCGAAATAGAAATGCAAATTATTACATTTACACTGTTCTCTCTACTCGCTTTTCTTCCTGCAGTATTTGTGGTGGACTGAAAATGAAATGCAACGTATTACATTCTCACGGTTTTCTCTATTGACTTTTCCTTTACGAAACATTTATATCTGTACTCCCACTTCTACATACAATTCGTGTAATTTTCTGTATGTTTGAAATAGAAATGAACCTATTACATTCACACGGTTTCTCTACTCATTTTACTTTTACGTAACACATTCTCGTGTATTTCTCTTCTCATATTTCTATTAACAATTCATGCCTTGTTCTGTATTATCGAAATAGAAATGCAACGTATTACATTTACACTGTTTTCTCTACTCGCTTTTTCCTATTAGTAGTATTTGTGGTTGTTCAGCAGTGCTTTTGCATAGTGTCTTCGTGGGCTTTTATTTATTTAGTTTATTTTTTATTCCTAATAGTATCCTAAGAGTTTTAATTAAGTGTTTAAGTGTGTTAAGTAATATTTTTAATGTCTCCAAAGAAACACGAGGTTATTGGACAAGTACAACTTAAGTCGGAAAGTTTCGGGGATAAATTATCAAACCACGGGCAACGCCAGGTATTTCAACTAGTAATTTATTAGCTTTAATTTTAACCCAAATAGATAAATTCGCCCATGACATCACTTACGCGAATTCATTTTGTATAAGCAAATGTTCGGTTTACGAAAATCTGATGTATTGCATACACATGACTTGGTCTACTCATATCTTCTATAAATTATTCATACAAAAGCGTATGCTTATATGCATCTACTTGTTGTCAATACAGTTAAACCTTCAATACCTCTCATTTACACATTTCGTTGCACGAGGGTCACTGAAAGTTGTTGGGAATCCGTAACCATGTGTCAAGTACACGCCCTTACCAAGGATTTGTGACGTCAACGTTCAGTGCACCTAGCGGTGTTATTCAACCACAGTACGACAGGTTAATGGTTCGAAACCGATTGCTGAGCAGTTTCCCTTGAAAGGTCAGTTACTACAGCAAGATAGGAACTGACACCACCTCACACAGTCGACGGTGATTGCTGTTCATCAAACAACATATTTACAATTTGTTTTTCATTTTTTCCTTCAAATGTGTGAGATTTTTCAAGTCTACTTCAGCCTTCGTGTCCCCACATAATTTTCTTTAATACGAAGGGTGAGGTAAGTTCAAGTCCGAATTTCTCATTTGAGTATATACATCAGAAAATGAGAAAAATACTATATCAATGTAAGGGTATCTGGATGATATTTTGGTTGTTTACAGAAACTAAGTTTAAGCTGTTCTTTTAAGAATTTTGGCTTGTGGATAAATAGCAATGCATTATCAGAATCGTAATCAAGTAATTCTGTCATCCATACTGAACAATGATATTTAGTTCGCTGGCTGTAAGTGCAGCAGTTATAGCCATTGAAGAGGCTTAGTAGGCTTTCTAGAGCCGAATAAGTTGTACACAGTCGTCCATCCCCTAAAATCCACTTATTTCTGTTAGAGGTTATTTTGAACCCGTTTAGACAAATTTGCACACTTGAAATTTTCAGAAACACGACAAATGGAGCATATTTTGTATCCAGTTTGTGAAGAAAAATATTATTTGAATCAACTCTGCTAGAAAAATTGTAATAAATGTATTAAGGTTATTCTTAAATAAGTTCCCAGTTCAAAATTGTAGTAGATTTGTCAAATTTTTAGATTCTAACAAGGTAAAAACACCAATTTGTTTGTAAAGAAGTGAGATTTTATGAAAACAAGGTAAAATTAAATAGGGCCAGCACCACCACCGTGATGTTCAATAAGTAATGACCTTTGTTCTATGCCATAAACGGCATCAACAAGCACATTCTTACAGATGTTCTCAATAGCATTCGATACTGACTGCTTCAGTTCTTCTCGTGTTGTGGGCCAGGTAAGGAATACCTTTTCTCTTAGAAACCCCATAACCTGTAGTCAGTTAGGAAAATGTCGACTAATTACACGATCACAAATTTTGTTGGTAAGTGTTCTTACAGTATTATGCGTGTGGGGAGGAGCGAAATGCTTTTTACAGAGCAGGGCTCCCTTCTTAATCCATTTATGTTCGATATCTTCTCAGTACATTGTCTGTTAAACTCGTAATAACACTGAATGAGGCCAATTCAAACTCGCATAGGTGAGGCAATTTTTATATTTTCTGGGACATTTTCCCCAATCTTTTTCTGACTGACTGACTACCTGTTGGCAGGCTGAGAACAGCCCGAGGTGTGTCGTGTGTGTACCTACCCTTTTAGGGTTTAACCACTATATGACAGGACTTTAGATGTTATAGGATGACTGGTGAAATATGGAGATTGTAGGGTATAAGGAGGTAGCATAGTTTGATGCTCCTCGACGGCTGTTAATTCAGTGTGCAACTACCGTTGGGCACTGCTGATGGGTGGTCCAAATACGGATATTTGACTAAAATTTAGTATTCCAAGCTTCTCCTGGAAGGACTGTAAGCTCAACTTGCGTTGTTGATGGGGTAAATCTTTTCTTGCGCCTCCTCAGATTGTTTATACCGATAGCTCCCTCTCCCTCAAAGAGCAGGTGCCGCCCAATCAAACCCTGGGTATCGGTGCCTTATACCTTCTTCCATCTCACTTTTCTAACTAGGTATTGTGCAGAAATTTACGCTATCAGGCCCTGTACTCTCTACCTAACACCTATCAATCTGCCATTCTCTGTATTGACTCTAGCAGTGCCATCAGACACTTACTAGGTTCCAACTCTCGATGGTGGGAAATGTCACGTTTTCACGAAATAGATTCGTTATCGCATCGTTATAACACAGTACACATGCTTTGGATCTCCTGCCATTCCAACATAACGGGCAATGAATTCGCGGATAACCTAGCTAGCGAAATCAGCTGCCAATAGTTCCCCTCCAACCCCCTCCCCAGTCGTACACATACATGACGTCCCAACACCATCATCTATCGATACATACTTATATTCAGGGACCTTTACCCCCACCCTGATTTTTATCGGTAATTTACAAAAAGACGCTATCTCCCTTGTAACAAAACTTAAATTGGGCGTAACACTCCGGTATATTTAGTTATGATAGGGAAACGTGCGGTGAGTGTGGCCAATTTGGCGATGCCGATCACAGTGTTCTCGAAACTACCACCACTCGACTTCCTTTTACTCACACCTTTGCTCGCATTTTGGACTCGGCCCTTGGAATATTGCCTCTCTTACATTCTTACACCCGTCATATTGCCCCACCTCTTCTTCCTTAGAAAATGCAAAATGTCTCAGTAAGATCACATCTCCACATTGCAACCTCTAGGTATTCTACATCTCTATAGCATCAATGCCACACGGCGCCGAAATCTAGAGTTCACTGAATACCGTGTCATTAAATAAACCATCATCAATAACAAGAAGAAGCTATTGCCAGGAGCCTCTGGTATCTAGGGGGTCCTGCTATTGCTCCTACAACTGCTGTCTTTTTTTTTTTATTTTTTTTATTTTTTTTTTTTTATTTTTTTTTTATTTTTTTCTTTCCTTGGCCAAGAGCTCTATCGGAAGCTATACGGCCACACTAACTATAGAGGTAGTAATTTGTCGTACCAACAGCACGAAATTGAAGATATTATATGATATAAAAATTCAGAGAAGATCGGAGTAAAATAAAGAGTAAGAAAATATCAAAATCGAAAACCACAACGTTGTATATGACGAAAAATCGCCTGTAAAACGCGCTCATTTTTTATAGTCAATAAATAATTGATTGACACCGGAAAAACTGTAATTTGGGAGTATAGGTCTGAATAAAATCGTTCTACCTTGTGTGTAAGGTTCGGACATCCTAATAAAAGATGGTCTAAGGTGGCCTCTTGACCACAGTTGCAATAAGGTGTGCTCCCAGAACCATAGCGGAACAAATACGCCGGAGTGTAACAGTGACCCACACGCATCCGCGAGAACAGTGAGATGAAGTGACGCGGGTAACGTAAAGAAGTAAACCATGGACGATTGAGGGGCTGCAAGAGTGGAAGACAGGGACAAAAAACATGTTTTGTATTAGTAAAGGCTTCCCACTCCTGAATCCATTGAGGATTATGCTTATACAAACATGACATAGTTACCATAGCAAAAAAAAAAAAAAAAAAAAAAAAACCTTATAAATAGCAGTGTTACCAATATGAAACTGAACTGCTAATACTATATCAAGAAGCTACAGCTGTTTCAAAATGGAAATTTACTTTAGAATAACCTTATATATTTTCAACTTACCCAGTAAATTTTCATAGTTCACAATTTGATGTTATAGCATCCAGGCCTTAAACTTGTCTCCATTCTGCTGCAATACTGGTGGTGTCCTTTTCTCTGTTATTCTTTTGACTATAAGTAAGAAGGTTACCCAGTAAATATTGTAGAAATGGCAGCTTCAGGTAATTTGGTCCTGTTGTAGGCAGAGTTAACACAGAACCATCCGACCGTTTTACACTGTCTGCCCGAATGTTTAAAGCCACACAAGTGCACTTCTGAGCACTCAACTACATAGGAAATTGTTAACACTAATTAAACACTCTGTATATAACGTATTTAGTCTCCAGCTGTTCGCGTAAATGTGACCGCCATAACCATAACAATACTTTTTCACTTCAGAATGATGTTATTCTATCACACCTCACACGTAATAATTTTACACTGCAGCATAACATTCTCTGATATTCCAAGAGCAAGTTTCACTGAATTGTTATACTGCAATACCCTCGAATAACACTAAAGCTTGACACAATTAGTAACAATCATGTGGATTCCTTACTGTTTAGCGGCATAAGGATGCACTGTTTGGGTGACGTCAGACACACCAACTTTTCATTGGAATGGTAAGCCCATAGAGTAATAATAGACCAGAGAGCTAAATGGTTCACTGCCCACGAGGACAACATTCAATCCTAAAGACACGTGACAAGAGTTTCGTGTCTGCTATGTTCATTGGAGTACACGTGAGGGGATGCAATTACCACAATATTTTGATGATAAAGTTCAGTGGTTTCAGACCACAGAGAACAAATGAAATTCTTTCTCTACGATAAACGGAAGTGATGCATTGTTATTGCTGCTTTGGTAGCAATGCAACGTGAAAGCCATAACCTTTCGTTCGTTGTCCAGACTCTACTTGACCTATATAACATGCGCTGTATGTTAAACGCAGATTTTAAAATTACTGAAATTTAACTGAGTGAAAAGGCAATAAACGTGTTCATCAACAGCTTTGGAGCTAGCATGTGCTGTTTGTGAAGCCCAGATTTTAAAATACTGAAATTTAACTGAGTGAAAAGGCAATAAACGTGTTCATCAACAGCTTTGGAGCTAGCATGTGCTGTATGTGAACCCCATATTTTAAAATACTGAAATTTAACTGAGTGAAAAGGCAATAAACGTGTTCATCAGCAGCTTAAAATCATGTTCAAAAGTCCAGTGCTTTTTCTACTAGGGAAAGTGTC
Organism: Tenodera sinensis; assembly: GCA_030765045.1. Lineage (NCBI taxonomy): Eukaryota > Metazoa > Arthropoda > Insecta > Mantodea > Mantidae > Tenodera > Tenodera sinensis. Next base: position 26,133,807 of record CM060961.1, on the reverse strand, counting down.
CTAAAATGACAGTCTGGTAAAATGACATACCTCGTGTTTTTTGTCACTGCCGCAAGAAGCAGCACCATACTGTACAGGATATTCATCTTCTGTTGGCGACACTGTTACACCAGAAATGGCGAGGTTGTTTGTTTAGGCGTTTATGTGTTATGCGAAGAATCTGTATACATCGAGGTTTAGAAGTTGTTGATGTTAGTTTTTGTGGGTCATATTACGTCTGGATAGTGTTATTTATAATCTTTCTTATGCAGAAGGTGAGTTAATACTTTCTTTGGAAACATTTTAAGCACGTTTTTGGGTATGCACGTCCACTTGTTTATGAGTAGTGTTCTTTTACTCGGAATGCTGTAGCTGCGGGTAAAATGACATACCATAAATGGTGGTAAAATGACATACCTATGTCATTTTACCCACAACGAAGTTTATGCTTCCTGTCTTTCCATTCCTTTCTGTTTATGCTAATATAACATGTAGTTCATCATTCTATTGTTATTGTCTTTGTTTTTTATTTATTTCAGTAATAATGGTTGGAAATTATAAGAGAACCAGTAGTCGCCAGTCATGGGATTCAGAGAGCATGCAGAAGGCTGTTGATGATGTTAATAACAAGGAATACGCTAATCCTACCAATGAGAACAAGGTTGTTCTGTTGGTGGATGGTCACTCGAGCCACAAATATCTGGATGCACTGCTTTATGCCAAAGAAAACAATATCATAATGTTGTCATTACCACCACATTGCACACACCATCTTCAACCATTGGATGTGACATTCTTTGGTCCCCTTAAAACATATTATAATCAAGAAGTTTCTAATTGGTTGAGAAATCATCCTGGAAGAGTTGTGGGTCAGTTTCAGGTGGCCGGCTTATTTGCAGCAGCATATGGAAGAGCTGCCACTGTTCAAAATGCAACTAGCGGTTTTGCAAAAACCGGAATCTGGCTATTCAAACTCAATATCTTCCCAGATCACATTTTCTGTCCATCGGCTATAACTGAGAGATGCAGTTTCACTTTCTGAAACGCAACAACTCAAGGAAACCAACAACCAGAAAACTGTCCTCTTGGAGCTGTGACTCAGGTTTCATCCTGTGCATCACAGTTTGCATCTGCAACATCTTCTGCATCAGGATCTTCATTTATTAGGCCAGTTGACATATCTCCACTTCCTTCTGGACCTCAGATCAGGCCTCTTTCTAACAAACGAAAACACGAGGGTTCACAAATTATGACCAGCAGTCCATATGTTTCAGAGGTAAAAGCCAAACTCATCAAAAAAAGAATGTTGGAATGCAGACGTGCAGCTCAACAGGCTAAGAAGAAACTGTTTCGACGGGCATACTGGAGATGAAAATAGGGATTTTTCTAATGATGATGATGTTCTTTGTCTATATTGCAATGACTTATTTAGTCACTCTAAATCAAAAGAGACATGGCTAAGGTGTGTTGTGTGCTCATTGTGAGTTCATAGTGAATGTGCTGGGGTTTCACGACGGACAAAGGTATTTACATGTGATGTTTGCAAATGAAAACTGCATATTTATAGAATAAACAAGGGTATGTCATTTTGCCCAACGGCTCTCGTGCAATGACATTGTGTAAGCTTTGTAATAATACATTGTAATAATGATATAACGTAGACTATAGTTTTGTTTCATGAATCACCGTGTAGTTAATAGTTTTTAATGTTATCTTATAAAAAATAAACATTATAATACAACAAATGAACCCACAGGACAATTTTTCCCTTATGGTATGTCATTTTAGGACACTTTCCTCTACGTATAGTAAGTGGAAGTACTGTATTCGACCCAAACATTCCATGTCAGAATTCACCGGAAATGTTTTGAGGCCCACCGAGTAAAAAAAAAAGGGGGGGGGGATTTTCAGAAAAAAGGTTGCGCGCGCGCTTGTGTGTGGGGGCAAGTGTGGGGGGAGGGGTGCGTATAGTAAGTAGAAGTACTGTATTCGACCCAAACATTCGATGTCAGAATTCACCGGAAATGTTTTGAGGCCCACCGAGTAAAAAAAAGGGGGGGGGGGATTTTCAGAAAAAAGGTTGCGCGCGCGCTTGTGTGTGTGGGGGGGGGGGGGTGCGCACGCGCGCGGCATTTCTGGGAATAGCCTGTGAACTCCTCTTCACTTAAAATGAATATAAAAATATATTTTGCATGAAAACCACAGGTATGGAAAAACATTTCAGGAAAACCATATATCTAATTAAAATACGTAGTTTGGCCAGTATATTATTTTCCTTGGCGTAAACAGTTTCATGTTATATATAAGTATTTGAATATTGCCAAGCGATAACTGTTTTTGACGGAAATAATCTGAAAATTTAGGTTTGTATTCTTTCCTCACCTATATGTTACTTTAACAAAAAGCAGTTGTTAACGTTAACTACCTCGGATATGAACAGTAGGGATGGATGAAAAACTACCAGGATATTGCTAAAGCCCTGTGATGGGTATGACTGAATTTTCTCCCCAGGATCTCTTACACACTAAACATCGACTGCCATGAGCGTCTCACATGTAAGATATGCATATTATGGGGAGCGAACACTTAAACTTGAGCACACGACTGTGTACAGTTTTGGCCTAATTACCTATTTATTCATTAAAACTGGGCTAGAATGGTAGCATAATTTTTACCATTATTTTAATTAGCTATATGGTTTTCCTGAAATGGTTTTAATTTCTCTTATGGTTTTCATGCAAAATATATTTTATATTGATTTTAAGTGAATCAATCAAATCACAAATGTTATTTGGGCATGTTTACAGAAACCCCTCTTCAGCCTAGTGTGGTATCTTTTAATTGTCGTGTTGGGATTTCCCTCGGCTTAAGTGCGTAGATGAGTTCATAGGCTACTTATTTGTAATGCTCTATTCCTTTCTTCCAATGGGTGCTTGGTCAATGTTTCCCCACCATAAACCGTATCCCATTGTGCGAGTATATGGATTACTAAGCCTTACCGAACGCAGACTCCTTTGATATAGAAATGTAATTGGTAGATACATGTAAAACTTATCAAATAATCTCTATAATTTGGAGGTTTCGCTTGCGCAAACACGTCTGCATCACCTTGAACTTTCCATTACGTATATAGTAATTAATATAACACTTTATAATCAATTCAGGCAATTAATTCACGATTTCGCAATGTATTTCCAATGCAATATTTGAAATGTCGCTCGTTCTACCCACAAGTCACGTGGTTTCTGGCCGCCTCTCTGGTCTATCATTACTCCATGGATAAGCCACAGCAGTTGTTCCTAGCTTTAGATTGATGTTTAGATAGTAGGCAACATGTGCAACACAGAGCATATAAATACGGTGTGCAAACCTGGGTACGCTCCAAAAACGTGCAATGTCACAGGCTGCCTATCAGTGATAATGTGTATAATTTGAATTAAGGATATAACTAGGTTGAACACCACTGCTGTATATGTACATACATCCAGGTATTGCTACGGCAGACGCTAGGATGGATGTCATGCGAGAGCATTTCCATGGTTTGATGGCTTCAAATCCTCTCTTTGCATGAACATGTAAAAGAAAGAAAGCGGTTTGTATTTGAGGAGAGTATAAACATTTGAAATGTCAAACCATTAACACATCAGGATAATTATATCTCCGTATATCCCTAGTAGTAGCATAGGACAATACCACACGCTACCTTGAGGAGCAGTGCATTTTAAGGCATAGCAGGGTTGCCAACATTTAAAAGTAAAATTATCGTACCAGTCACTCAAAATTATAGATTTGGATTCAAAATTATCGTACATCTTAAACCAAATGTTACAACAATAAAAATATCAGTATAACACTTATGAAAATGTAATACTAACGATGTTTATGATATTCACTTACAAGATTGATGACCTCAACCAGTATTGCAACTGAAAGTTCATCTTCCTCAACCGTTGCAGCATTATACAAATTTGTTGTTGAGATAAAGCTTAACATCTTCTCGGTGACTTGGAGATTCTCGGATCTACCGCATTATTTCAAAACTAAGGCGACAGAATAAGTCCATTCACCGTATATAGTGCCAATCTGCTTCTAACTTTAGTTTTTATTAAACCCAATGTAGAAAAAACTCTTTCACAAGGTTTTCCTTGGGAAAATGAAATCACTCATAATGCAAAGCCTGCTAGTTCTTAGAAATCAGTATTTCCACCAAGGTAGCATGTGTTTAACAGCACTTCAAAACCTATCAGGTTCAGGCATGTTCTTTATTTCACGGAATATCACTTATTCCTAGTTTTCTCCATTGATCATCAATTTTCGTAATAGCGCCTTCTTCATTGAGATTACCAGATCTGGGCACACTGGCAAAAAGAGGATAAACGGTAGAAGGATTAGTACGATATGAAATGGTTGCCTTAGAGGGGTGTAGACAGGCCATGAGGCCATTTGTAATTAGTTTCATTTCGCTGGAGTGACAAACCAGTGAAAATGGTATTTCTCCGGTATCGAACTATCATACATTCTAATTATCGTACACCCCCATAATTATCGCACAGGTTGTCAATCATGTGTACAAACATTAAAATTATAGTATGCCCCCATAATTATCGTATGAGTTGGCAACCCTGAGGCATAGTGTATTTAGCGACAAGCTCCAGCAAGAACTATCAATCGTGCCACATAACCTATAGGTATCGAATGTAGTTATTTCCTTCTTCGTTGATGTAACTTTACTGTGCCAACTTTAAATAGCCATAATAGCTGTTAACTCGCCATTAGGTACCCTTATTTCTAATGCGTTTATGCCAGACTTATGCAGTTTCTTGGCCACGACTTGCAACTTCCTGTTTGCTGTAGGTGTCAGCATGTGAAGTAGGTACTCGCACTATTTTAACTTGCTGCTTTAGCAAACCCCGAAGGGCATTATGCAGAAATACGTCTCGTCCCCCACCAAGATTTCTCAGTCGCACAAGTGAACTCATTGGATATTTAGATAGGCAAATCCTTTGACCTACGTTTGACATTTCTCGGGCCAGCAGACTAAAAAATGACGTCACCTAAGCAATACCGTAGCGAAACGAAGCTCGTGACATGAAAGAAGTCGCCGAATGAATTGCGTTTATTACGCAGCTTTTTCTCCCTTTATTAACATGTAATTATTACTCGCCTTAAAATAAAAACCTGAAGGTACTATACTTCCTATAATTTACTTTCGTAACAATTCTACAATTATTTTCATACAAAAAGGGTTTGTTCTTCTATTTCCTATTAATCTTGAAAATTGTTTGAGTGCTAGAAGTATACAAATCCCGCCTTTGATCTTGTTTTGAGTGGTGGTAGACAAGCAAGTGATGCGTTAGATCTGTCGCGCCAATAGACATACACATATGGAAGTCGAACGATGGGCACACATCGAGTTATTTAGCAGATCAGTAGGTAGCCAGCCGGTCGGTCGATTGCACGCCGGTCTGTGTGGGACAGTCAGTGTTAAATATCCATACACCGCACCACTTGCTTCATGAAGCAGACGATATTTGCAATTATATCCTTGCAATTCCGTGCCAGTTAACCATGAGAGTTATGCTTATTTTATATCTGTGATATTAGGCTGGTCGGCAACATTTTTGACCCTGATGAAATAATGGACGACTATTGTATACCTACCTACCCTCAATCAAAAACTGGTAATGAAATCTTTCCTTCACCCACAATAGCTAAGGGCATCGGTATTACAAAAATATGATACAGCATTTAAAAAACCCCGAGTTACGGATTACAACTTTTTAGGTTAATTTCCTAGTATTTTAAAAATGCTACAATAAGTCTTTTTCTTTCTTAGTAAAGTTATTTTCACGTTTGAAGTCATACAATGCGCGGACGCGGAGGGCTGTAGCGGATGGCAGATACCTGGCCTAGTGGGAGTGTGGTGAAGTGGAAACTAATTCGCTACCCTTTCTTACATTCTTATTTACAATATTCTGAAACAATATTTTGAAACTGTTAATTGAGGAAGTCATGCAGGTGGGTTATAGTGCTCGTTCAGTAAGTTTATGAATGGTCGCTGTTTGCCTTTGCTAGATAGTGAACACCAACTATGTCGCTATCTTATGGTCTTAAAATACGTTATATATTTTTGGCCTTTTCTTTAATTTTGATGAAGATCCTTCGTGCTCAATTTAATTGTTCTGTCCATTTTTTAAAAATCCTGAAATTTCAACCCCTTGTAACCCACTTTAACGGACGGATTTAGAAAAATCCCTACTCTGTGGTTGTCTGCTTTGTTGAAGCAATTCAGTTAATTGGAAGCTTCTAGACCTAGTAGTTTGCGAATTAGCATTTGCATTATAATAGATAAATTTATTTGAATCTCAACCCCCAAAACTGGCAGGTGATGGAAAAATGTTGCTGTTCACTTGTTATTCAAGATGACTATATGTATACAAGAAACCATAATTTTTTTCAGGGATAAAAAATATGCAGACCAATTTATCGCTCTCTTGAAAACGTGACCATATGCAGAACACTACCGATTAACAGATTGTGCGTGTTGTACAGCTATGAGTAAGCAAATATAACATCGCTTACGCCGAGTAAGCTAAGCATAAACAGTTCCTAAGCTTGGCAGCCGGATTGACAGTCACAATCACAATGTTGCGGTCACTGTAATTTAATTGGACAGGCCGCTTCATTATCTTGGGCAGGCTATAGGTAACCTCACTTGCCTGTCTATTTCTCTTCTTATTGCTCTATACAGCATAACATTTAGGTCGCACTGTTAATGAGACTAGCATTAACATTAGCAGGCAAGGAGGTATTGTGCTTGTCTCAATTTGGGTCTCCTCAGTACTTTTTTATTTATTTGAGAAACATTATTTTATAATCATCACAAAGTATAGGAATTGTTAAGCAGTGGGCTTAAAATTACACACCATATACCAGTACACAGAACGTAAACAGTTGCCAAGGGTCACTGACGGAAGGTAAACACTGTATGGTGAGTGTTGTCGGCGAACGCTAACGGACGTACGAGGCATGAGGAATGTCTTATCTGCGACGTCCCTGTCTAATGTCCAGTAGCAGTTCAGCTTTAATTTCTTTTCGTCCTGGCTGTAATGCTTATGAATTCCTATGCCTATTAATTTCATATTTCATTGTTAATATAGACATTTTAAGTAATTATTTCTTAAACAAGGTTTCAAATCTGTCAAGGTACTTGTAAAACATACTACGCAAAGAAAGTCACGATATATAACTTCAATGACTGTAAAGATTACCGTATATAGGTAATAAAAACAACTAGCTCAACAGCCCATGAAGGACCAAGGCTTGCCGCCCAGCCGCTGCGTCCCCCACCTCTGCCCACTACAGGCGTCATTTGTGGGGTGCAGTACTGGAGGGTGGGACATGGTCAGCGCCCCGAACCCTTCCAGCCAGTTATGTGGTCTTCTCGACCTGGGGCCGCTACTTCTCCATCAAGTAGCTCCTCAATAATTGGTCCCCCGGGGACCTAACGAGGCTGAGTGCACCCCGTGCCAGACCTCCCAGAGCATCGAACCCGGGTCCTCCGCGTCAGAGGCAAGCGCGCTACCAACTGCGCTACGGAGGCGGTCGTATAGATAATATACGGTGTAATTATTGCAGAAGGTTGGGGCTGGAGACACATGTACAGGTAGTAAATATTTTAATAAGTTTATTACCTTTTATGGTATTTGCTCACAAACATATGAGCTGGATTTTAGTCCTCCATGGTCACTTCAGGTTTAGCCATTTGCCCATTCTTGTCTTGCGGACGTGAAAGCTAAGTTGTCATTCTTGTTGCGAAGTGGCTAGCGGCAAGAAACTTGATGTGGAGTTCTGTATCATGCCTTGGTATTGTGTATTGGCTTATGATAAACAAAAGAGCGGAATAACCTAATTTTAATTGCTTGAAATTTAAGAAAATTGAACCCAATAAAGGGCTAATCTTACAAAACTTATTTCGTACATATTTCTTATTTTAAGGAGTTTTACTTTTTCTCCTGCTATCAGTTTTGTCTTCTCTTAGGATTCCAAGCTATACAAAATTCGATGAGAGAATATCGCAGGCTATTTACGGAACATTCATGAGACCACCCTCCCGTGAGTGTGCGCATGATGCACTAAATCAGGCCTGGGCAGCTGATGCTCTCTGAGCACAGCCTGCTTGTATGTTTAGCAGATAAAAAAAATTAAGTTCACTCGGGCTATTCCGCGAGTTGCCCAGGCTTGCATTAAATAGTTCATTTTGGAAAGGAAGTAAGCACTTTTAAGGAAAATTGTGTAACTTGCAAATTAATTTATCATAGGTAATCCCCACGAGAAGTAAGGGAATTATCTGATGAAACTCGCACGTAACCTTGAGTGCTTTTATTATTGCTATTGCAGTGTTTCTACGTCGTGCTACTTTTGACCAATAAAACGCTACAGAACGACGTATTTCGACCAATCATGGCTACTAATCCCAAAGTGCTATCACCTCCATAACATTTTACCACCTCCCTAGCATCTGTTAATTTATTTGCGATTTAATTTATTTTTCTCATGGCTATCCAAAGTTAGTTTCACCAAAGCAGCACAGCACCAAAGAATACAAACAGGAACAGAATATGGAAACAGATCGGTAAATTCATGTATCGTATTAAGTTTGTTTCTGGTAATCTATATATACTCATTTAATCTGAGATAATGAAGTTGCAGTCACTTTTTCATTTTCTCTAGGTAAATAAACTATTGAAATTACCTTCGAATATTCCATAAATAAAACGTAGCAAATTTTATAAATAATAATTACGCTCTATGCTGTTTAAAATCAAATCGTCAATTGTCAGCTGTCAAGATAACGGCATATTAATGAGCGAATGCTCGAATGTATTGCTGAATACTAACCAATATTACCATCTGTGGGAATGAGAAAATAGTTAACTTTAAAATAAGCTAAAATCAAAACAGACACTTTTTTTCAAAGACATAATTAATTGGATATTGAATTTACTCGATTGAGTGTGCATTGGTCAAAACAAATTTCAAAGATAAAGGTTGAAATAATCTGCTGTTTGGTTCTACTGAAACTGAAGTTGGCAGGACTGAAGTGCACATTGATAAACTATACTGATTTTACTACGATTCGATAAGGAGATGGCGTTCTATTCGATAAAACCGCGCTCTTGGAGGTATATTATAAGAGAAATGACAGTAATTGGTCGATATCTGAGGCGTTTCTTAAGTGTTTCTGGTAATTAATAAATGCCATGTGTGATTGGAATAGTCAGGAAACACTGCCTGACCAACAGACGGTCACCGTATGGGTTTTTGCACAAACCGAAAACTATAATAATTAATTATAAGTAAGCAAATTGTATTTAAATGTCAAATATAGCCTGTAAGCCGGGGCCCATTTACCAGCACCAGGCCAATACTTTATAATAAACAAGCTGAACTGAACTAGTCAGGAAACTGCCTGAGATTATTAGGTGTTAAATACAAACATTTCATTATCGGTGCAATAGAAACGCGAAGGGAAACCAAATCGTTAACATAAAGTGCAAGCTTGACCGTCTCTAATTGAATTGTACTAAATACCCTTCGCTGGATGCACTTTTGGCCGGTAAGAGATGGGGTTGAAAAGTTCAGGCCTTCCTTTGGTCTGCATTCTAACAGTATTTTTAGTAGAGAGGGGAAAAAACATAGTCCAAAGCTTCTTCATAATATAATATCTGACAACTATAATATTATATTATACAACGAGAGCATAATGGCAGTAATTAGGGTCCGGGTATATTTTACGAAACGAAGGGTAGCGAGTTTCATAATATTCATACGAATATCTTAATTGCCATTGTACCCGAGTTTCATACCACTCTGTATGCTCGACCATGTGTCTAAATTTGAAACATTCATAACATGTTTTTAATATTCTGCGTTGCATGTTATTGTGACTGGTGCCCGATATTTTAACTATTTGTTATTCAATTATACATACATACATACATACATACATACATACATACATACATACATACATACATACATACATACATACATACATACATACATACATACATACATACATACATACATACATACATACATACATACATACATACATACATACATACATACATACATACATACATACATACATACATACATACATACATACATACATACATACATACATACATACATACATACATACATACATACATACATACATACATACATACATACATACATACATACATACATACATACATACATACATACATACATACATACATACATACATACATACATACATACATACATACATACATACATACATACATACATACATACATACATACATACATACATACATACATACATACATACATACATACATACATACATACATACATACATACATACATACATACATACATACATACATACATACATACATACATACATACATACATACATACATACATACATACATACATACATACATACATACATACACACATACGAGAGTCGATAGTAGCGCCTTCAACTTTTATTGTTATGTTAGTGTTGACACAATGATACAGAGAGTATATATGCTATAATCTTCAAAGGAGTAGATTTTCAAAAACGAAAAGACAAATTTAATTTATTATAATGTTATTTACAATGTTAACATTAATCATTAAATAAACAGAGTAGCTTTATTCCGTATTCGCTTTCAGCTGCGTGGGAATGTGCGCAGACGCCGACGTATTGATTGCTGCATACGGATCATTTGATTGGCGGTTAGCAGTGTCGTTATGAACTTGCGCACATTTGATTGGTGGTTAGCAGTGTCATGATGAACAAGTGCACCTTTGGTTGGTGGATTAGCAGTGTCGTTATGAACTTGTGCATCTTTGATTGGTGGTTACCAGTGTTATCAAGTGGTGGACATAATGAAGTCCATTACAGTGGCGTATGAGCGTTACATAATGGCATAGTTGAGCGTAAACGTATAAAACGCATAATGCAAGCAGATAATATAGGGAGCTTTGTAAGCCAGGGCTGGGCGACTAGCGGAATAGCTTAAGCGACCTTCATTTTTTTAACTGCTATACAGTTATCAGTGCAAGGCCGTATGCGGGATGCGCTCAAACCGTATCGCCACTGTTATGTGCATGGGTCTTTACGGCACCAAAATTGCGATATTCTGCTAGATTTAGCGTCAAGATTCACGATAAATTAAATAGCGCAAGGGAATCCACGACTTGATTACAAAATAAACAATGTTTTAGTTCTGCTTCGAGGTTATTGCCGCAAACCTTAATTAGGATATAAGATTAGGAACTTCGTGGAAAACCAGTGCACGCACATGTCAAGAGTTCGTATGACCTTAACCTCACTCATAAGTAATTACTGTAGATCCATCTTTTCGAAACAAATATATTCTGCAGTCCTGGTCACTTAAATATATACAAATCCAATCTAGAATTTTTCATACTTGGTTCCTGAATTACTCTTCTCGTATTAATATGATGAATAATCATATCCCAAACATTTTTCAGTGCTCCAAGTGGGTCATCTGAAGTAAGTCCATCATCTATTGGATTGGTGATATTATATTAAGTTACAGGAACAGAAACTCTCGTGCCAGAAGACGTTATTTTATTTGCGGTGTTTCGTAACGCGACGAAAGACTTGTTAGAAACACGAAAATCTCTGTTAAGGAGGTTGGTTGGGAGAGGCTTTTTAACTATGTGTGCAATAAACCGCTTTTTGCGAGTAGTGGTTGTAAACGTGGTGCCTACTTATAGTGCGGTGGTTTAGCTTGTCTCTAGGACCATAAAATTGAATGGTCACTCCCACCACACAAGTTAGCGACAGGGGATAGAAAATACGTTTTGCGTACAGAAACGTCGGAAGTCTATTCACACTTGTCTCTTTAGTCTAGCACTGATTGGATAGAAGGAGCCGAACCTTCTCCCACCTTCCCCATAACAACAGAGACGGGAATGAACATCTGCGTCTCTTTTTTAACATATATTTTTCTCTTTCTTTAGGCATAAAATATAGGGTACGGAGGGGGACACTTCACGCACCGCGACCAGCTCAGATCTGTTGTTGCTACTACCCGCTAGGAGGCAGGGATGAAATGAGGGAACCACAGGGTCGCAGCTAGACAGGTCACAGAGACGCGTGGAAGTCCCTGAGATGCTGAGATCTCTTCACTCTGGTGCCGAGCAGCCACCACACACCGTGGATCCGGTGTCGCACAGGCCTCTCCCCGACGACGGACAGTGGCCACCCAAACGCCACCTAGCGCCGAAAACAGCAGTTACCATGCGCAAGCATCCGTGTCATCCGTTCGGCATCGTCAACACCACTCGCCTGAAGGTACACTTGAAAGATTATAAGGAAATGGAATGAAGGGAAATGATGAAAAGGAATCCGTAGTATGAGAGAATGCACCCCAACATTGGTCTGAGTGACATGGGGCGGAAAACCCCGTCAGAGAGCGCGGCCACCGGGATCGAACCCGCGACCTCCCGATTGCGGGCTATAGACGTTACCGCCTGAGCCATCCCACTCGGTATGAGATAAGATAAATAAAATATCCTATAGTATTAGGGCCTGTACACATGGAGCTTTTGTTTACGGGTGATATTCAGATATCTGGAACTGCAGTGACGCGTATTACACATTCAAACGCGCGATATTGGTTAGCTTCTACAGAACACACGATTCTTCGCAAGTCCCTCCGTGCTTCTATCGCGCGATTAATGAGCGTTTTGAGATACACATAGTTAACCGGGTTGGTAATATCGGATGATGAATGAAATGACCATCAAATCGCTCGGGGTCTATGGAGCTTAAAGTATCCGCCATATTTTCAGGGTAAGGGCAAACTCCGGGAGAAAAAAAAAATCCTTATCTGGGGAACTTGCGCTAACCGAGATTCGAAGTAGGGACCTGTTGAATGTAATCAGACACGCTACTTCCTCACATCGGCGTTGGACCTATGGAGAATTGCGCTGTATCATTGAGATGAACACGCGGTAGGTCGAGTGGTTTGACACAGACTTGTTAATCGAAGAAATGGCCGACCATTTGGAGCGTGGAGTGTCCGGAATACAAGAGCAGGGTGTTGAAGGTTAACGAGTTACTAAGATGCTGTCAATCATTTTATTCCTTATGATAGAGTGTACTTGTATTGTCTCTGCCGTTGTTAAGGCGTTTATATCTAGAACATAGAGTCCATAGATGTGTTGCGAGCTCCATGGTAACAGTAGTGCGTGGCCTCAATCCCCCTCATGTGTAATCGCAGGGTTTACGAAAATGCCTTCCATCCACGAGTACGCAAATATACAATACGCAGTAAAAACAAGTCGTAATCATAGCATTTGAAATTGTGATTTTGTAAAAACGTGAGTCAGTTTCCCAATGGGTTACATTGGTTGCACACTTCTGTATGAGGCTTGCTATTCCTTTGGAGCGCTTCTCTTGAACATTTCAGGATTTACTGAGAGTGTAGTCGCTATATACTGTAGTAAAAGTCCTTATTTTTGAAAGTTGGTGGAATGTAGCCCATAATTTAGTACAAGTTGCCTACTTCATTGATTTACATTTTACATTTTCCCGCTACCCACAATAGTTTACTAATTTACTGTGTCAATGGCATTACCTATACTGTCGGACCACCAGTAGTCGAGTGGGGTCTGAGGTATGAGTTGGGGGGACCTTGAACTATTAATCTGCTCAAGTAATCGGTTTGTTTACTGCGAAGTATGTGTATGTGAATCACCCATGCTGCCATATCAAATACTTTTGTGTAAATGCTACGATAAGTGTTAGGCATTTATCTGACAACTCTGTATTTTTCTTCTTTATCTGACTACCCTCCCCTTATGTAGGACTTACACCTCCTAGGACTTACAAGCCAGTGCCTAGGATCAGATGCCTGTCGGGGAGCACAGGAACCTATGGACCGGACAGAGTGAAGACCTGGTGGTCAACCAAGCACCAGGTATGATAGGAAGAGGATGATATGAAATGCAGACGAAATCGATGAATGGAAAGGTGATGATGGAGCAATGGTTGGTATAATTGCCGGGGGAAACCGGAGAACCCGGAGAAACGTTGCCCACCATGAATCCCACATGCGAGTTCCTGAGATCGAAGCCTAGGTGGTAGGTGAATGATACTGCGCATAGTGTATCATCAATATTGATGGGGACGGTAGAAAATGTTCACGTAGCACATTCCCCCAGCTCACCTTCTTCTGGTGGTCAGACAGTGCTACTCGGGATATACATCTTTAGCATTGTTAGCTTTGAGGCCAACGCAGCATCTATCCCTGTTTTGCATAGCGAGTATAAGGTACTTGAATCTTATCACTACTATTCCACTCATACATGACCTGATTGAAATCAACCAATTATGTGTATAACAATTTCAAGTTTCACCCAATGACAGCCTTCATTCGTGAAAAAATTATCACATTTCATTATCACCTCTGGTTTTTTTTATACGCTATGATCAGGTAAAAGAAACAGCTGACGCAAGTTGACGCAACATAGCCGCTATTCAAATGTCAAAAATGGCTGACTCTAGCTTCGTTAAACCATTTTATCTTCAAATAGATTAAATAATTCGAAGAGGGAAACCTCAGAACACAGAATACAACAGGAAATATGTTTGAAATCAGTTTGACAGTTATTGTAAATTAACAGCAGATACTCCAACTACTGCATTGCCAATATCTTAACAAATTGGAGCAACAATATGAAAATCTTGTAGGCCTATGAATGTATTCGTGCTACATGTTTCTTTTAAGAGGTTAGTAATTACAATACAGCATTTAAATAACATTTCTTTGGCTACATTATCCTTTAATTCGTGAAATCGTCTTAATAAATGCAACTCGTGTCGTCAAATCCTCTGGATAAATTGACAATGACTCATGCCATTACTTAAGATAATTCCTTCTGTAGTTAATTACAGGTTCTATTTGTAATTCTTGTAGTACATTTCATTGTGTACACGATCCCGTTCTGTATATCTCGTGAATTTCATTTCATTAGCCGTTATTCTGCTTTCGTCGTTCTTCCTCAATGTGCATGCTTCACTTCCGTAACAAAGTACACGTCATGCTGAGGTCTTATACAGGGGATTGTATGTACCTATTTGTACTAGGGAAGGTTTCATAATGTTATTAAATGTTCACATTGTTTTGTTGTACTTGGTAATTTTCTGGGAAATGTCTATTTCATCGAAAAAGGATGTGTATCCGAGATATATGAAATAATTTACTCTTTCTAATATTTTTAATCTAAACATATTTTTCTAGGAACAGGGTATTTTCCACAGAAAGCCATAAATTGAGTTTTAACTTTATTGATTTTCATGTCATATTTTATTCCAGTTTCGTTAACATTAAATGCTGAGCGTTATAATTCTTCTGAAGATGCCAGCAGAGTGAAATCGTCTGCAAAAATAACGAATCTATACTCTGTACATCAAGAGATTGGAGGAGGAGTAAACAAAGCCACTTGCGTTTTGACCACAGCGCGCCCCCTTGACGCTTTCGCTGTCTAAATAGTCCCTATAGGTGTAAATGTGTATTTACGCGCTTGCCTTTGGCGCGGAGGACCCGGGTTCGATCCCCGGCACCAGCATGGGAATTTTGCCCCTGCTGGGAGGTCTGGCACGGGGTGCACTCAGCCTCGTTAGGTCCCCGGGGGACGCGACACTTCTAGCCCCGCATTACAACTATCAGCAGTTCATTGGTCAGTAGTTATGCCTCACCCCTTGCGAGACCCCGTAAGATGATAAGAAACTGAGAGATGCTCCCAAACAGTGAATTTTACTAAATTCGCTTTTTGTACACTACCGCTACAAGGCAGCGTGCTGATATTTCTAACACCAGGTTATAAAGTGCCAAACTGTTTTGAGGAGCAGATTTGTTTGTTTTGCTTTTAGTTTAACGTTCTTAAACCTGGTAGGTTGGGTGACATGATGCTCACATGAGCCCGGAGTTCACAGAGGTTAAAGTTACTAGACATTTGTCTTTTAGGGATGAGTGGAAATCCCGAAAGAAAGAAACATCTGGATAAGTTTCCCTAATCGAGATTCGAACTCGGAGCCTCTTGAATGTAAGGTACACACACTACCCCCACAGGGCAAACGTAGACTTTGAGGAGCAGGTAATGGCATAGGAATTCCTACGAATTTATTTTCTGTACTCGTTACGATTACTCAATGGGAAGGGGCACTTAGCACCTCGACAAACTTCTGTGCCAATGCCCTTGACGGGGTACCCACCAGGAGGATGGACGAGGCGAACGTATTAGAAGGGCGGCTAGAACATTGCCACAACAGCAGAGGGCAGAGTCCCTACATTTTCCCAGCTAGAAGCACCCGGCGGAGACTAGCTCGGCCTGGCTGCTCTCGGTTCGTACCCTCAGGTCTGCACGAGTTCGGGCCTAATTTGAAAAATATTTGTCGGGCTCAGGTGAGCCCGGTCTTGAAAATTATGAAATAGAAAATAACTTAGTTTTTGATGCTGAACTTCTGAGAATAGCATAACTATCGCAGTATTTCTTTACCAGGAATTATATATGGTTGTTTTGCAGAAACGTTTATAATAATAATATAACAACAACAAAATTACACAATCGGGCCGGGCCAAACCCAAGAATTTCGGCGCGTGCAGGCCTGTACCCCAAGGGGGGCGTGGGAATCGGAAAGGGCCTCCTCCCTCCGGGTGGCCCGGGAACCACTAGGTTCGCCTTCCGATCTGGGAGACAAGATTTCCAGAGGGCATTTGTTCCTCCTGCGTGTTGCTGCCGCCGCGACGCTCGCCGACGCTTTCCACCCTGAAGGAAACCTAACGGATGAAATGAAATGATTAATGTAACGAAATGGAGAGACAGAAAACTCGGAAGATATGGAAATCCTTACCAGCATTCACCTGGCGACCCGGGAAAATCTCAAAAAAAAAAAAAAAAAAAAAAAAAAAAAAAAAAAAAAAAAAAACCATTGGTCAGGAAGCTCGAACACGCAACCTCCAAAATGCGGACCACAATTGTTAGCGCCTGAACCATCCCGCTAGGTACGTTACTTTTTTGCCATCCATACTCTGAACACGTCATCTGAGCAAACACAATCCCAAGCTTAAGGAAAATGTCGAATCAAATGACAGTTGCTCATTACATCCATAGGCAACAGTAATTCCACACTAATGGACTGGTGAATTGGATGTCGGAAAGCTAGAAACCTTTGTAGCCTTACGTCTATTGTCTGTTTCTTAACAAAAGGACGAAAATCTTCACTAATGGTCTGTTTACCTGACTCATTTTTCCCAACGTTCATAGAGAGCGCAACAAGAAGACGTTATAAAAACTCCGACAGCCAATATATAATTGGCGCTGCCCTAGTTCAGCGTGTCTGCTGCTGAGATGTTACATTCAATTGGAGCTGATGACTTTATATTCTCAGTGCGTATGTAGAACTCTGAAAAGTCTGAAATTTGCCTTATGTTAATTAATTAAAATTAATGGTCTCATTGTTTATGTAAGTAGGCTTTTTTTCCGCTTTTGGATCTATTTTGTTTAGAAAATTCCTTGAAACAGAGATAAAATTGCTAAGTGGAGAGTTTCTCTTAACCAAACAAAAATATTTAAACGTCTTCCATGTAGCGTTCACATGACCTTCTCTAGTCACTCTTCTAGTTTAATTAGCATAAGTATGGGTACCTGCACATTGTAGAATTGCTGGAAATGAAACTCGTGATTTTCTTGCGAGAAAAGGTTCATCTTTAGTTTAGAATACAAATAAAACCTTACCTTTTACATCTATAAAAATACTAATTAAAAACATAAAATCAAGCAAACTCAAAAACTATGTAACAAAGCAAAAGATAAAAGGAACATTCTAATTAAAATAACTGAAATTATTCCAGAAATCCCTAAAAAAAACTGCAATAGCAAAATTTAAATTACTTACGGAACATGATTATTTGGCCAAACACTTGCACAAAATAGGAATTTACACAAATCCAAATTGTCCCCTATGCAACAAAAAAGAAATGACTGAAAACCATTTACAAACTAATGAAGTTCTACCTGTTGGATCCACTACAGAGAAATATTGGAGAGCAATAGTCCTATGGCTTCATTGCCAAAGCCCAGCATTTGATAACAAATTTTGTCTGTTTCTTACGGTTTACCAATACAAAAGTCATTCAGCAGGCTATCCCCAGAAAATTCAGGATACAGATCATAATCTTTTTCTCTTCTTCTTTCCCTGATTACCCTCCCCTTATGTAGGACTTACAAGCCAGTGCCTAGGGTCAGACGCCTGTCGGGGAGCAGAGGGACCTCTGGACCAGCCGACCCTTACTAAAATTGCTTTTCTATTCACCGAACCTCAAAGTGTATACTTGCGGTGAAATTTCGGGATCGAATTTTTGGGTGGAGTGCAATACTTCGTCTACTTACACGTAAGTAGTAGTGGTATAATAGTAATGTGTCACATTTGTATGTTTTCTTTACTTTCTATAGCTCTTCCACAACTAATTTTGCTAATCTTTTTTTCTTCTCCTTCACGTTCATGGGGATAAGTTTGCAGAAACTGTTCCAAATCGCATTTTGTTGTAGCTACAGTGCGTTCATAGATCGGTCGGACCGAGCGAGGACCCTCGCGCCCTCCGCTAGAGTTACATGTAAACGACCGGCAAGTCATGGCTACGGAACACTAACTACTGTACTAAGTTACACGAGGCTTGCCTGGATCACAACAGATGTTGAAATAGATGACCTCCCTGTATTTCCTGTGAAGTCTCGACATCGAATTTTTGGATTGAATACAATACTCCCTCTACTTACTATACGTAGTAGAGAAAGTTAAAAAAAAAAAAAAAAAAAAAAAAAAAAAAAAAAATCTGATGTGTTGCACTCATATGACTTTCTCTACTCTTGTACTAACCATTCCTACAAACTCTTATTCCTATATCTGTGTTAGTTAAGCTAAACATTTGTACAACTTACTGCTTATTTCCTTGTAGGTGCAAGGGGAATATTAGAATACAGTAGGCTTTGTGCGATAGCCAAATGTTTGAGATTCTGTTATCTTTGCATACTTAACATATAACAAAATGAACAACGATGATCCATTTCACGAAAGTTCTAAGTTTTGCGAAACACACACACACAACAAGGAATACCTCCGAAATGGTTCACCCTACAAGAAAATTTATTGAGACATAAATTGTGTATTTTAGCAAGATATACATTTTTTGTATAGTATAATTTGGTCTATCTCTAACGGTTTACCAGTTATGCAAAAGTCGTCCAGAGTAAATACGACTACAGGGGATATAGCCAGAAAATTCAAGATATACATTTCATTTGTCATAAAAATATCTCAAACATATGACATTTTAATCAAAATCGTTCGAGCCATTTCCAAGAAAATCAAAATTTTCCATGTAAAGGGTAGTTTAGGGTGGGGCTATTTTCTTCAAAATCTTCGTGTCGCATCCTTGAAAGACATTAAACTTAAATACCAACTTTGGTTTTTAACCGAGTTTTCGTTTTTGAGCTATGCTGTTCACAGACTGACAGACTGACACACAGACACACACACACACACACACACACACACACACACACACACACACACACACACACACAGACCTTTTTCTAAAAATGCTTTTTTTTGGATTCAGGGGGTCTCAAAACATGTATTTCCGGTGAAATCTCGACATCGAATTTTTGGGTGGAATACAATACTTCCTCTACTTATCAGTAGAGAAAGTAATAACATGCAAAGCAAATCCACGTATGTACGTTAACGTGTTGATAATTCCCTTTTGATTTCAAAGTTAAAAGGAAGACCACTTCACAGTCACACTGGTGAGGTGGTTGCCAACGGTTGTGTATATGAAGGAAGAGGCCCAGCATAAAGAATGGCACTCCAATAAAAATGAAAAATCACATGAGTTGCAGCCCCTAGCGTCTATCACAGCTCTGGCCACATAATTTTTCAAGAAACCTGAAACATGATAAGGAAAGTAGCATCATTTGGGGCTCAAATCCACGTCTCGCTAAGAGTAGCAGAAAGACAACGGGATGGAAAATGGTGACGGGGATGATAGCATTGGTGGTGAATCCACAGCAGGCGAAGATATGCGAGGCACATAAAGGGATTAAACTGTAATAAAAGACTGAACTGTTCCATCCATTGTGAACTGAAATCGTTGGTACTGTGGTATTTCATTTGTGACTGGCTGTACACCTTCTCGGTGTATAGAGACCTGATATAAACATTCCAGTCATACCTGAGCAGGTGACTCCATCACAATGAGATATTGCTGCAGAAGAAGTTATGACTGGCATCCAAACTTCATTTATGTGTCTCAGTGTTCAAAAACCATTGTGTGAGCTATACTCATGGCATGATATCGCCAAAAAGGACTGAATGCCATCAGGACTTCAAATATCGGAAACCGTACTTGAAAAGTCTTGTTGCATTCGCATAACTTTCAATGCTCACTCTTCTAACAACTATTCTTATACAAGCTTGTTCTATCTAGGTTTAATACAGTTGGGACACATTTGGTTGTAGGTATAAGAATACCGTAACAAAGCGTTTATCAAATACTTTGAAAAACTACTTGTGGGATGATAGCTGAAATTTTGTTCTCCTTGCATGAAAAAAAAAAATAAGAAGAAGAAGAAGATGAAGATGAAGAAGAACAAAAATACAAAGAAAAATTAGCGATATGGAGCTCAGAAAAGTTTTTGTTGCATTCACATGACTTTTCTACTCACTTATACAAGGGTACTATTCCTACAGTTATATATTACCTATGCTTCATATTGATCGAGATAAACATTTGCAAAAATTGCCTTATTGGATATTTCTTCGAGGGGCAAGGGGAATAAAAAATACAGTAGGCTTAAGCGATAGTCAAATGTTTTTACAGCTGTGGTATGTGGTGGTCTTGAAATTCCGTTCTCTTTACGCAGCCAAGAGATAACGTATCCGATATGTTGCACTCGCATAACTTTCAATGCTCACTCTTCTAACAACTATTCTTGTAAAAGCTTATCTTAAGCGATAGTCAAATGTTTTTACAGCTGCGGTATGTGATGGCTTTGAAATTCCGTTCTCTTTACGCAGCCAAGAGATAAAAAAGTATCCGATATGTTGCACTCGCATGACTTTCTCTACTTTTGTGCGAACTGTTCTTACAAACGCTTATTCCTCTAATTAATGCTATTCGGATAAACGTGTAGGTATACCTGTCCTTCAGATAAAATGAGAATAAAAGAATACAGTAAGCTTAAATGATAGTCAAACATTTTAAGAGCAGGTCGCCATTTGATGGCTTTGACATTCCATTTCTTTGCATGAGCAGGAGATTGGGGGAGGGAGGAACGAATAACTTCCCATTTGAGAAAAATATAAGTATTGGAAAATTCAAGCCAGTAACGGAATACATCGGATAGGTTTACTCACAAAAAAGTACATAAATTGTGTTTTAACCAGATCCCCATTTCATGAGATGCACATCATTTTGCATATCTCTTAAGGTTTACCATTTATGCGAACTTTTTCAGAATGAATCTGAGTACATTCCCAGAAAACTCAAGATATACATTTTACTTGGCATAAAAATATCTAAAACATTGATATTTGAATCAAAACCGTAGGCCATTTTTGAGAAAATCATGGGATAGGGGAAGATAGTCTTTTAAATCTTCTGGCACGCTTGGAACCATCTGTTTGGGTCCGGTTTGAACCTGCGACCTTGGAGTCAGTAGGCCAGCGTAACCGATTCACCCATACATATAGAACTATAGTGTATTGAACAATTCAAAGCGTTAATAATAGATATCTAAGAATGGCTTATGCCACAATAAAACTTATTAGAGATAAATGGTGTTTAAAAGAGACTACATGTTCTGCGTAATGCGTTTTTGTCTATCGCTTAACCTATACCAGTTAAATCGGGTCTTCAGATTTATTCGTCCTTTACCGCCAATCAGTTTAAATGAATGACGTCATTAATAGTGCAGCGAGCCCCTTGTGCCAAAGGAGAGGTGCGGAAGTGAACCTCGGACTGCATGCGTTTCTGACTTGGTGAACAGGTCGATGTACTGTTCTTCCCTAGGACATTTTGTGCACTTCTTGCACGGGGGAAGGAAGTGACAGAATTTCCATAGTTAAGTGCTGCTTCTGGACTGGAAGGATACGTCAATTGTTACGATGTTGGCCTTTGTGTAAATGATTCTCTCCGTTTTTCCCCCCCAAAATGTTACAACACCTCGAAAGAAAATATGATAAAAATGATTAAAAGATCAGAAACACCAAAGACTATTAGTGTGGCGTTATTAAATGTTCATGTATTCATTAAATGTTCATGTATTCATTAAATGTTCATGTATTCATTACATGTTCATGTATTCATATAATGTTCATGTATTCATTAAATGTTCATGTATTCGTATAATACTCCAACTGTTTTTGTAGTTTCCATTGAAAACCCGTTAATTTGCTTTTTTGTGTTTTCTTAATTTATTTTGCGTATGCGAGATTTCATTTACTACTGTGAAGAGTAAGATGTAAAGGAAAAGTGGTGCCATTAAAGCCAAGGCACTACGCTACAAAAACCGTCCAATTATTTGAGGTATACATACATGCTGAGATTGCGAGCTTACGACATGCACGCGAATGTAAAATACTGTTAAGGTGCGATGCAAGTCCTATTTCATAAGGTGACTTCCAACTGTTGGCACCCCTTCCACTCATCTTTCTGTCAGAGGCACTGTGATCTACTCGCTTTCAAGTACTGAGGTCACGAGCAGACGAGCGACTGGCGAGAAGGTCGAATATTCTGAAACTCGTATAACATTGGTAAAACTCCTTCCAAATTAAGATACCTTTACAGACTACTCACAGAAAATTCAAGATGTGTATACATTCATTTGTCATGTAAAGTTTTTTAATATATCGTTTTAATCTATATCGTTAATATTTAGGGGCTCTAATGACCTAGCTGTCGACGGGCCCTTAAACCCTAATCACTCACTCACTCATTAATATTTATTTTTGAGAAAATAATTTCGAAAAAATGTTGCATGTAAAGGGTAGTTTAAAAATGGGGATTTTGTTGAAAATATTCTTGTATATTTGGAAGACACTAAACTTACAATTAGATAACAAGTTTGGTATTTAACCAACTTACCGTTTGAGTTTGCTGCTCAGACGGATTCTGTGAACTCACAGGCACACGGACCTTTTTATGTTCTTTTCTTCCTTCCTTCCTTTCTTTCTTTCTTTCTTTCTTTCTTTCTTTCTTTCTTTCTTTCTTTCTTTCTTTCTTTCTTTCTTTCTTTCTTTCTTTCTTTCTTTCTTTCATTCTTTCTTTCATTCTTTCATTCTTTCTCTCTTTCTTTCTCTCTCTTTCTTTCTCTCTCTTTCTCTCTCTCTCTCAAAGGTTAAGGGGTCAGAAAACCTGTATTTCCGGTGAAATACACGTGGGTGATGCCACCAAAAATTGTTTTTCTTCAAATAAGCCTTTTCTCTCTCAAATGCCTTCCGAATGAACTACTTTTCAGGCTCTTCGCAGAAAAGTCAGTATAGGTATACATTTTATTAGTAATGTAAATATATTTAACATATGAGATAAAAAAGACATGGAAATTTAAAAGAAACATTATTTTTAACATTTGATCGTGCAGAAAGTTCATCTTAGGATAGTAAAATTAATTCTTAAAACTCAATAACCCCGAAAAGTAGGATATTGAAACGAAATTTAAAACCTTTCATCGTGTTATGTAAGATAA
The DNA here is from genome assembly GCA_030765045.1 of Tenodera sinensis. Classification (NCBI taxonomy): domain Eukaryota; kingdom Metazoa; phylum Arthropoda; class Insecta; order Mantodea; family Mantidae; genus Tenodera; species Tenodera sinensis. Next base: position 26,109,994 of record CM060961.1, on the reverse strand, counting down.
GCATACATTTAATTGTGGGCCAAAATTGACAAGACTTTCAAAAATAGCATTTCCAATCGTGCATTCTCATCAGGGTTAAGGTAACATACCATTCTCTCATATACTTGGATAAAACAAGTCAAAGCATTACTGAAGTAGGAAGCCACGAGGAATGCGCAAAATACGTACGTACGTGTTATTCTGTTGAAATAAACGCAGAAAGGATTAGCACCTAGAACTGGGTATAATGATGTAACACGTTTCAACAGAACGTGCGAAATAAATAGCACCGTTAGTGTTTAATGCTGTATGTTTGAAGAGCGTGATAATAGAATAACAGAAGAAATATTTACGATAGATGAGATTTCTTACTGCTCGTAAAATTGACGTCCACCTATAAACCCAAGCGGGCAGTAAAGCATCAATAGGGTTGTGAAAAATGACCGATACTCCCAACTGTATGTAGTTCCTCGAAGCATTATGTTGGAGTTGGATAGCGCTTTTCAATATGCCTGAATAACAATTGTAAACCACGGATACCCATAACAAACATTTCATAAATGTGTATTTAATAAATATAAAGCTTTCGTTGCATTTTGGAGCCGCCGAACACCCACTCCGTATTATTTCTATAAGGAACTTATGTTTTATTTACCAAGGGCACTTCGAACGCTGAGAAGCTCACGAAAAGGAGCCACACAATGTAAAATTGTAAAACAAATTGTAAAGTGAACATATATTAAAATATTACAAAAGTTGGTTTTTGTAACATTAGCGGATCCCGAAGTATTCGTTGTATTTACATTTTCCCAAATGGAAACCTATTGCGTCATCTAACGTAGCAAGTTTGAAGAACTGCGATGAGCTTACTCGTATCTATGTACTTATGTTTCTCAGTTGGTAAAACCATTTTACAATAAATAGAACGCGAATGGTTTCAACAAATTGGTGTATCTAATCTAGTCTAAGCTATTTATCCATGTCTGTCCACCTATCAATCCATCCATCAATCAATCCATCCATCCGTCCATCCATCCATCCATCCATCCGTCCAACCATCCATCCGTCCCTCCATCCATCCGTCCGTCCATCCATCCGTCCGTCCATCCATCCGTCCGTCCCTCCATCCGTCCGTCCATCCATCCATCCGTCCGTCCATCCATCCGTCCGTCCCTCCATCCATCCGTCCCTCCATCCGTCCATCCATCCGTCCCTCCATCCGTCCGTCCATCCATCCATCCATCCGTCCCTCCATCCTCCGTCCGTCCATCCATCCGTCCGTCCATCCATCCATCCGTCCCTCCATCCTCCGTCCGTCCATCCATCCGTCCGTCCATCCATCCGTCCATCCATCCATCCATCCATCCGTCCATCCATCCATCCGTCCATCCATCCATCCGTCCGTCCATCCATCCATCCGTCCATCCGTCCGTCCATCCATCCATCCATCCGTCCCTCCATCCGTCCGTCCCTCCATCCGTCCATCCATCCATCCCTCCATCCATCCATCCGTCCCTCCATCCGTCCATCCGTCCGTCCATCCGTCCGTCCATCCGTCCGTCCATCCATCCGTCCCTCCATCCGTCCGTCCCTCCATCCGTCCATCCGTCCCTCCATCCATCCGTCCATCCATCCGTCCCTCCCTCCATCCATCAATCCATTCCATCCATCCCATCCATTCCATCCATCAATCAATCCATCCCATGCATCCATCAATCAATCCATCCCATCCATCCATCAATCAATCCATCCCATCTATCCCATGCATGCATCCATCCATCCATCCTCTATCCATCAATCAGTCAATTAATCCATCCATCCATCCATGATAAACTTCAACACCGCACCGGTATGAAAATTGGCATATCTATGGTCTTTTTTTTTTTTTTTTTTTTTTTTTTTTCATATAGGAGGTTTCTAATCTATCCATTTTAATACGCAACGTATTACATTCACGTGGTTTTCTCTACTCACTTTTCATTTACAAACACAATCACACTTCTTTCTCTACTCTTCCTTCAACAAAATATGTATGCAGTTTTCTATTATTGAAATAGGAATGCAACGTATTGTATTCACAGGGTTTTCTCCACTTATTTTTATTTTACGAAACAATCAAATTTTTTTTTTCTACTTCCTCTTCTACAAACAATTCATACAAGTTCCTATGATTGAAATAAAATGTAGCACATTCCATTCACACGGTTTTCTCTGTTAGCTTTTCTTGCTGTGGTATTTATGGTAGATCTAACAGTACTTTCGCTTGGTACTATCTTGCCGGTGTTTTTTGATTTTTTAAATTTTTTCTTTAAAGTATATTAAGTTTTAATTAGTTCTTTTAAGTACATTAAATAGTATTTTTTAAATGTTTCCAAAGAAGCCCAAGGTTGTTGGGCAAGTACAATAGAAGTTTCAAAATTGTGGGTATAAATCGCCAAACCATGGGGAACGCCAGGTATTTCAGCTTGTTTAGTAATGAAATGTATCAGTGACATGCCTGATCGAATTCCGTTGTGCATCTCACAAGCAAACACGTTCATGTTTTGTGAGCATTTCTAGGTCAATTAGCTTAAAGCGAGTACAGGAATCATGTTTATAAGTGTAACAGGCTAGTATTGATGGCAGCCACCCAGTTTCTCTGAGCAGATATCGTATTGAATATCTCGTTATATGTTATACGGTAGCTCGTTATATGGTAGAATAACTGTGCGTCTTCGGAAAGTAACAGCTTTTGCAGTTCAGACTAACTCTATTGGCTTGATATGTCGTTAGGGAAGCTGTCTGTTGATTATTGTGTAGTTAGATTACACACTAAAGCGCATTCCACCCTTAGATGACAGTACACGTTAAATGGAGCGCAGTGTTGCAACATGTACTAGTTGCGAATCTTTATCCGCACGCGATCCCGAGGTGGCCAGAGTCCTGTACTTAGTCCTTCAATTGCTGCTTGACGAGACGGGCACTTTTAACTTTGGTATCCCTTCACGCCTTTGTTACTGTATGACCTAAATTTGCAAATGACTCGTCTGTATAAACAACTGATTTCCCCTGGTCCCTAAACCGTTTTACGTCTTTTAGATATTTATGTCGCCATCTGATGATATCGATATCGTCTCTTTCTATTAATATGCACTTGTTACCCCTTCTTTCATATTCGGACCCCAAATCATGTAAGAACCGACTAAGAGTGGCCCTTGAGAAATTTGGTAGGGTCTCAGCACTGTTGAACCGTGACAAAATTATATTCAGCGTGGGTGGAATATTTGCAAACTGTAAAGAATGAATAATTCGCGCACTCCACTTTGCACTATTCAATCATATTGCGTTAACCTAGCGTTTTGTGTAGTCCCGCCCTTTTTGCTTTCTTTTTCGATGGCGTTCTTAGAGGTCCTTTCATTACTTCCTTTTTAATCCTATACACTACTGCTTCTGAACACCCGATAGCCTTAGCCTTAGCTGTTTCTTTTACTGCCTTACTTACACGCATTTTACTTTAAAAATAATCACCTTCATAATTATTTGGCGTTCCTTACTTAATTTACCAACATATCGTCTCTTCCTAGCTTCCCCTTCCATAACTACAAATATTTACGAAACTATTAAACAAATAACGCAATAACAGCTCATAGATTCCACACAGTTACACACCGACTTCTTTCGAACTAATGCTTTATAGTGCTGCTCCTTATACCTATCTTCTGTGTCAAGCCTGGCGCGAGAATACGCTGAATAGGTGAATACCTTTTGTTTGCCCTACTCGATGAAAGAAAGAAGTTACAGCCTTTTGGTTTATTTTAAAAACTTTCTCCAACCCTCGTCAACATTTGTTCTCGCTGGTTCCCTGATATAAACTCAATAACAAAAAAGTTTCACGCTGCGTAACTTTTGCAGTGCATAGGTATAACATTTTCCGAAAACATTTAATTTAAAAAATTGTAACACTTAACTGAGTAAACATAGAGAATTCAAAGTGGGCAGGTAGTAGCACTATAGTTTACTCTACCTAAGAACAAAATATAGACGCATTCTAGCAGTTAGTTTGTTAGTGCGTGATGAGTATAGAAACAGCACATATCGGACTTCTATTGAAAAAAAATGTTTTTTGAAGAAATATGGGCCTATAGAAATGTATAATGACTCTGAAAAGGATATAAACTAATAGAGAAAAAAATTCTGCGTAGGATAATGTGTTCAAACCTGAAATTTATAACAACTGAATATTTATACCATGCTATTAGGAATCTGGCAACAGCGCGAGGGTAGAAAAGGACGAGGCTAATGGCAACTCGTATGCGCTAGACAGAGACAGAGACAGATATATCCCATTTAACTCCATACTGTCATCTAAGAGTGGAACAAGGTATAGTGTGTTTATTGTGTAGTCCCCCCACCCACAGAAGTCACGTATGGATTGAATGTATGGAGAAAACCTTTCCTAACAAATCCACAATTTTACGTCACTAGAAAGAAACTTAACCTGCTAGATGCGTGTTAGAGAAAAAGAAAACTCGAGAAAAGGGTTGTTAAGAAAAGAGTCAGTAAATTAGAATGAAATAGTCACTAACTCGCATTCTAACCTGTTTTTGATTACTATTCCACTGATACTCGACTTGGTTAAAATCTACCAATCATGTACCTAAGAATTTTAAATGCCAACTAATGACATCCTTCATTCGCCAAAAATGTTTAAAATTTCATTATCACCTCCCCCGCTTTTACAATGTGATAGGTTAGAGAATCTAGCTATGTCCTACAGATTCGCAACAGCTTACACAATTTGATGCAACAGAGCCGCTTGGTTTAAATGTCAAAAATGGCTGACTCGCTTCGGTGAAGCATCTAATGCTCAAATAGATAAACATAATTCGAAGAGGGAAACCTCAGAACACAGAAGACAACAGGAAATAAGTGTAGTATAAACTGCGTGCGCAAGCAGGAAACTAGGTCATTGGTATTTAATCTTGTAGACCGTGCCAATGGACGCTGATGTACGTATGCCTGCTTAATTTCTGTTTTAAGAGGTTAGTAATTACAATACATCATTTAAATAACATTTCATAGGCTATATCATCCCTTAATTCGTGAAATAAACGTAAGTAATGCTAGGAGTGGTGGTCAATTTATCTAGAGAATTTGACTACCACTAGTTGCATTTATTATGGTAATTAACTGTTCTCCTCACTGTCCAAACGTAATGTGATTATCGGGCATAGAAATTCTTGCGTCGGTTTAAGGTTACTTATATGTTTTGTGGTACAACAAACCAAAACTCCAGTGACAGTAGCTATATATATACATAATTATCAAATTTAAATGCAATGCAAAAAGATAACAAGAAAACAAAACTAGACATACTTCTTGTTAAACTGCTATTAAAGACAGAACAAGGCTGATTGAATAATCATAAACGTATAAACCGAAATAGTAACAACTGAAAATCAGATGCAGTTACATAATTCCTACATTTAACTGCTTTTTAAACTGTTTACAAGGGAAATTGCAGTCCAGCCCTGTTTTGGTTGAAAATATTTGGTCTGCATCCTCTTGGCTCATTCTGAAATTTATGGTATTGGCATTAAAATATTTTATCCAAGTAATTCTTATACAATCGACCATTTATAGGTTTATATAGGATCTATTCTACGATCGAAGAACGACATAATGTTGACTGTATGGAGTGCTCTGATTATAAAACAATTCACTGAAGTTTTGTGATATATGTACATATCTGGGCAATCTTTTTTTTTTAATCTTCTCTAGCTTATACAAAGGTGACAGTTATAATTTAGGCGTATTCAGCTGACTTCGTACAAGGCTGTTGTAGAAAATTAACAATACTTGGATATCTTTTAAATGTTTATACTCAAACATTTGTACTACAAGGAATGCAAAACAAGAGTGTACAAGGGTCAGTGACAGGCATCTAAAAACTGTCAATGCTGCTATTTGCAAATGCCAAATATATGAGACTTGGGGCTGGTTTATTACCCCACTCGTCCTTCCCTATATAGTCCATTGAGAGTTGAACCTATTTCCTTCCGTCTCTGCTTTGTGCTAAGAACTTCGTATGGCTGGTGATCATCTGTGAGAAATGCTTAAGTATCACCTTTAGACTCTATGAACTAGAACGCAGTATCCGTAAGATTTCAGCTACAGAAATGGTGTTAAGTACTGTTTTTGACCCAGGACATTTCGAACACTTCTTATAATCAAAAAATCTGATGTGTTGCACTCGCCTGAATTTCTTCCTCTTGTGTTAACTATTCAAGATTATAAACTAACATTTTATTTACCAAGGGCACTTCGAACGCCGAGAAGCTCACGAAAAGGAGCGCACAATGTAAAATTGTTAAAACAAATTGTGAAGTGAATATATATTAAAATATTACAAAAGTTGGTTTTTGTAACATTAGCGGATCCCGAAGTATGGGTTATATTTGCATTTTCCCAAATGGAAACCTATTGCGTCATCTAACGTAGCAAGTTTGAAGAACTGCGCATGAGCTTACTCGTATCTATGTACTTATGTTTCTCAGTTGGTAATACCATTTTACAATAAATAGAACGCGAATAGTTTCAACAGATTGGTGTATCTAGTTTAGTCTGAACTATTTATCCATGTCTGTCCATCCATCCATCCATGTCCATCCATCCATCCATCCATGTCCATCCATCCATCCATCCATGTCCATCCATCCATCCATCCATCCATCCATGTCCATCCATCCATCCATCCATAATTCATCCAACATTCAATCAATCCATCCATCGATCAGTCAATCCACCCCATCCATCCCATGCATCCATCCATCCATCAATCCATCCATCCACCAATCCATCCATCCATCCATCCAACGTTCAATCAATCCATCCATCGATCAATCAATCCACCCCATCCATCCCATGCATCCATCCATCCATCCACCAATCCATCCATCCATCCAACGTTCAATCAATCCATCCATCGATCAATCAATCCACCCCATCCATCCCATGCATCCATCCATCAATCCATCAATCAATCCATCCATCCACCAATCCATCCATCCATCCAACGTTCAATCAATCCATCCATCGATCAATCAATCCATCCATCAATCCATCTCATCCATCCAACGTTCAATCAATCCACCCATCGATCAATCAATCCATTCATCAATCCATCCATCCTTCCATCCATCCATCAATCTTACAGCATACCAGTAATGCATAAATCATCCAAAGTAAACAGGACTACATGGGCTATAGGCAGAAAATTCAAGATATACATTGCGTCATAAAATATCTTAAACATCTTTAGAGCCATTTTCGAGAAATCAAAAATTTCGAAAAATTTTCCACGTAAAGGGTAGATCCTTAGAAGATATTAACTTAAATACTAACTTTATTTTTTAACCGACTTTTCGTTTTTGAGTTATACTGTTCACACACACACACACACACACACACACACACACACACACACACACACACACACACACACACACACACACACACACACCCCGGATCTTTTTCTAAAAATGCTTATTTGTATTCAGGATGGCCTTAAAACGTATTTCCGGTGAAATCTCTACATCGAATTTTTACGTGCAATACAATACTTCCTTTACTTACTACACATAGTAGAGAAAGTAAAAAGTGAATAAGCACTTCAACTGTTTATTAATCGCTTCTGTGTCTCTCAGATACGTGGCTTAATTTTTCCTCCATATCCTTCCGAGGGCCCAAATGACCATGCTGTCGACGGGACCTTAACCTTCACTCACTCACTCACTCACTCACTCAGTCACTCACTCACTGCTTATCCTTCCAGCAAATAAAGCTATGGAGTTACCGTGCGAGAGCGTTACCTTTGATTTTGCTTCACCAAGTTACAACTTGATCACTATATTAATGGCAATAGAAGTAGACGTCAACAGTCAACAATGTATCAATCATGTGTCAACTCGCATAACACATTGTCGCCACTAAGTAATAAACAGCGGATAATTGTGATAGCTGACTTGGTGAACGTAACTAAGCATATATTTACTTGCGATCTTCACTTGGGAAATGAAGAGAGGTGCGAACGAATGGAACGAAATGGAGTGAGTATTCACCCCGACATGTTTTGGAAGAAAACAAAGAACTGCTGTTGAAAAACATATTGTATCAATATAAATGTGATTGCGTAGAAATAATTAAATACAATGTGTGGCTTTAAGGCAGAAATGACGACGATAAAGAAAAAGCAATTAAGAGAAACTAAACTAGTGCACATTATTGTTAGTAAGCAGTTTTTCCCCGTAAAACAGAAGTTGTATATAAGTATCGGTTAAAGTACTATAAACTTACACAATTGCCATGGCTTGAGTGACTCTGTTAAGAACTATAAACGTTGTACTTATACTGTGACTAACTTCTTTTGCAATGATAACGAAGTCATTTAATCTCATTATAGCCAAGAGATTAAATTAAAAGCCAAACAGCAGCTTTAACTGGTGATAAAGTTCCTTGGAGCGTGGAGATTACTGAAGCAAAGAAATGCGAAACAGAGTTTATTGCTTAGTATCGCATCATAAACCGTTCAACCTCTCCTTGATCCATTGTTACGGACAGCGTCGACCAGTATGTAAGCCGAGAAATGACACCTGTAGGAAATTCCACATCAGTGGCGTGTAGTGATTTCTCGCAGGGTTGGGGGAGGGGGGGGGCAGTAGTAATGGACATTATTTAAATATACAGTACATTCACATAACGTTCTATTCTCATTCTTTAACAAACTATTCTAACACAGACTTTTCTTCTATGTAATTCATGTTACTCGAGATGAACATCTGTAGAAATATTTTATTACATACCTACCAGGTTGTATATGGGGAGAACTGACTCAATCTGTCACTTCCCCTACATCGTAGTTTTAATCCCGTTCACTGCGTCACGGGATTAGCTACTAGGCCACGCCTCCCGCCATTGTCCACCTCAGGGAACCGCCAGTCCTTCAAATTGTGTCAGTAAGTGTAGAGGGTAAATACTGGATTACATTCCTGTCACCCCTCTTCCCCGTGCCCATACTAGGTTAAATGTCCGGCGTTCCCTAAAGACTTAGGTTGTTCTTGCCCAATAGCCTTGCGCTTCTTTCAACTCATTTAAAGAAAGTAAAAGGCAATGGCTGAACACGAAGGGGAACACCTCGCGCACTATAAGCTACTCAGATCTATTGTGGATAACACCCTCCAGGATGAAGTGAAATGTAAAATGTAAAGGGTAGCTTAGGGTGGAGGTATCTTCAAAATATTCGTGTTGCATCCTTGTAAAATATTAAATGCAAATACCAACTTTGGTTTTTAATCGACTTTTAGGTTTTAAGTTATGCTGTTCACAGACAAGCCCGGACTTTTTTCTAAAAATGCTCTTTTTAAATTTTTTTTTTCAGGGACCTCATAACATATTTTCGGTGAATTCTCGACATCGAAATCTTGGGTCTAATACGATACTTCCCCTACTTACTGCACGTAGTAGAGAAAGTAAAAATACCTGAAGTTGCATATTTGCTTAAGCTGCGGAAGAATCTTGAACGCAGTCGTAGTTTTAAAGATATGAAAATCATAGATTCAGTGTTACAGGGAGAGAAGTATACGGGAAAATTACCTGTAGATCATGCTACTGTCTATGTTGTACGCTTCAATGAAATGTTCCATTGAAAAAACTTTGTTCATACAAGAATGAGTAACATGATAATATGAAATCATTTACGCCAACAAACCTTAAAGCTTACCAGTTGTAAAGGTCAGCCAGAACGAAGCGGAATTCAGAAACTATTTTCACAAAATTCAGAATATGCATTTCATTTCTGATGCAAATATCTTAAACATGCGTTTTAACCCAAGCAATGCCAGTGCTTATTACAGAACTTATACTTCCAAGAGGGCGGGGAGGTACATTGTGACCACTACTAGTAACAAAATGTCTGAAGAATTTAAAAAAAACATTTATTTTAAAGTTTGGGTCATATATCTTGTCATGTTTATTAAGGTAATATTTAGCATTGTTTAACCATTCTTATTTTTTTACTTTTTACGTGAATCACATATACCGATGGGTTAGTAATTTGACCACCTTGACATTTCATTGTTTCTCAAAAACACCAACAATGACAACTTTGAAACAATTATGCGTACGGACCATTTTCTAATCTTTTGGATTCGAAACACTAACGTGTATTTTGCAGTGAAATATCGGGTGGTATTTTTGGGTGTAATCATAGTAAAGGTGTGGGACTGCGCATGTATGGCGGAGTTACTCGAGAAGTGACGTCACCTTGCTTGCAAACCTCAATCACAATTCATTACTATGCGAGGTAACGGGACACATACTATGTCGCCGACTTTGGTATGATAGATTTTCATTTGTCGTGCATGGACTCCACTTTTAAAATGAGTCATTGTGCAGTATACGAGTGTAATAATTACTACAAGGAAAAAAATTACAAATTATTTTGTTGCTTAACGACGATGTCAATTGCCAGGATCATATCACCGTCGCCGGTGTGCCGGAATTTCGTCCCGCAGAAGTTCTTTTACATGCCAGTAAATCTGTTGATATGGAGCTGTTGTTTTTAAGCACACTTAAAAGCCATCGGTCTGGGCCGGATTTGAACCAGCGACCTTGAGATCAGTAGACCAGCGTCTAACCAACTGAGCCACCCAGACCGACAAACAAGAAAATAAAACCAGTAGCTTGAAATACTTTTCATTTCCGAAAGATGCAGATTTCAGCCGTAGGCTAGTCCCGCTTCTTAAATTACAAGTTAATGCTTTATAGTTAATAAGAAACAACTGCATAATATTACGTAATTGATGCCAGCTTACTATAAAGAGTAGATTAGCAGTTTCAAGAGGACATATTTTAGTTCTGACTTCTAGAGCTCCAAGTGGTTGCCATGCTTACGTAGAGTAAGCAGGGGAAGTATTGTATTCGACCCAAAAATTCGATGTCGAGATTTCACCGGAGAAATCTCCTGAATCCAAGAAAAGCATTTTTAGAACAAGCTCTGTATCTGTCTGTGAACAACATAACTCAAAAGTCGGTTAAAAACCAAAGTTGGTATTTAAGTGTGAAACCTTTCAAGGGCACGAAGATTTTGAAGAAAATCCCTCCATATCTACCCTTTACATGGAAAATTTTCCGTAAATTTTTATTTTCTCAAAATTGATTATAATGGTTTTGATTAAAATACAATTACAACTGGTAAACCGTAAGAGAGAGACCAAATCTTACCATACAAAAATGTAGATCTTAAAACACACAATTTATGCTTTTCTTTTTAAGCGAACCATTTTGTAGATATTTCTTGTTATTTGTCAGAATTTCGCAATACTTGCAGACCGTTCTCAAATGGGAGGTCTTATTCATGTTTTTATCTCTTGACCATGCAAAGTTATCATATAACGACCAATCTTAAACATTTGACTGACTTAAAACCTACTATATTCCCCTTGCATCTACAAAAAAAAAAAAAAAAAAAAAAAAAAAAAAATAGCAATAAGATAGTTTCTACAAATGTTTATCTCGATTAACATGAAGCAGATATAGGAATAAGAGTTTGTAAGAATAGTTTTTGCAAGAGTCGAGAAAGTCATGCGAGTGAAAGACATCAGATTTTTTTTTGTAAACGTCCCTGGGGCCTTTGCGACCAGTGATGAAACATAAATCAAAAGAACCATGGAATTACTCGCCGAGGCAATAAAAAACAAGGAAATATCTACCATTCCATAGGGAGTAATAACATTTTTAATGCGAATTTGTATTAGAATAAAAGAACTTGATAAAAACAAATATTTGGTAGCTGTAAAAAAATTTGCAAAGAAGATTAAGGAGATTACTTATACTCATCTGTGAAATTTATAAAATAAATTTCAGTTCCGCTCATTTGAAATAATTTTACAACATTTAGGTTTTTAATGGATACATGAATCTGTTCAAACTGGTATCTAGGACATCTGCTTTTTTTTTCGTGCAATTATATTTTTGAACAGTTATTTTATAGTAACTATATGAAGATAGTTTAATTATACCACTAGTTTGGGACAAAATGTTAAATGCAGACTTAAGGGGGTAAGATAATCTGAACATACAGAAATTACACCTTAATGAGTTAAATTAACACTGCTGTTAAAGTTCTCTATATTTTTTCCTGAGATTTTTATGAATTATTCTATAAATCATAACAATTATAAGTGGTTATTTGCATTGACAGCTTATGTAGTCGAGTCTATAAACATTTAATCCAGCAGAAAAGTAATAAAATTGACTCTTAAAACATGTGAATTCATCCTCCGAAACTCTTGCAATAAACTTTTGCATGTTTGTTTTTACTATAATCACCTATCTTCTGAACTTTAGTTATTTACGTATGTATCAGTTTTCCAGAAATTAAAAAAAAAAAAAAAAAAAAAAAAAAATTGCAGAGTTAAAAAAGTAAAATTTGCCATGTTGTTGCTTTCTTAATATGTTCACTAATTTTTCACTAAGGTTAATTTCTGTGTGTTCAGACTACCCCTTAATTTTTTAGCTTAAACTGTTACACAACATTAATATTATTGGCAATTAATTTTCTTTCACCTAACTGTGGAAAAAGCTTGGAAAGGTAGAATACAGACTGAAAAATTCAATGCCATAACCGGGATTTGAACCAGGGATTTTCCTGTCCGGTTACTCTAACCAAATCCCGGCTATGGCATCTGATTCTACCTTTCCATTGACATTGTTTAATTACTTGTTAACTAAAGGTGTTAACAAAGACTCATGTATAATTTTAATGGTGCTCTTCATAAGGAAGTAATATCCTTTGTCCATGGGCAAGTCCACTTTTGCTAACGCACCTCGCACGTGCTTGAATTGGCTGTACCTGATGTTGTCGCTAGGGAACGGTATTTATGATCGACCCAGACAGATTTCCGTCTGTACGGAGAAACACGTGGGTACCAGAGAATGTTGCCTTGGTTACGGCCGTCCTCCGTCATCATTTCGTTATTGGCCCTTAGTAATATATCGTTCTGCATGTCGAGTTTATTGAAGCGTCAACTGAATATAGCAGAGCAACAGGTATTGCATAGGTGGTCCCAAGTGAGAGACAAAACTAAATGAGTCGGTCTGTATGGCTCAGTTGGTTAGACTGATCCCATAGTCGCGGGTTCAAATCGGGCCCAGACCAATCGTTTTAAAGCGTGCTTAAAACGACAGCTCCATGTCAGTAGATTTATTGTCCTGTAAAAGAACTGCGGGCGAATTTCCGACACACCGGCGACGCTGCTATGATCCTGGCAATTGACAGCGTCGTTAAACAACAAAATAATTTTAAAAAAACTAAATGAACAGAGTTCAATATCTAAATATATTTAAAATCTAGTCTGCAAAATTACATTTATTCTTATGCGGGGAAGATGGGGACGGAAGGAAACAAAAATCTGATGTACATTCACATAATCATTTGTTTTAATATGCCTTCATCAACCATTCGTACTTTCCTTGCTGTTAACTTAGGAAGTGTGACAAAATGAGAATTCGACATATCCCAGTTCTGACACCAGCTTACGTTTTGCATTTTGGTGTGCATTTTGTCCATTCCAGTATTCACGTTCTTCAATTCGGATGTCATTTCCATCTTCACTTCTTCTTTCACACTCATCTGTCGCATCTCGGAATTCATTTCCGATTCCGTCTTCTCTATTCGGGCAAATAATTTTTTTCAACATTGCCTCCATCGTGCTTCTTACGTCGCACTTCTAACACCAGTGTAACAAAATGACAATCCCACATCCCACTTGTGACACCAATGTGACAAAATGACAAACTCAGCCCAGCTACTTTTTACTTTCTCTACTGGTAAGTAGAAGGAAGTTGTATTCCACCCAAAAATTCGATGACGAGATTTCACCGGAAAGATGTTTTAAGAAGCCCTGAATAATAATAATAATAATAATAATAATAATAATAATAATAATAATAATAATAATAATAATAATAATTAATAATAATAATAAAATCACTTTTAGAAAAAGATCTGTGTGTGTCTGTGTCAGTCTGTGGACAGCATAACTCAAAAACTGAAAGTCGGTTGAAAACCAAAATTGGTATTTAAGTTTGATGTCTTTCAAGGATGCGACACGAAGATTTTGAAGAAAATTGCCTCACTCTAAATTACCCTTTACGTGGAAAATTTTTATTTTCTTGAATATGGCTCCAACGATTTTGATTAAAATGCTATATGTTTGAGATATTTTTATGAAAAATGAAATGTATATTATGGCTATAGCCTATGTAGTCCTGTTTACTCCCGACGACTTTTGCATAACTTGTAAACTGTAAGAGATAGACCAAATGTTTCTATACAAAAAATGTCGATGTCGTTAAAACACGTAATTTATGTCCAAATGAATATTTTTGTGGAGTGAACCATTTCGGAGATATTCCTTGTTATTTGTGCCCGTTTCGGAAAACTTAAAACTTTCGTGAAGTGGAACATCGTTGTTCATTTTTTTATATGTTAACCGTGCAAGGAGAACGGAATTTGAAAGCTTTAAAAGATTTGACTATCACCTAAAGTCTACTGTTTTCCCATATCCCCCTTGTACCTACAAGGAAATTAACAATTAGATAATTTCTGCAAATGTTTATCTCAACTAACACGAAGGAGATACAGGAATAAGAGTTTGTTAAGAATGGTTAGTACAAGAGTAGAGAAAGTCATGTGAGTGCAACACATCAGATTTTCACTTTCTCTAAGTATAGTAAGTAGAGGAAATATTGTATTCCACCCAAACATTCGATGTCGAGATTTCACTGGAAATATGTTTTTAGGCCCCTGAGTCTAAAAAAAGCACTTTTAGAAAAAGGTCCGCGCGCGCACGCGTGTGTGTAAAACTCAAAACCCAAAAGTCGATTACAAGTTGGTATTTCTTCCAAGGATGCGAAACGAACGTTTTCAAGTAAATCCATCCCCCATCCCAGAATACCTTTTATATGGAACATGTTTTCCAAAATGTTGATTTTCTCAAAAATGGCTCAAACGATTTTGATTAAAATACTAGGTATATGGTTAAGATATTTTCATGCCATATTAAAGTATATCTTGAATTTTCTAGAAATGTTCTCAGACGTCGTCTTCATTCTGGATGACTGTAGCATAACCGAGGTAAACCGTAGCAAAGAGACAAAATCTTACACAGAATGTGGATTTATGTCAAATCTCTCTTTTAGTAAACCATTTCCGAGATATGGTTTGCTTATTTGTTCGAATTTTCCAATTGGTACTTATACTTTTCTCAAATGGGAAGTCATCGTATTTACATGTCCTGGACAAGTAAAAAATATGGAACATTAAAGCCACCACATACCGACCATATCGTAAGATTTGACTATCGCTAGTCTGCTGTTTTCTTCTTTTCTCATTGTACTTAAAGGAAGCCTGTAATAAAACCATTGTACACATGTCCATCTTGGTTAACATGAAGTAGATAAAAGAGAAGTGTTTTTAAGAGTACTAGTACAAGAAAGAGTAGAGAAAGTCATGTGAGTACGCACATCACATTTTTCTGTATTCCCTTGCCTAGGTATGTTGTATTTATGGTTGGTTGAGTCTGAAATATTGTAGTTCTCCTGTAGCTCTGGACCTCGATGTTCAGACCTTGGCTTCATTTCGAAGCTCTTTTGTTTTCTGCATTGTTGTTCGATTGTTGTTCAAGGATGTCTTTTAGGTACCTATGAGTGTGTCATTACAGAAATGTAGTGGGATTTAGGGAGCTTGTAAAGAAAATACTGGTTTGGGGCAAGATGTGTTAAATGTGGTGCGTGGAAAGTTTCAAAGACAGCAGTTATCCTGTGATCGTGCGTATCCCAGCACCGGACAGCGGTAATCAATCTCCAACCCATGACGCAAAAGGCTTGTTAGTATTAGCGGTTTTACGCTGTTCAAATCTTGAAGAACATTTGAGAAAGGCGATTTATTTGGTCATAAAATATTTGTATTTAAAATTCCGAGGTTTTTTGAACGTACCTAGTGGAAGTATTGTAGTGATTTTAAGGGATCTCTTCATAAAAATTGCCAAATTCTGCCGTTTTTAATAACACTAATCGTCCATGTATTTTGTACTGTTTGAGGTGTTAATTTTTAAAATTTTTGGAGTCTTTCGGGAAGACTTGGCGGGCTCATAAATAACTGATTGACTATACAGTTTAATGGCTATCTACAAGAATCAGTGTATAGCAGTGCTATCCAACTTTCTCATATGCTCCGGCACATTTAATTAATGCCTAAGGAGGCGCGGGTGCCATCACAACCACCGTTAGGGCAAGTACCCTTCTTTTGAGAGGAAAAAGGGAAAGCAATGGTTAGGGAAGTAATGAATACAGCTTTAGATGTACAATCATACTTCATGTACGTGTACTGGCAAGATATTCGGAAGGAAATGCTTTTGTCTTCAAATTTGAATTAATATTAGAAATCGTAGAAGTAAAAATTTGCTTATGAAGGACGCCAAAAATACATCGCGAGCACCGCGTTGGTCAGCGCTGGTGTGCAGACTAGCGTTCTGTGAAGTAATAACATACTTAATCAAGCACATGACTGTTCTTATTGGCGATCTCGTGTAGCTTGAGAAAGCAGGATGTTCAGGGATACCTACTATAGCTGACATACCAGTTCTTCTAATAGTAAATAACAAACAGCGATGTCTGACCTGTGTAATTGAACACTAGAGAAGTTGGAAGGTGATTTGTTAAATTAATTTTGCTGCTGCTTTTATGTCATAAAATAATTTAAAACAGGTTTCCTTGTGCGATTTATGTGAGTATCCGAAAATACTTATTTACATAAATAATAAAAATACGTTTTTATGTGCAATAAAACTTAAAATATTTGCTCCGGTGTGAATTCCAGAACATTAAACTCAGTTTCACGTTCGTATTTGGGCGCAAACAGAATATGCATTTACCTAAAAATCGGAGCCCTAGTTAACAGCTCACGTACGCTGCTCCGATGTGGAGCGGAATTGGCAAGTTGCACGAATGTAGTTAAAAACGAATTGATCGGCTAGCTATTAGCTATTTTTCCTTCTACAGCTGTTATTTCAGCAAACAGCACGTTTATTCGACTTCCGCTTACAGGTGGTTGCTGGAGCTGCGAGTACATACCATCTAGGTGCCCCGACGCTCCTCGCCTCGCCTCGCGTAACGCCCCCCTCAAGTTATATTTAGTTCTATCTCAAGCTCAGAAGACTCCCAATTCTAGTTTATAGATTTTCCGTTCCGCAGTTGGATTGCGCCTGTGATCTTTTGTCCGAATGTGAGACATGCTGTGTATTACGTTCGAAGAGCTACCTTTACACATTTATACCTAATCGATCTTTGTAAATAAAAAAATTGTGGTTCATCCCCACATTGTTTAATATATACATATATGTTACGATATGAGAGTTGAAAGAAACGATTAAGTTACTGAAATAGGACGAGGATTATATCTGAATTATATGATCCTAATACCGTGTCAATTTTCGGCGTGGAAAAGTGCAAAATGCACTACATTGTCTAAATCAAATATGTAAAAAATACAATTTTAAAATTTCATTTAAAAAACAAGGAACCTGGGCTTTAAGAGTGAACACCCAGTCAGAAGTAAAGTAATAAACGATAATAGAATAGAACAGATTTCGATGTTCAACTATTTAGTTACGATATTTTCACATGGTAAAGAAAAAATATTGACTTTAAACTTAGGAAATTTTAAAATATTTGTGGAATGTTAAAGAAAACTCTGAACAAACAAACCAGGAAAGAAACCCTAATTTTATGATGGATGGCGTTGACTATTTTGTTATGTGGTAGTGAAACATAAAATGTGCACAAAAGGAGCTTAAAAAGAATCGAATTAGCAGAGGTGAGATATTTAAGACCAGTAAAGCGAAGTAAGCTACAAGACAGAATTTTAAATGAAAGTATTACAAAATACCTAAATATTGAATGTGTATGTAATAAATTAACACATAGAGATAATTGGTTAAATCATTTGCAACGAATGTGAGAAAATAGAATTTCTAAAATAACAATGAAATATCAACCAATACGAATTCGAGGTGTAGGTAGACGGGGGAGAGGTGAGACCGGAACAGACCTGAAGTCCAATCCATGAGATAAATAAGAAAAATCAATAAAAGACAAGTAATTCGCCCTAACCGAGATTCGAACTCGAGGTTGATGTTGTATATTTGTAGTACATAATGTTGCCATGTCTGTCGAAGTAAAAGCAAAATTGGTTTGAAAAAGCAGAAAACAGTAGATTTGTAACCAGCAATTTTGCGTAGTGTATACTTATTTATGGCATTATTATTATTATTATTATTATTATTATTATTATTATTATTATTATTATTATTATTATTATTATTATTATTATTATTATTGTTATTGTTATTGTTATTGTTATTGTTATTGTTATTATTATTATTATTATTATCATCATCATTATCTATTATTATCATTATTGTTGTTGTTATTATTATTATTGTTATTATTATTATTATTATTATTATTATTATTATTATTATTATTATTATTATTATTATTATTATTATTATTATTTAATCTTTTATTTATTATGATTATCACTATCATTATTAATATTATTAATTTTACTTTTACTATTATTGTTATTATTTCTGTTATTGCTGCTACTACTTGGCGAAGCGACGAGGCGTATTGACCTTGGTTGTCGAGCGCTAGGATCACTTACCTTGCCTATTACAACAGCGAAACAATAGTAACCTGGCGTATAGTCCGTGATAAAACACAAATAGATGACCTCTCGCACCTGCCGATAAGGAAGACGTTACTGTCCTGAAGCTATGATTGCCTCTGAACAGAGTGTAAACACATTGTCTCGCTTTGTTTGTGCGATAAGCTCACGTAAGCAACTGGGCAGTTTCACATTCTTTCCGGTACGCCTCATGGCTTTGCCAAGTAGTACTACTACTGCTAATAATGTATGAAAACCTACATTTGGTATTAAACTTTCTATAAAATAAATTACAATTGGAGTAGGACTCGCCCATTTCTGTGAATCACTCGTGTACATACAGGTACTAATGTAGATCCTATTATGTACACATTGTCTATCATTCTTCACTTTATTTTACATTGAACTGAAAATTCCAGAGACGACTTAGGATCTGGCGAACTGATTCAACTTAAATACCAACTTTGATTTTTAACCTACTTTTCGTTTTCGAGTTGTGCTGTCCACACACGCACACACGGACCTTTTTCCAAAAATGCTTTGGAGGGGGGGGGGGATTTAGGGGACCTCAAAACATATTTCCGGTGAAATATCGACATCGAATTTTTGGGTGGAATACAATACTTCCTCTACTGAGTAGGAGAGAAAGTAAAACTATTTTTTAAGTTAGTGCAGTATGATTATTTTATTGAATCAAACAGGGCAACTGTTGTCAGCTCGAGGAAAGAGGAAGGGACAAGTTAATCGTAACAGCGATAAGTCTCTGTAGGGTAAAGATGCATAATCTAAATAATGCTCTATATGCACATAAACACCCAAGATTTAATGGCAGTATAAACAGAAGTGAGAAGAGAAACCCATATTCAAATAGCCTAACTATTTATATAAACTATTTGGAAGGGCAATATATCTCTCTCCGATGTATGTTGTATGTTATTGTTTATTCGTTGTCTCAAGTGTACGGTTTAAAGAGTGTATATATTTCTTCCACTTCAGTACAGCTCAGATTTCAAAAGCAAGTTCTGAAACGATGAGATAATCCAGATGCGGTATACTGTTTATAAACAGGTGATTATGTTAATCTTTCGTCTTTATACAGGAGGGAATGCCTTGATGAAAGTCTTTTTCAGAAGGGTGAATTATACCATGTCAAGGAAAAAATGTTTAAAATGGAAAATATGTAAAAAGCAGGAGATTTTAAATGCGTTCAGTTTTTAGCAGCAGATCAGTAGATTTGTAAAAAAAAAAGCAGATCTTTAAAGTCAGCAGACCTGGCAACCCTGGTGGCATATTTAAGGAAATGTGCTACTGAAATGTGTCACTTTTAAAGGGGATCTGATTTTCGTTTTCCTCTTTTTTTTTTTTTTAAGGATAGGTACCTTTAAATTCTATAGACTCACTTGTTGAATTTTTTCCTGAGAATCGCCTTAATGTTATTTTATATATGTATTTTAAAAATTTTGTATGCTGAGGTATTTAAACGAAAGGAAGGCTGTGACAGCTCCATGTGTTATTATAGATTTTTAAAACTAATATTTGAAGCTTGAAATATTCTTGGTATCACATTGTTCATGCTACTGTAGGATAGTTTGACATTTTTCACAAGATGGCAACAAACTCGATGTGAAAACTGCGATTGTAGATTTTAAATAATGTTTGTCGTGTAATTCTGCTTAGAACTTTATTTTTGTACATGTTAGAAGCAGTCATTTAATGGTGAAATACGTATGTTTAGTTACTTCTGCCACCGGAATAATGATTTAGCATGTAGAATACAATTAAAATATATCATGCTTTCAGATTATACATGCCTACGCTTTCACGGCCCGCGTTGATCCAATAGAACATAGTTTTCGAGCTTCTAGGCCGTGGTTCAGTGGAAGAATTAGCATCTGACGTTTCGCCAGTGAGTCCGTTGGGCATCTTCAGAGAAGGTTAATTCATCTACTGGACCACGGCCTACAAACCCGGAAATCGCGTTCTATTGGATGCTTTCACATTGTTTTTGTGGACCTAATTTTTACTGTATAATATAATGGCAGGATCAAAATCAAAAGAAACAAATAGTCACTTTCTAAGTGAAAAAGAAAACAAATGGCCATAGTTATTAGTAATAATAGTGTAGTAATATATAATAAAGGGCTAGGTGGAATAAGCAAGAGGGTAGAGGTGAGAAATGGGCCTAGTTTTTTGTTTGTAGCAGTTATTTTCAAATGGAGCTGTGACTTCTTTTTTAGGGTGTATGTAGGTATTATGAGTTTAAATAACATGTGACAGATAAGGGCAAGAATTCATTTTTATTAGTATTCAGTTTTAGATATAATAGGTTTTATTCAATTCTAGAAATGTTAAAAATATGCTACTGGTTTACAATGGATTTTAATTATGTCAAAACTATTTGAGCGAGGTAATATTCGCGGAAATGATTTTCGGAACATCTCTTGCATTAACATTATTTGCGGAGCATTTACGATGAAGACCATTGATTTTACGTGTGGATACCGTTTTATTTCCTTATAGCATACTATACATGCGCGTTAGTGCTGGTCGTGTTTCCGTAATATCGTTTTATGATATATTATACTATTTAATTAAGCGAATACCTTCGGATATTAATACACAAATAAAGGCAATAAACATAATATAAACAACACTTCTCATTTAACCTATCAATAATACTAACCACATATATCATATCGACATGCACATGTACGTACAAACCAAAACAACTTTTTTTGGGGGTAAAGTGTTAAATATTGCTGCGTGTGTGAGCCAGTATTCTGATGCTCGGTACAACGCTATTACCAGTGTTGAGAAATGTATGCAAATACGTCTGTTAGAAAATGCACCCTTTTATCGTAATAAGTTAATATAATTGTATGCTTCATATGAAGCGTGTGTGTTCGTGCATATGTGTGCACTTGTGCACATTCAACATTAAGAGGATTAGGATGTCAAAAGATAGGTTAGCAAAAAGTCATTGGTTCAGGAATGGTAAGAGAGCTTCTGTGCTTAAGCAGCGATGGGCCTATTGTATTCTGTCTGCTATGCAAAACCATCATATGCTTAGATTTTACCATATGGTTATTTTGTTTAGGTTAGAATGGATTTAAGGTTATGTGGAAAACTATTGACTATCGCAGCACCGTGCTGTGTTTCTCCTTACTTAAAACAGAATCTATAAAGAAAACATTTCTGCAAGTATTTATCTCGATTAACATGAAGTACATGGAAAATTCAGGTTTTGTAAGAATAATTTGTAGAATATAGAAACAAAAAAGACAGTGAGTAGAGGAAGCATGTGAATGCAACATCAGTTATCATAACAAGAGATAAAATAAGTAGGCGTGTATACGTTCATTACAAATATCCCGGAAGTAAACAGATCGTTTGAAGTATTCTTGCTTTACAAAGGCTTTTTCTCCCCTCTTTTCTTTTTGAGTAACAAAAGAATACAGATTTCTTGGAAGTTGTTTTATAGGTGCTCCTGTAATACAAAACTGAACTGTTGCTGGGCCAATGTATAAGAACTAAGGTATTAGAAAACCTCCTTGGCAATCGCAGTAGGTATTTTAATGAGTTCTGCTTGCTTCCGGTGCATTTTAATGAACGCCCATTTAAACAAGTTAGATAAGATAACACTAACACACGTACGCCGGCATAAATGTTGTTAATCTTAAAAGACGTGCTTATTACTGCTTAAATGTATCTGGAGTTGCAATGAATCACAGATTAAATGCTAGCAGAATGAATAAAGCTGTAACACTAACAAAAATGATCAGATTGTAAATATATGAACTTTAGCAGATGTCGCCGCGCTCTTAAGGTTAACATGGGGTGTGTCTGCTGTCATTCGGACCTGGGGTCACTGTAGATAACCTTCCGCTAATGAAATTCTTCCCTTGACCAACGTCATTACATTTTACAGTTACATATATCGACTTCACGTAGTGGTCGACAGTCTAATCCAGGAAGGCTAATTTGTGACCGCGGTTTCATTCTCCTACTTTCTCCCTCCACCACAGTGTGTTGCGGGTAGTCGGACTTTACAGCGATACAGTGCCAAGAGAATATAAGTTCCTTTGGTGGTAGGCAAACCGAAGAACAAAATTGAAATCTCGTATTCTCCCCAATAAACCATTGGACTCTAATTGACAGGTTTGGGTTGAAGAGAGACGCAGCATTTGAGTCAGTGCGATTATTGTAAAGAGCGCGGCGATGATGATGGTAAGTATTAGCGTATTGCAAACCGAGCGGGTTGGTGCAGGCGCTAACGTCTATGGCCCGTATTCGGGAGGTTGCAGGTTCGATTCCCGCAGCCGACCCTCGTGACCTTCGGTTTTTTTCGGGGTTTTCCTGGGTCACTCAGGTAAATGCTGGGAAGGATATTTTACTTTACATCCCTGAATCACTTTCTTTCATTTCATTAATTACGTTCTCTTTAAGCGTTTTATCCAGCTAATGAATCAGCGGGGTCGCCAGTAGGTTGCGTTGTGGTGGTGCTTGCGCTCCGGAAATACGGTGTTCAGGTGAGGGTAGGCGCTGTGGTCGGCTGGCCGCCCACCAATGGGACTGATTGATCAACCGGACCTGGCTAGTGGTGACCTGGAACTCCATCGGGTTGAACTGTCTGCACCTGTTAGGGATCCACCGTAATAATTGATGCGTTCTGGCCGCCTGTAGGGTACTTTCACATCATCTTTCCTCCCTGGGTCTGACGTACAATACGCCATCGACTCACGTGCCGGAATCCCCTCCGTGACAGACAAGAAAAGGTTATTGCAACTGTATCAGCACATAATGATTAATTTAAGAAACTTAGTTCTAATTTGTCAAGTACAAATATAACCTTACCTTAAATGTTAAAGTTTGCTTCCGAGAGGCGGTGAAAATATTTGAGTTATTTTCATTGTATAAGAATAAGTGGGTCTTAATTTTCCATCAATTGGGCAGATCTTTGACACTCAGCTTTACTCATTCTTCACCCTTTCAACTTTCCTCTGTATCACTGCATATGAACCGTTTGTCTGTTTTTACCTTCTCTATTACTATAGAGAAAGTATTATATTCCACCCAAAAAGTTCGAATTCGAGGTTTCACCGGAAATATATGTTTAGAGGATCCCTGAATCGAAAAGAAAGCATTTTTAGAAAAAGGTCCATGTGAATGTCTGTCCGTCTGTCTGTGCTTGTGTCTGCCAGTCTGTGGACAGCATAGCTCAAAAACGAAAAGTCGATTAAAAACCACAAATATTTAGAAGAAAATTGCTTCACTCTAAACTACGCTTTACATGGGAAATATGTTGAAAATTTTCATTTTCTCAAAAATGGCTCTTAAGGATTTTGATTAAAATGCCATATGTTTAAGATATTTTTATGGCGAATGAAATGTATATTTTGATTTTTCTTGCTATAGCCCTGTGTCCTGTTCACTCTTGATGACTTTTGCATAACTGGTAAATCGTAAGAGTTAGACCAATTAATGTTACTATACCAAAAATTTAGATCTTGTTAAAACACCCAATTTATGTCCAAATAAACTTTTTTGTAGAGGAACCATTTTAGAGATATTCCTTGTTATTTGTGCGAGTTTTGCAATGCTTATGCGTTTCACATATAGATGGTCGTTATTCCTTTTTTATGTCTTGGCCGTGCAAAGGGAACGGAATTCAGAGGCTTCGTATAGTGACCAGCTTTAAAAGATTTGACTATTTTTTAAAGCCCACTGAATGCCCATATTAGCTTTACACCTTCAAGGAAATAAGCAATAAGATAATTTTTGCAAATGTTTACTTCGACTAACATGAAGATAGAGGAATAAGAGTTTGTAAGAATAGTTAGCACAAGAGTAGAGATAGTTGTGTGAGTGCAACACATCAGATTTGTTCTTCTCTTTTTGTTTTGCCTGGACAATTTTCATTCTTCTGCAACTTATTTGAAGAAATAGTTGCGCATTAGTTCTGCATCTTGAAGTCTTTTGACTTGTTTATGTTGTTTTCTGTAGCTTTTTATGCTCCCCTTGCGTCCATCTTTTAGAACAGTGCGAGAAAACCAGAAATAGTCTTCAGAATCTCTGTTTAAAATTCATAGGGGGGCGAGATCTTGCATTTAAAATATAAAATTAATGCCAGAATACAGTCCTCGTCACGAACAAAACCGGTTGCTCATTATCAAAACCTCTACGGCGTCATTTGCTTCTTAGCCAAACAGTTGCAGTGTTTCAGCAAATTTGTTTGCTATTTAACAGTGTGATTTGATCATTTCTAGCTATAAATCGACTCCATTGGGCGAACACCTTAACGAAATCGGAATCTGATGAAGGAAGTAAAAATGAAGAGTAAGGTAGGGTACGCGTTATTATTAAGTACAGTAACATTTAACAACAGAATGTATTAGCCAGTTCGCGTCAAACCTCCCCATGCGTGATTGCTCCTCTCCCTCCTTCCAACTATCCGCACGGCAGCTGTCATTTACCGCTTTCGTTCCTGAAGGAAACTGTATGAGAAAACAGAGGAGATGGTTTCGTGCTAACGTGTGGGTTTCGCATTCAGGAGGCCGTGTGTTGGATTCCTGTGGCTGACCTTCCTTACATGTGGTTTTTTTTTTCCTCGGGAATTTCCCCGGGTCGCTGTGCGAATACTGGGAAGGATAAATACATCCCCCTAATTTCCTTTGCTTCCATTTCACTTGATTAATCATGTCATTCATCCTTCAACCTGTTGGTTCTTTCAGGGTCGCAAGTGTCAGCGAAGGCGTTAGGTGCAGCTTGACAGGGATGATATGCGCACAGGAACTCTTTCCGTGCCGAGATCCCCCCCCCCCCCAGTTGGCCCCGGAAGACCTAAATATTTCGAGATGTCAAACTTGGAAATCCTTAGGGACCTCTGTCAATGTCTGTGGCATTAGTCTGGATCTGGCCACCCCGTGTCTCCTCTCCTCTCATCCTTCCCCCCGGGGGTGGACAGGTACAATAAGCCTGGCTTCAGTGCCGTACCCCTTCGCATCTCCTATTCCTGTAATATGAAAAATTTCACATTTTTGAGAGTCCGTTGCAATCTTATAAACTTCGCAGCGTAATTTTATCATTTCGCTAATTAGAGGTTTATTTTTATTGGTGGTTACCTATAAACTACGTATCACCTGCACCCAATTTTTTCTGTTTCACCCCATAACACAGAGTGGCAGAGATCTTTGCGGTACGTTTCCCACGTGTTGCCACTTTTGTTGTAAGGCTGTTTGCCCCTTCCTATCTTCCAATTAATGTTTGCTAAGCAAAAGTCGGAAACTGGCGTCGATTATTGAAAAACTGAAAGCTGACTTAATCCTCCCTTTTAAGTACGTTACGTAAATGAAGATTATATACCAGGTAGATTTCTCCTCTCCAGAAGGGTTTTCTACTTGAAAAACAAAATATAAATGGAGTGGTGTTTCGAGAGGGGCAATATGTTCTCGTGTCAGCCAGTTACACTCATACCGAAAATAAACGAATTTAACGGAGGAAGTTAAATTTTAATTGCGCTTTATGACATGTTTGTGAAGTAAGCCATGGATGATAGAAAAGAATTTTACTTTTCCCAAAGTTAATTCCCCGTTAGCACCAGATTTTAAATGGCTGTTGGACGAACACAACAGTCAAATTCAGCTACAGATATTGGCCATTTTTTTGCTGAACTCGGTTCCTCTTCTCGTTTTACCCTCACCCATCTCGTATTTCTCATTATGCAGGTAGCTTTGTTTTTACGACAGTTCGTTTGGTGGAGCAGCCGTCGTAAAATTCACTCACTTAGCGAAACTGATCATTATAGACTCGCTCTAAAAAATTACGTTATGGACAGTACAGCAATTCCACTTGCCCTTTATGGTTTGGAAGCATGGATATTAACAGAATGAGACGCACCAAATTAACAGTGCCGTCCAAATATGTTAGAAGACACGTTGTTGGACATTAATTGCAGTTGAAATAATGAACATTGCCAAAAATTTAAGGTATCGACATTACCATGTATTGTCGTGACTCATATATCACAGCGTATGTAGATTTCTATTCGATATAAGTAGTATATTGCGTACTAGGACTGTAAGTATGTTGTATCCTTCTCGCACCTGGCACCTGGCTGTAGGTGAGGCGGGATGGGATTATCTGGTTGGGTGCCGAGCGGGAGCAAGTAGGTGAGGTTTCCTGGATATTCCAGTCGAAATCACACAACAAATGGTGTTCAAGGATTTATTTGTATACAGTATGGAACAAGCGTCAAGGAATATGGACAGAGGATACACCATCCGGCATGGACTCGTTGACAATGGCGAGTCAAAAGACATCGCCTCCTTGGTGACTGGGGTTTATATACTCTGGCTACATTGTTCTAGAACATTTTGTGGGTAATGTACACATTAGGGTTCAATATTCCACATAACCATAAGAAACCGTTATGTGTGAGGCGTCTGGAATGTTCCACCCTTCCTTGTTATACCCCCTTGGAGTTAAAAGACAACTTCCAGATACAAGTGTCATTGTTGAACTAACTGTTCCTCCACCCAATTTCTTCAGAATACTTCTGCTTAAAACCTATTGCTCACATATATTTCAATTACAAACATCTCATTATTCCATAATTATTTTCAATTGCACAATGTTACCGATGTTACCCTGGGATAACCTTCCCGTATTCTACTAATTGGCAACACAATGCAGGGCTGGGGGTAAAAGAGAGGCAAACCCAAACTACCCTCTTTCGCAAACGTTGGACATCGCTGGTATAGACGTTGCTTTTCCATTCTGGAAAATTGCTTTCTCGATACAAGAAAGAATTCGAATTCTGGAAGCATATGTGAAAACAGGTTTGATTAAGGAAACCCGCGAAATGGACATGTTTTTGGGCAGTGTGTAATAAAGAAATTCGTTTTAAAAAAATGCCGCGCTACCGTATCTGTGCAGAATGTCAAAGGAGAAAGAATTCATTCATTTCGCACACTATAAGCCATTGAGAAGATTCGCCAAAGAATTACTTAAAGCTCAAAGAATCTACAAGTAAATTGGCATGTAAATAGGAGCTGCCAGTGAATATTAAAAAGTCTTGGTTTTAAGCCATATCACGTGCAGGTTGTGCAGCAAATTATTACGGGAGGTAATCAGAAACGTCTAATTACTGCATGTGGCTTCTCAATAACATCAAAGAGGTTCTGTTAGAACCTTTGCAGTACATCATGACTAATGAAGCATGGTTTCACCTTTCCGGTCATGTGTATTCACAGAACACAAGCCACTCGGCAACGGGGAACTCAGACATTATGAGTCAGCAACTACTCCAGGATAACAAAAAGTCGGTGTAATGGGAATGCATATACAAGGGCGGATATTTTTGACACCGTCCTCTACACAGTTTGCCTGTATGCATTTTTTGATACATTTTGTGCTCAACTTGCTGATTATGAAAGACAGTACTGCTTGTTCCAGCAAGACGGGGCAGCACGTCACAGTCTAATGTATCCCTGGAAGTGCAGAAGTCTTCTCCGGGTTTCCCGGATCAAACAACGTGTAATTTTCTCCTGTGGTTATATTTGAAAAGGAAGGTCTAGGATACAAATCCACACACAACAGGAATTGAAACTCATCAGGCGTGACGTTGCCGCCATCGATATCGGAACTTAACGCTGGGAGTATCTGAATATGGACTGCCGGAGGCCTCTTCTAACATCTTCAATAAATGGTGGATCCATACTTTCAGTAATTCGTTTGACTGTATGTACTCTATACTATAGATGGGGGAACTGACACAATGTCACTTCCCCTACATTAGTTTTAACCCCGTCCACTCTGCTGCATACCGGTTAGCTGACGGGCCACGTCCTCTGCTGTTATCTACCTATCTCAAAGAAGCGGTCTGTCCCACAAATTGTGTCAATGGTATACTCATGTCGCATAACAAGGTAAAAAGATACTTCAAAGTCGATTGAGAACATAAATATTTTTGTGTTCCTAGTAGAAATAAAGCATTGTGTTTGCTATGCCAAAAAGAAAATATATGTAACGTAATCACAACCACGTAGTCATAAAAGCAATGCATTCGGCTCCGCCACTGCACGCCTTGAAACGTATCTTGTTTGTAAAGATGTGTGTATGCGTAGACAAACAGAACCGGAAAAGACAGCTAGCCTACATTTGGTGATGGGTTAAGTGGAGAAGGTAAACAATCGATTGCATTCCTGTCACCCCTCTACCCCATGCCTGCTGTATGCTTACACAGGCTGTTTTTATCTGCGTCACCCGTTATTTAAATGTGGTGTCAAGGAGGTGCATATTACTCCTACTCTGAGTGAGGACATTACGTAGATGGTAGACGAACCTTGGGAAAGCAGCCTCTTTATACATGGTTTTAATTTTGATGTTACTATTTAGAAAAGTGAAGGAATATAAGCGTAATAGAATATTTCATTAGCAAAGCGACTGGAGCCGCAAACAGTTTCACTGGTGACTCAAATTCCAAGGCATGACTGGAATCCGCACGAGGGACCAGTTTCACCAACCAATATTTAAAATACTCTTAATATCTCGTTTGTTAACAGTATGTTAAAAGTTTAACATAATGTTAACACTCTTGCGTTTCATCTAGTTTTTAGAGCGAATCATTCCAACATCTTGACATCAGACAAATGCGAACGATAGTTGCAAGAAAGGGTGACCGAACTGCATGGCTTCTGAACGCTCTCCGATGCACTTTTGTCTGTGTATCGCAGCGCTCTCTGCGTCACTTGTTTCAATAAACACTGCTCCCTAGCGGGCCTGCGCTTAATGATCTAGTAGTCGACGGGCCTTTAAAGCCTACACACTCATTCACTCACCTAGCGGCTTTGAGGCTGCAGTGATAAGTACTGTGTGCTACTAGAAAGTTTGATTTATTACAGAAAACCTCGCTAGAGCAGACACATTCAACCTGTGGTACGCGAAGCTTCTTAGGGGGTACGTAAAATTTAAAATACATACTTGTTTCCTCAATGATCACAAATGACGAAAAATATTTCAGCTAGAAAGATTTAATTATCCTCCATCCAAGAACCCATTTTGATAACTCATATTTCACCGGAAATATGTTTTGAGACACCCTGGGAAAAAAAAAAAAAAATAGAAAAACGTCCGCGCGCGGGTGTGTGTCTGTCAGTCTGTGGACAGCATAACTCAACGAAAAGTCGGTTAAAAACCAAAGTTAGTATTTAAGTTTAATGCCTTTCAAGGATTCGACGCGAAAATTTTGAAGAAAATAGCCCCACCCTAAACTACCCTTTACATGGAAACTTCTTGGACAATTTTGATTTTCTTGAAGATGGCTCTAACAATTTTGATTAAAATGTCATATGTTTAAGATATTTTTATGACAAATGAAATGTATATTTTAAATTTTCAGGCTATAGCCTATGTAGTCCTGTTTACTCTATGACTTTTGCATAACTTGTAAATTGTAAGAGAGAGACCAAGTCTTACTATACAAAAAATGTCGATGTCGCTAAAACATACAGTTTTATGTTCAAATGAATTTTTTTGTGGAGTGAAGCATTTCGGAGATATTCCTTGTTATTTGTGTCAGTTTCGGAAAACTTAAAACTTTCGTGAAATGGAACATCGTTGTTCATGTTTGTATATGTTAAGCGTACAAAGAGAACGGAATGTCAAGGCTTTAAAAGAAGTGACTACCCTTGCACCTACAAGGAAATAAGCAATAAGATAATTTATACAAATGTTTATCTCAACTAACACGAAGAAGATGGGTATAAGAGTTTGTAAGAATGGTTAGTACAAGAGTAAAGAAAGTCATGTGAGTGCAACACATCAGATTTTTAATATAGGGAAATATGTGTCTAGTTTACAAGGGAAGTACTTGGAACGCCGTGAACATTTTAAACATTTTCAGGTCGTGATTCGTATAATAGCCGTTCGTTGTGCAATTATACCCTATAGATTTATATTTAACGGAAATAAATTATTCAGGACTAGCAGAAAGGGCTATTTTTGTGGTTATAATGATGCGAAATCCTAAAAGCGGCTTGCTTTTTCATGTTCATCCTTTCATTAGTCATAAAGCCATTAGCATTGAGTGCATGTAAAACGCTTATTGAGTCAGTTTGCCAATTAAAGCCGGTTTCTTTGACGTTTAAAATGGTGTAAAAATATAAGTTTAGAGATTCGATTATGTGTGTCTTCACTTGTTCGATTTATGGTCGAATTAAGGAAAATGCTTTTGGATTACCCTCTCTGAAATGTCATGGCTGTCCCGTATTTGAAATAGATTATCAATTGCTTTCACACATTAAAATAAATGGTTCCAAAACAGATGGTTAAGAAAGGTGACTGCAACTAAAACCACCTTTCTGGCACACACAGCCATGTGTGGCAGATTACCTGGAGGAAAATCTTCACATTACCTATTGGTAGTAATTTTAAATCATGCTAATTATGAGTTATTGTTTCATAATTCCTGTATATTAGGAGCAGAGAGGCATATATCCAGTGAATGATTTCTATTTTCAGAAGTGCAAGTAATCACGCTAGTTTCTTTGCGATTGAGTACTCAATGCTGTGCTTTCACAACACAGATTTCGGATTCGATTCTCGGCTGAGTGGATGGAATTTTTCTTTAACTATGGCTGACACAAAATTTAAAGGCAGGTGGCTCAACACAACATCCAATCAGGGGCTTGCCATGTCTTGCGGTGTTTCACACTATAGCAGTTTTTAAAATTACATCTGAAGAAAGAGAAGGTGTGATCTATTACTAAATTGTTATAATTTGTAGAAAATTGTTTCTGTTATTGGAGGCATTTTATTCTGCGTAATATTGTTATTCTTGTTAAATAGTTTTATTTTGCTTGTATTGTGTGAAATGTAGGCATAATAAGTAATACAAGCAATCTTCTTAAATTACACGTAATTAATACGTAAAATAAGGATAAATAACATTCAATTATAGTTGTGAAATTTAACATTAACATTTAACATTACGAAACTACATAATTTTTAATTTAGACACAAAGAATATAACAAACATTCAATCGACTCATAAATGTGATGCAATTACGTTTTTCACTTAATTTTTCACGTCGACAATATATGACATAATTGTTTATTGAATACGGAAAATAAGGAACAAAAAAGTGCAAAGGAACGTTTCAATAACTTCAATAATTTAGAAGATTGCTTGATAGTTTTAGTTCCAAATTGGATGAGTAATTCCATAAGAGTGCGAAGATAATAGTTCGTAACTTGAAAGTTGTGTAGACTAATTTATTTCTGACATAGTTCGGTAGTAATTATGAGACATCACACAGGATTTCGAAATAATTAATCACTTAAAAGATTTAAAGGAATATTACAAGTAGCTTTTCCGGACGTGAAGTAACTTGGCAACGTTGCGTCGAGGTTGGTGTCGGAACTGAACCGATTCCTGGATGTAAACATGTCGGTAACTTGCAGAGTGGTGTAATGTTTTGGGAGATAAAATTATTCTGATTGGCCTACACTAGCACAATAAACATGGTAGGACAGGCATAGTATTTATTTACGTTGACGACACACACTCCTGCGCTGTTTGTTTGTGTACTGACCTAGAGAAAGTGACACCCACACAATCTGCAGTGTTGCCAGCTTGTTTTCGACAAAACTAAAATATCTCCGTAGGAAATGGCCAGAGACAAAAACGTAAGGTACAAAATGTGTTCCAGTGATCTATCACTAGTTTAAACTAATGTATACTTCCCTTCCACCCCGCATACTAAGATAGCTCTGATAAGAAACCCTACGACAGTTTTTATTTGTCTCTGTGAGCCTGTGTAGCAAATTTCATTGCTGCAAATCAAAAACTGCTCCGCAAGGAACATTTTACAGGAAGAAAAAAATAAAAATGCAAAAGGGCATATGGAATGCTGTGCGGAGGCATATGTTGCACTTTTCTTATTTACGAATGTCTTTCTTTTTTTCTCCCTTTTCTTTTTTAACTACGTAGAGTAAGGTATTGTATTCGACCCAAAATTTTGAAGTCGAGATTTCACCGGAAATATGTTTTGATACCCCCTGAATCCAAAAAATCAGTTTTAGAAAAAGAGCTGAGTGCGAGAGTGTGTGTGTGTCTGTGTGAGTGTGTAAGTGTCTCTGTGTGTGTGCGTGTGTGTGTGTGTGTGTGTGTGTGTGTGTGTGTGTGTGTGTGTGTGTGTGTGTGAACAGCATAACTCAAAGAAAAAGTGGGTTAAAAATCAAAGTTGGTATATAAGGTTGGTATATTTCTTTTAGAAATGGGGCACAAAGATTTTGAAGAAAATTCCTCCACCCTAAACTACCCTTCATATGGAACATTTTTTTCAAAAATTGAAATTTTCTCAAAAATAGTTCTTAACAATTTTGATTAAAATGTCACATGTTTAAGATATTTTTATGGTAAATGAAATGTATGTTTTTAAATTTTGTGGCTATAGCCTATGTAGTCCTGTTTACTCTGGATGACTTTTGCATAATTAGTAAACCGTAAGAAATAGGCTAAATCTTACTATACAAATAATGTAGTGGTGTTAAAACCCACAAGTTTTGTCCAAATTTTGAACGAACCATTTCTGAGATATTCCTTGTTATTTGTGTAAGGTTTGCAATACTTCTCAAATGGAAGGTCGTTATTTACATTATCTAGTTGCCCGTACAAAGATAACGCAATTTCAAAGCTTTAAAAGATTTGACTATTGCACAAAGGCTACTGTATTCTAACATTCCCCTTGCACCTACAAGGAAATAAGCAATAAGATAATTTGTAGATACATTTATCTCAACTAACACGAAGATGATAGAGAATAAGAGTTTGTAACAATAGTACAAAAGTACAGTCATGTAAGTGCAAGACATCAGATATTTTTTTTTTTTCTTTTTTGCGAACAGAAAGAATAATTGTGTGATATTTCGCTAGGGTTATCGTAAAAATAGCACGGGGTGCACTCAGCCTCGTTAGGTCCCGGGGGGACCAAGTGAGGAGCTACTTGATGGAGAAGTAGCGGTCCAGGTCGAGAAGACCGGGAGGACTCGGGGGCGCTGACCACGTCCCACCCTCCAGTACTGCACCTCACCAATGACGCCTGTAGTGGGAAGAGGTGGGGAACGCAGCGGCTGGGCGGTAGGCCTTGTCCCTTCATGGGCTTTCGCACCGGGGTTTAGGTTAGTTTTATCGTAAAAATAGCAAAACCTAAATTTTAAGAGCATGTTTAAATGTAAGGTTGTAACCCTCAGCCATGTGTAAGAGCGATGCCTCTTCTTATAAGTTTTGGAAATCTTGTGTGACGCAGGGCTTTGACTCTTGGAAAGGAAGACAGGAAATATAACAGTGCTGGGCATAGGATATGCAGCTGGTAGGATCATTAAAGTTTATGCGTTAATAAAATAAGGCTCTTGTCTGGAATTCAGATGTCGCTTGTGCATCTTAGCCCGAGGTTTTTGTCCTTGAGCTTGCGGCAAGGCATTACTCATTTCAATCCCTGTCGCCCATAGCAAATGGTTTCTTCCGTCCGTCACCATGGCAGCGCTTTCAGGCTGTCATCGGCTAACCAAATTTCTGGAACGAATATATCTCCATGGCGCTCAAGGGTTCTGGGAAAGCCATTTTCCAGGTGAAATCTCGCACATCCCTACTCAAAAGTGAAATACAGGAGAGAATGTGCTTAATGTTTCAATTTAGACTCTTACTTTGTGCCATTGAAGTAGAATAAGGCTTTCATTCCGATAAAGATAAACATTTGATATCGAATTTTAACATGTCTCTTCTGGGTTTGAATAGTATAACTCAAAGGCAAGTGCTAATAAATACAGTATTAAGTATTCAAGTTAGCAAGTTTCAAAGTACGCAAGGAGACGCTTTCTAGCAAATTATTCTATCCTTTCCAATCCTGTCCTACACACGGCTATTGTGTGGAAGAACACTAACATTGAAATAGCTTATAGTTGGCTAAACTAGAAGTACTTGCAATATTGTAACTCTCCATTAAGGGATGTTATCTCATATAAATTGAGATCTCTTTGTGTGGTTTACCGGGGAAAATACAAGTGAGTTGGAGAATTTAATGTCGTGTCGGCACATTGGGCATGGTAGCTTAGTGGTTAGAGCAGCCGGACGATAACCGGTAAATCCGTGGTTCAAATCCCGGTCATGCCATTGAATGTTTCAGCCTCACTTTACCTTTTCCAAATTGTTCCCACTAAGTGTTTACATGAAAAATATGTTTATAATTTTTTCAAAATGTATAGCCTCGTAATTGATATTGAACTTCTATAAATGGGAAAACACAAGAAACAGGCAAGAATGTAAGGTAATGTAAGGCAATTTCGCAGTATTTTCAAGAAAAAGTAATATTTTACTATATTAAACTCAGATACGCTTTTTTTTTCGGTAGGCACGTAACTGGCAAACATTCTAATAAAGAATCACTTTTTTTCTGAACACGATCTTTTTAAGTGATAAAGATGACAACCTGCGCAGGTAGGCAACTTTGCAGTAGATAAGTTAATTTTGCAGTAGTGGTAGGGTAATTTTGCAACTTCATATCTAATCCCTACAGCGCACAGTCATCTTCGGAACTGAACCTTCACAACATGTATCACACTGCATTTGTTTACTGTGTTTGGCAGTTGTTAAGATAAAGTATTAAAAGGAACACTGTCCTTGATGCATATTAACTGCTAACGCCGACCCAATTTTTGTGTTTGAGGATGTTCCAGGTGTTCATTTTCGAACACAAAATTCTTAATTGTGTTGTAAGGAACACTATACAATTTTGGTGCTTTGTATATTGTCATACTTTGGAATTTTACTTTCCTCGCTGCACTCCTAATTTCTGTACACTTTTTCACTCCCTTTTTAGTAGTCCTTGCCTTTGTTGGAGCCATGTTGAACGAAGTTCTAATAAAAATGAAAT
Source organism: Tenodera sinensis (assembly GCA_030765045.1). Taxonomy (NCBI): domain Eukaryota; kingdom Metazoa; phylum Arthropoda; class Insecta; order Mantodea; family Mantidae; genus Tenodera; species Tenodera sinensis. The sequence goes on along the minus strand of CM060961.1, from coordinate 26,074,315 downwards.
GAAATATTAAGTTTATAACTCCAAACATTGCTTAACACATAAATACTCTTTCCGAATAATGGCCATGTAAATTGGCAATATAGCAGCGTTTAATAGTCTAAAATCAATTTGTTTTTGTGATCATGTCGAATACCTAACTCTGTAATATATGTAGCAACTGCTGTGCAGGAACACGTGTAACTTATGTAGCGATAGCTTTTTTTTTTCAAAACATGACAATTCTGCCCCACTCCTCTGCCAAAGTTGGCGTTACTTTGAAGTACGGGTTTACAAGCTCTGCGGTTTAAAAATATAAAGGAACTGGAATACCGGCTGCTTTGCCTCTCACCCTGTTTATGAGGGTTGCCCTTTATGTGCTAATGGTTACAATGCAGTGGCAGGAGGAGCGCTTCACTTTGAGAATTTTCTTGTTTTGCACAAATCTATAAGAGCAACTTAAACAGCTGAGCAAATTTATGGTTTGAAAAGTAGACAGATTTTTGTAACAAAATGCGCCGGTTTCTTAAGATGGTTGTATGCAAAAGCGCCGCAAAACAAATTCAAGTGCTTGAAACTAAATTTAAAACTGAGTAGGCATATAACACTTCTTTTATCAGTAAACTAGGCACTAAATGGGAAAATTTATTCCGTGCATTCTAATGGTTGAGGATCTGGAATACAGACCAGTTTGCAGGAAAGATGTTATTTTACCTGCTAACAAAACTGTGAAATCTTTGAGCAGTAGGCAGGTTTGTAGCGTGCTCTTAAAGATATGCTGCGAAATTATCTCTACTGCGAAAATACCTTAGTTTACACTACTAGAGCAAACTATAGTGCTAACTAAAACAACATTTTGATAGCTATTTACGGAATTTGTGATTGAGAGGAATTTTTTACGATGGAGAAATTTTACAGAAAGCCCTTGCGTATAACAATTCTCACTTTTCACAAGTTGCATACATGGTTTTATTTTCAAATAGAGGGGTTTATCACTAGGCTGACCTAGCCGAACATAAAAGAGGCCGCTTCGAGACTATTTTAGTGTTCGTTCATGTCAAACAGCGCTTCAATCACGATTTTCTAGCTATCCTAAGTAAATTCTGTAGTTTATTAATCATAGGGCGTTTGTACAATGCAATTGTATGTGTATAGCTTCGAGTTCCTGCAGTAGAAGTTAAATTCGATTGGTACACATGCCCCAACAACTGCTGCTTTTACAGCATATAAAGAAGAAAACTGATAAGCTGTACATGAAATGGAAACCTTGTAGTTGGCTTGAATTTTGCTGATAAAAAAATATCAATTCATTTCTATTGTTGAAACTTAATACGGACTGCGCACTATAGTTTTTAGAGACGATAAAAGTGCAGTAACACAAAGTATAAATACATATAAATCGTATGGGATATGTTTCATTGTTTGAAATGACTTGCACTAAAATTATCTGTTCACTCTTTCATTTGGCATTGTCTTGGCTTGTATTATGTTCAGTTAGCAAAGTGAACGAGTAAGTACTAAGTAAGTAATACTTTTAGATTTCTTCGTTTGCGGTGGCGGCAGCCGCCGCTCTAAAACACATTAGCCTAGGGGCTCAACATTTCTAAATTCCCCCTATTTACAAACTAAAGGTCAATAAAGATTTTTAGCGAAATCAAAATTAAAATACATTATATTTAACTTTAGGGCTCATTAAGCATAAAGAGTTGATTAGGATATACAGGTTTGTCTTATAAACGTGCCTGTTTAAAATACTGAATTTGAAATTTATACTTCTGCATTTGAAACTGTTATGTTTAGTTGTGCTTTTGTTATAATGTTTATTCAAGTTTGCCCCTGGTTAAAGTTAAGGATACGCATCTGTGAAAAAAGGCTTAAAATTTCAAAAATTCCCAAAAATGGATTTTTGTTTTATCAAATAGTATAAATCTTCTGCTTTATTTTGATATGCTTTTTATAGCCTTATGGCCGTTTTAACTATGTCACGTGGCCGTCTAAGTGATTGCCTTTAAGTGGTCATGTCCATTTAAATCAATACACTTCCATTATCCTAGCCATGACTTCAAACTTAGCTTTTCCATGCTTTTATTTTTAGCACTGTTTGCTCTTCTAAAATGCTCCACATGATGCAAATTTCAGTGCTTATGCATGAAATTTGATGTACCTGCTTATAAATAATATTAAAAAGAAATGATGAGATAATTTCTTCATAACGTGAACAACTGCTGAGTAATTAAATATTAAAGTTTACATTTCGAAATTTAACCGAAAAAAATAATGATTTTAAACTTTAAAATTTATTTTTATCCAAACTAATAACAAGATTAAGAAATTCTCATCAATTTGCTAAAATTCTATTACAGAACATAACTGAAAATTATTAAGTTCTTCAAATCAAAATTGCATCATGGGGGAACCATTTATACAAATACTAAAAAAATGTAATAAAATACTAATATGCTAGCAACTAATATGACTAAATGTATGAAATTTAGCACAGTTACTCCTCACTATACAGTGATTGTTGTGTTAAAGTTTCAAATCAATCCAATCAAAACTGTAGATTTTCAAAATTTCACAGATGGGTATCCTTAAGCATTGGTGTAAGTTAAATGTATCCCCCCCCCATTAAATCAGTGAATTAAAAAATCCCCTTGACATAAACAGTTGTCATTTATTCATTTTGCATGTAAAAGCCCGAATTGCCTAATGAAACCTAGTATAAGTAAATAAAGATAGCGGTGGCAATTTCGTCATTCCAGCGACCGGACCGGTCAGGATGGGAGGTTGCAAGAAGGGGAAATGTGAAGCGAGGTGCAGGGACCATACAATTCCTCTATAACCGATAAATGTAATAAGCGAAAGGACTGCAAGAGGAAACAGAAACTACATCTTCTTACTATGAGCATTGTTCAGATACATTTTTTTTAGTTGGCACTAGGGTTGCCAACTCTTTAAAGTGGAGATAAGGGATAATGGTGTATAACACAAATGAACAGAAGAGATAAATGCAAAAAGCAGAGGACCTAAACCTAAGTACTCTTACAGAATAACAAATGGTAAATAATCGTATAGGTAGTATTATTTTCAATAAAACAGTGTTGAACCTCTGTTCTATGTCTTTATTTTCCTTTCCGTATTTGCAGGAATGTATGTAATTTGTGTTGTTAATATAGGGAAACAAAAGTGAATTTAAATTATGACATGACCTTTTGCAGCCACAAAAGTAGAAATGTTCAAAGCTGTTTGGATGACGTCCATCTCTGAGGATCATCCGCAAATTAACATATGTTGAAGATTCGCTTCACCAAGGTCATTTGTGTGGACAAGAAACATCATACAGAGAACCGGGAACGTTACCATAGAAAATGTTTCTTTGTAGTTTCTGAGGAACAAAATAAGTCAATTTCTGAATGTATTCCTCAACAGACGCACCCAGTTTTCGGTGGACATTTCTGAGAACATGGGAGGAAGCGGAAGCTATCTCATTTAAACTGAGAGTACAAATGACGCGCTAGAAGGTACACAACGTGAGATAAAACTTCTGAACCGGAATAAAAATATGTGAGTTTAATGACGGGAAAGTTGATAGTTGGCACTGGAAGTATGAGGTTTACCTTATGGTGTATTCCCCCTCTTTCCTTACTTCGGCACAGTCCCATAATAATCACCTCTAGACTTGCGCTCGCTCTACCTAAATTACGGTTTCATAGTTGTGCTGCAGTACATGACGTAAATAACGGGATTGCTGGTGTTGCTAGCTTTGGTAGGGAAAGAAACAATACAACGAATTAAGAACTCTTGTACTAACCATTCCTACCATCTCTTATTCCTATATCTTCTTCGTGTTAGTTCAGATAAACATTTGTACAAATTACCTTATTGCTTATTTCCTTGTAGGTGCAAGGGGAATATTAGAATACAGAAGGCTTTGTACGACAGTCAAATCTTTTTGACCTTTGAGATTCCGTTCTCTTTGCACGATTAACATATAAAAAAAATGAACAACGTTGTTGCATTTCGCTAAAGTTCTAAGTTTTCCGAAACTCACACACATAACAAGGAATATCTCCGAAATGGTTCACCCTACAAGAAAATTTATTCAGACATAAATTGTGTATTTTAGCAAGATCTACATTTTTTGTATAGTATAATTTGGTCTATCTCTAACGGTTTACCAGTTATGCAAAAGTCGTCCAGAGTAAATACGACTACAGGGGCTATAGCCAGAAAATTCAAGATATACATTTCATTTGTCATAAAAATATCTCAAACATACGACATTTTAATCAAAATCGTTAGAGCCATCTTCAAGAAAATCAAAATTTTTGAAAATGTTCCATGTAAAGGGTAGTTTAGGGTGGGGCTATTTTCTTGAAAATCTTCGTGTCGCATCCTTCAAAGACATTAAACTTAAATACCAAGTTTGGCTTTTAACCGACTTTTCGTTTTTGAGTTATGATGTCCACAGACTGACAGACACACACACACACACACACACACACACACACACACACACGGACCTTTTTCTAAAAATGCTTTTTTTGGATTCAGGGGGCCTCAAAACATATTTCCGGTGAAATCTCGCCATCGAATTTTTGGGTGGAATACAATACTTCCCCTACTTACCAGTAGAGAAAGTAATAACGATGTTCCATTTGACAGAGGTATAAGTTCTCCGAAACTCACACAGATAAGGCATATCTCCGAAATGGTTCACTCTACAAAAAAAAAAAAAAAAAAAAAAATGGATTTAGACATAAGTTGTGTATTTTAACAAGACATACATTTTTTGTAAACAAAGATTTGGTATCTCTTACGGTGTACCAGTTATGTAAACGTCATCCAGAATAAATATGACTTCATGGGTAAATTAAAAAATTAAAAAATTATTTTGTTGTTTAACGACGCTGTCAATTGCCAGGATCACATCAGCGTCGCCGGTGTGCCGGAATTTTGTCCCGCAGGAGTTCTTTTACATGCCAGTAAATCTACTGACATGGAGCTGTCGTTTTTAAGCACACTTAAAAACCATCGGCCTGGGCCGGGTTTGAACCCGCGACCTTGGGATCAGTAAGCCAGCGTCTAACCAACTGAGCCACGACTTCATGGGCTATAAACAGAAAATTCAAAATATACATTTCATTTGTCACAAAAATATCTCGAACATATGGCATTTTAATTAAAATCTTTAGAGCCATTTTCAAGAAAATCAAAAATTTCCATATAAAGGGTAGTTTAGGGTGGAGCAATATACTTCAAAATCTTCTTGTCGCATCCTTAAAAGTCATTAAACTTAAATACCAACTTTGACTTTTAACCGACTTTTCGTTTTTAAGTTATGCTGCCCTCAGATGGCAGACACACTCGCGCTCGGACCTTTTTCTAAAAATGCATTTTTTGGATTCAGGGGGCCTCAAAACATTTCCGGTGAAATCTCGACATCAAATTTTTGGGTAAAATACAATACTTCCTCCACTTTACTATACGTAGTAGAGAAAGTAAAAATAAAAATTGTGCTTTTCGATTCAAAATAACATTGCTCGTGATCACTGTCAGTGTCTTCTATCTGAACTGTAGGATACTTAGAGGAGCTAATGATAATGTTTCGTAGGCTAAGCGGCCGTTTATATACCCGCTCTCAGTTTCTAGAAGGTTCAATGTTCAGCGCTTGTTTTCTAGAGGAATCTAGTAAAACATGATCAAAAAGCGTAAACAACACTATCGATATCAGGAAACGCCCGATAGGTATGCAACACACATAACGTACAGGTAATGCGGGTAGGTTCTTAACTGACCAATTCTACTAGGAAACATATCTATACTTCAGATTTTGCTAACGTGTCATGAACTGTCGAATCTGGGTCTTTTTCTTACATTTACGGCAATTTGAAGGGATGTGAACTTTGAATTTGACAAGTTTGTTATAGTTGAACAAGTTGGTAAAATCCAACGGGCTAGGATTGTGTCAGTTAATAAATCGCCCTCACTCTACTGTCTTTTGCCTTTAGCGATTGAATTGACCAATGAGGTGTCTTAAAGAGGAAGTGCGCCTGTCAGCGGGAAACAAGTGGCAGGTCATTGAAGAGCAATTTCATAGTGAGAAAAATTAATAGGACCTTGCTTGTATCGTGACGACTCAAAAACTAAAACCCGTATTCCAGTTCTATAAGACGTATGACAGCACGGGTTCATGTGTGTGTGCGTGCGTACGCGCGTACGCGGGTGCGTGCGTATGGGATTGATCAACCTGTAACAAATGAAATCTAATTTTCTCTGTGGAATTTCAATTGAAATAAGTTGTATTACGAAAAACAATCGGCGAGGAACTTTTTCCTTGAAAAGACAGATGGCGGAATGAAGGCTATGAAATATCCTAAAAAGTATGAATTTTTGGAAAAGATCCCTTCACAATTCTGTATGTATGCGAAATGCTATCGCTGTGGGTGGCACAAAATTTAATGGCGGGTGGCAGGAGGACCTGGTCAGCACAAAATCCAATCAGAGGCTTGTTAGGCCTTGCGGTGTTGTATACTTAAACATAGTGTGAAAGTACGCTATAAAGCGGGTAACATAAATATCATTTGGGCCCACAAAATGTATTAATACAACAGGAAAGAAAATAGTGACTAGATATCAGTCGCCATTAAATTTTGTGTCTGCCATAATCTAATTTTTAGAAGAAGACAGCCGTCAGCTTCTCCACTTGGAGACCTGCAATGTTGCAGCAAGTTCCGAGTGTCCTCTTCTTTACCCTCTCAATTCTGGGAACATAAACATGTGTTTTAGATTGTCACCTCGGCAAAAAGATACAGATGTAAACGCTTTGAATTGCAACTAATTGCTTTAAAAGACTGGTTTACGAATTATCCGTGATTCTTTGTACATTTTACACAATTATTTTTATATTACACTAAATGTAATGAATAATTCTAAAATGGTTAGTTGTCTTATTTCCAAATGTTATTACAATTTTGTACATTATTACACTTTATCTGCTAAATATCTTTACATCATTAATCTCTTGTTCATGTTTAAAATTGTGTTTTTCTACAGATTTATTAGCAGGCTGTGCCTTTATGACAATCCTAAAATAGTACAGCTATCCAAGTGCTGGATTTTCTCTCTCCTACTTTAAGAACAAAAACTGTTCTTAATACTAATTCACTGCGTTGTTGCGTCTTCACAAGTGTGATTCTGAGTCTCTCCCTCCTCCCCCCGCCTCACCTCTCTCTGTCCCTCCCTCCCTCTCGCACAAGATTATACATTGAAACTAAATATACATGTAATAAATAAAACTGTGAACAAGCACACCTATTACTCCATATTATTCCCTGGGAGTTTTTGTTGTGCATTAGTCTTAAAAACAAAGCCCTTAGCGCTAAAGTCGATTTTTCTGATATTAGATTTCCGTTATTTATTTTTGAACCCAAATCCCAGGTCATGGAGGACTTTGAAGCTAAGGCTTCTCTCCTCTGCTTCTTTAAGAGGAAAAAGGAGCTTATATGTGAAGGATGCTCATTTTGGGTGTAATAGCTACAGAGGCACCTTCTTAGGGGATCTAATTGAAAACTGTTCAGTTGCGTGACTGGAGATGCTTTTGGACTCCCTTTCCCAGGAGTTAAAATTCGGGACGGACCTGATTACGCTATTTAAAGATTCCAGAAACGGTGACCTCATTTATTTTAAGAGTACACGTAGTACTCGTTTTCCTCATTTGGTTGAAGAGAATAAGTTCATAACATACTGTTCTCTTCCTGTTCGAAGACTTCCTTAAGAGAACAAATTCTTCAGCGTTTTTGTGTAGTTTAACACCCCGGAAGTTGATCTTTGCCGTGATACACGAATCCTTGGTCTACCTCTACCAAGTCTTGCCTCCACAATTAAATATTTAGATAACATAAGCGTTTTAAAAGAGTAGGCTCGAGCTTATCAGAAGGATGGCACCGACCAATTGGCCAGTTGGAGAGATAAGTAGACGCAGTAGCGCTCATGCCCAGCTCCAATATCATAAGCGCTATCGAGAGATAACCAGATACTTCAGGAAGCTTTCCGCCTCCTACCTACCGTGAATATTCTAGAAATTTCGATAATCCAAGCAGCTTTATATAATCGAGCGAGTTAGAGGATGTGGCTATCGTGATGCGACATAGAATGCTGGTTCTAGAGAGAGCTTGGGTTGATCCCCAAAACTACTAGTAAATTATTGCAATGGGAATGTTGCATCAGCACTTCCCTTCGGGGAAACGTCACTCCACCAAGAAATAGCTGAACCTATTTATTAGATGGAGTCACTCGGCGGGCAGTGTTCGTTACCTCCGATGGCAATGTGATAGTGAGGATGAGATGGATCGAGAGGACCTACAGTTTTTACGGTGGGCTCTTAAGGGAACACTGAAGTGCTATTTTAGCCTGTTTGATCAAAACAATCGAGTTTTGAATTTTTGTTGCAAAAAAAATGGACCATACCTTATATATATATATCTGCAAAGTTTTAATCCCTTAGGAAGGGGGGAACACATTTTGGACGCCATTTTTAAAGCGGTGCGCCTCTGCCTTTTTAAATGGGCATACTCACACCTTCCATTGTGCATTTGCATTTGCTCGTACATTTTTGGATGGCTCTGTTGGTTAGAAGCTGACCTGCTGATCCCAAGGTCGCAGGTTCAAATCCGGCCCAGACCGATGGCTTTTAAGTGTGCTTAAAAACGACAGCTCTGTGTCAGTAAATTTTCGTGCATGTAAAAGAACTTCTGCGGGACGACTTCAGCGTCGTCAGCGAGCCGGAATTTTGTCCCGCAGGAGTTCTTTTACAAGCCAGTAAATCTACTGACTTGAATTCTGTCGCTTTAAAGTACACTTAAAAACCATCGGCCTGGGCCGAGTCTGAACCCGCGATCTTGGGATCAGTAGACCAGCGCCCAACCAACTGAGCCCATATAGCGACCCAGTCCGAGGTGAATTCTGGGATAGACTCAACTTAAAATCGCCACTCCAGATTAGGAGGTACGAGAGTATGAGAGACGTTACTATGGAAATAGATCGATTTTAATTTCCCGGAAGTTGAAATATACCCCGGGGGTCTAAATCTTGTTGTACAAGAGCTTTTACCCGGAATGGCGTTCAGGATCATAGGATTTAGCTGGTAGGCTAACCACGAGAGCGCAGAAGCACTTGGCTAATTAAATTATCTCAGTTTCGCCCTTTGTGGAAGACCTGGAGGAAAAAGCTTTCCTTTCGTGAATGAAGTGCCTATCATTCGTTCCCGGAAGGTGTTCTTCTGAAGAAGAGGAGCAAGTAATAGTGGAATGAAAATAAAGGTCCTGTGTTACAAGAATGTCAGTTGAGCTAATATTGAAATTCAAATGCACATTCCCTTCTGTACTTGAAATCTGCGTTGTTGGTAACGTAACGCAACACTGGAAGAAAGGCGGCTGAGGAATTCCGAATCGATTTAGCCTCGATCGTAGGTTGTTTACCGGCAATTTCAAAGTTTCGATTCCAAAGATAAACAGCAGATAATTATGCCAAATAGTGTTTAAATATTACATGTCATGTTTTGCCGCCAGCATGCAGGATATCTACTGTCACGCCAGTCAAAGTTGATAAGAGTTACTTTTCTTAGCGACCAGATTCAAGGAGGCCATTGACTGTTTTTTTCTTATTTGCAGGTCGATGTTGAATTTTCGATATGCATAACACTGGATGAAGAAAAGCTGGACCAATAGGCCACCATGACAACGGTAAGCATTAGAACTTATATTTACTTTCTCTTACTTACGATAGATATAGTAAAACGTTGAGATGCACCTGAAAGTTTGGTATCGAGATGTCGTGGAAATACATTTGACATCCTCTGCACCCAAAAAGGTAGGGGAAGTTGTGGTAATACGAACCACTTTTTATTTTGATAAAATTTTGAATTTCAAATGCATATTTTCTTAAAATTCGTCAGTGTATTTGTTGTGCACTATATTATATGGGGTTATCGAGAAGTCGCTCCGCAGCCTCCTGTAACAAAATTCGCCTAGAGAGAGAAATTCCGGTGGCAGCACTGGCTGCAGCCTGTGGTTATTTATAACGTTCCACGAAATGAAGTGTATGATAAGAGTAACGTATGTAATTCATGAAAGGTAATGTAATGTAATGTAAACCCCGCGCGACAGCCCACGAAGGGCCAAGGCCTACCGCCCAGCCGCTGCGTCCCCCACCTCTGCCCACTACAGGCGTCATTGGTGAGGTGCAGTACTGGAGGGTGGGACGTGGTCAGTGCCCCCGAGCCCTCCCGGCCAGTTATGCGGTCTTCTCGACCTGGGGCCGCTACTTCTCCATCAAGTAGCTCCTCAATTGGTCCCCCCGGGACCTAACGAGGCTGAGTGCACCCCGTGCCAGACCTCCCAGAGGGGATAAAATCCCCATGCTGGTACCGGGGATCGAACCCGGGTCCTCCGCGCCACAGGCAAGCGCGCTGCCAGCTGCGCTACGGAGGCGGCCAATTCATGAAAGGTAATGTAGATAAACAGGATACCAAGTTATCTTGAGTGGTAAACACCGGCACGGTGCGGAGAGACTTGTTGATAATCCTTTAGAATTACTAATACATGTTAAAGCATACGTTTAAGACTTGAATTTTCTCAACTTTTAAAAATGTGTAACGAAATATGGATTTTGGCAACTAGGATTGTAACATGAAACACGTGTTTAAATGGCGGCACTATTTGTGTTACTGGTATAATCGCATACAGCTAGAGCCTTAATTGCACATTTTTTTGCTACATACTCGTATGTTCACACTTGGAACTGCATTGAAAATGGTCAAAATTAGAGAGTAACACATCATATCTGAAAGAAAAAATAAACTAAATGTCGTTCCCGAGTCTTTCATGAGGAAATAATTTCACATCCACTGCACAAAGTGTACATATTCTCTTCCATCATACGCTGGACCCATAACTCCCCTGACTTCTTGGCATTACGACCATAAACTAAAGCAAGGGGTTTATTATGGTTGTTTCATATTACCACCAAACGCCATTTTCCAAACAAGCGATTTATTCACAACATGAAAACGTTAATTTCAAATTAATGAGTATATAACTTTACAGTTCTGTAAATAAATGTCATAGTTTAGAATAGGAAAAAAAAATACTATTTGGCAAAGTGTTGAGACGTATTGACCCTGGTGGTCGAGCGCTATGATCGCTACTTAACTTATTACAACAGCGAAAGAATATAGTAACTTGGCGTATAGTCAGTGATAAAACACAAATAGATGATCTCTCGCGCTTGCTGAAATGAGACTTTGCTGTTCTGAAGATATGATTGCATCTGAGCAGAGCGCACAAGCATTCTCTCGCTATGTTTGTGCGATAAGCTCACGTAAACATATGGGCAGTTTCACATTCTTTCCGATGCGCTTCATGGCTTTGCCAAGTATTACAATACTTCAAACTCACAAACATAAACAATATGATTATGAAGTTATCTGCCTCTAGCAGCTAAAAGAGCAGCCAACGATAAAAATTAGAACGGTTTCTGGAAGATGGCAGATGCTACTTGGTAGAAAACATGGTGTTCCATTTCACATTCCTGTTTTCCATATTACCATCTCCTTCTATACTTTAAGAAAACAAGTGGAGGGAGGAAACAGCATACTGAAAAGTCGAATGAACACCAATGCCATAAGTTCGGCATTCTAAAGGATTTCTCAAAGAAATCCCTGCCTATCCAAATTACACTTTATTTGAAATACCTGTAGTCACTTGTTTATTTTCTCAAAAACAGCTCTAACGATTTTATGTAATAGGGAAAGTACTGGAAACAGAGACGGCTTCTTAAAAATACACACCTCGCTGATTCACAATTTTTCGAATAAAACCTTTGTGGCTTTAACCATTTTCTAAATATTAGCTGTTGTCAACTTTTCAATCATTCATTTTTAATGCTAAGTCGCCGTTCATAGTAAGGTCATACACAGAGTATGCAATATCAAAACAAGAATGTAATAACTTTTTTACTTTCTCTACTGGTAAGTAGGGGAAGTATTGTATTTCACCCAAAAATTCCATGTCGAGATGTCACCGGAAACATATGTTTTGAGGCCCCCTGAACCCAAAAAAAGCATTTTTAGAAAAAGGTCTGTCTGTGTGTCAGTCTGTGGACAGCATAACTCAAAAACGAAAATTCGGTTAAAAACCAAAGTTGGTATTTAAGTGTAATGTCTTTCAAGGATGCGACACGAAGATTTTGAAGAAAATAGCCCCTTCCTAAACTATCCTTTACATGGAAAATTTTTATTTTCTTGAAAATGGCTCTAACGATTTTGATTAAAATGTCATATGTTTGAGATATTTTGATGACAAATGAAATGTATATCTTGAATTTTCTGGCTATAGCCTCTGTAGTCGTATTTACTTTGGACGACTTTTGCATAACTGGTAAACCGTTAGAGATAGACCAAATTATACTATACAAAAAATGTATATCTTGCTAAAATACACAATTTATGTCTCAATAAATTTTCTAGTAGGGCGAACCATTTCGAAGATATTCCTTGTTCTGTGTGTGAGTTTCGGAAAACTTAGAACTTTCGTGAAATGGATCATCGTTGTACATTATTTTATATGTTAAATGTACAAAGGCAACAGAATCTCAAAGGTTTAAAACATTTGACTATCGCACAAATTCTAATATTCCCCTTGCACCTACAAGGAAATAAGCAGTAAGATAAGTTGTACAAATGTTTATTTTAACTAACACGAAGAAGATATAGGAATAAGAGTTTGTAAGAATGGTTAGTACAAGAGTAGAGAAAGTCATGTGAGTGCAACACATAAGATTTTTTAACTTCGTCTCAGGTTCTGTGTGCCTATAGCAAGATGTGTAAATTCAGGGGCGTCGCAAGGGGGGTTAAGGGGAAGGGGGCATACTATAAGACTGTGTTAATGATGCAAAGAACAATATTTCCTCAGGATACTCGTACATACGAGATGCTCAATTGTTTCGTAGTGTCTATGTTACAAATTTGCTTGCCAGTGATCTTATCACATTTTAATCTAAATAAGGAATGCATTATTTTTCAGTTAGTAGCTACATATCTGTATTAATTATTGTCCTCAACAATACTTTCGTACCGAATGTTATAAATGTTTATTTTACTATCGTCAACAATGGTTCTGCATCGCAACGTCAAATACAAGATTTTTATTTTTGCACAAATTGTTACTGTTTGTCCATGAGAATTCTTACAGACAGAGGTTGAAAACACGTAATCTGTAATATAATCAGGCAATAAAATCAATAATGGATAAGATATTTATTTATTCTACACAGTATTGCCAGCCATTTCCAGCTATATTGTGTTTGCATAACATGTAAACTTAATTGTCACACTGCATGAAGGCACGAGTAACAAAGTAACAATGCACCTCTCACGTACACGTCCGTAAATTATTATCAAAGTTTTTGACAGCAGAATAAAGAATTAATATTGTTTAATTGCAAAGTTCCAACATGCGCTCCCCCCCCCCCCCCCTGAAAAAAGTGCCGACGTCCATGGTGTAACGTAACCACTTCGGAAAGTTGTATGTTATTTTATCTAATAAGAAAATACTCATTTGTATGCATAGTTTGCTAAACAATAATCATAAAAATTAAAGTGTATTGAGCATAAAAGGCTTTTTGTTCAAATTGTAAGCCTGTTTTGAGAAATTAATGTTTCATACATAATTAAACGTTTTTGAGCATTACATTTTGAAGCAGAGGTTTCTAGACATAGGAACTCGATATGGGACTTTGCTGGAAAGAGCGGTATTGCAGAATTGTACAGGTAAAATCTGCTTAATATTGCTCGAGAATTTAACTGTCGCTAGAAACACAAACCAACCGCAGCAAAACGCATATTTGCCTTGTCACCAGGAGATAAAGGGATATTTCTGAATTTAAGAACAATTTTCAATGTTTGGGCTTCAAAGGTTAGTTCGTGCGTCCTGCAGAATTAGCCGGGAAAGGAATGTGTGCGGTGGAGCGAGGCAATATAGCCCCATGGAAATAAAAAGAGCAAGAGTTTGTTTGCTCCTGCTGCTGTATGGGAACCAATTTACCTTAAGAATGACATTAAATGGAGAACAGCATAAAGTAACGCAACTTTAGGTTAGTTAACCTGGAGTTGTTGATTTGTGTGATTGGCAATATTTTATGCGCGATATCACGCCACTTCGATGGAAACTTATATGTGATCTTCAAAATACAGATTCCGTTTATCATTTTCTTCTGCTTCATCACGCGCGCACCACACTCACAACACACGCTCAACACAACACACGACCAACACAACACACACCCAACACAACACACGCCCAACACAACACACGCCCAACACAACACAGGACCAACACAACACACGACCAACACAACACACGCCCAACACAACACACACCCAACCCAACACAACACACCACCCATACAAAACACGCCGAACACAACACATACCCATCACAACACACCACTCACACAACACACGCCCAACACAACACACGCCCAACACAACACATACCCATCATAACACACCACTCACACAACACACGCCCAACACAACACATACCCATCATAACACACCACTCACACAACACACGCCCAACACAACACATACCCATCATAACACACCACTCACACAACACACGCCCAACACAACACATACCCATCATAACACACCACTCACACAACACACGCCCAACACAACACATACCCATCATAACACACCACTCACACAACACACGCCCACCACAACACATACCCATCGTAACACACCACCCATACAACACACGCCCACCACAACACATACCCATCATAACACACCACTCACACAACACACGCCCAACACAACACATACCCATCATAACACACCACTCACACAACACACGCCCAACACAACACATACCCATCATAACACACCACTCACACAACACACGCCCAACACAACACATACCCATCATAACACAACACTCACACAACACACGCCCAACACAACACATACCCATCATAACACACCACTCACACAACACACGCCCAACAACACATACCCATCGTAACACACCACTCGCACAACACACGCCCACCACAACACATACCCATCGTAACACACCACCCATACAACACACGCCCAACACAACGCATACCCATCGTAACACACCACTCACACAACACACGCCCAACACAACACATACCCATCATAACACACCACTCACACAACACGCCCAACACAACACACCACCCACACAACACACCACCCACACAACACACGCCCACCACAACACATACCCATCATAACACATCACTCACACAACACACGCCCAACACAACACACGCCCAACACAACACATACCCATCACAACACACCACACACACAACACGCCCAACACAACACACGCCCATCATAACACACACCCAACACACCACCCATACAACACACACCCAACACAACACACTCCCAACACAACACACCACCCGATACAACACACCACCCATACAACACACGCCCATCACAACACACGCCCAACACAACACACACACCCAACACAACACACACGCAACACAACACACCTCCAATACAACACACGCCCAACACAACACACGCTCAACACAACACACGCTCAACACAACACACGCTCAACACAACACACGCTCAACACAACACACGCCCAACTAACACATGCCCAACACAACACACGCCCAACACACCACACGCCCAACACAACACACCCATCACAACACACCACCCATACAACATCCAACACAACACACACAACAGACTCCAGCATAACACATACCCTGCATAACACACTAGTCACACAACACACCAACACAACACATACCCGTCACAACACACCACCCATACAACACATACCCATCATAACACACCACCCATACAACACACGCACAGTACAACACATACCCGTCACAACACTCCAACACAACACACGCCCAACACAACACACACATGCACACCCAAGTTCTACATTTGTAGCTTTTATATATATTCGGCGTTTTAAAGCATGTCAACAGTGATAACCTGTATTTGCTCGTAAACCTAACTTCCTACAAAATTCTAGTAAAAAGTAGTGCCTAAGTAAAAGTGAATAAACCATTCAAGCGAGACTTCGGGAATCTTCAAATATGTACTAAATTAGTTGCGGAGGACCACAAAAAAGGCGGAGTGCTTTCACCAATGACTTCACACAGGGACGTTGCAGTTAACAGATCATTCTCCATCCTCGTAGCCTGTTGGCATTTTCAGACAGCACTCACCAGACCGTGTTTATCTCCGTGCTGTTGTTTACATTCGTTGTATCTTGCTGTATGTATTGATTGTGAATAACCTGAAGAATTCCTACCTGGTAATGACTCAATAACTAAATACTTCTTAAATAATGCAAATTCAGAAACTGTTGTTTTAACGTTGTAGTTTTTTGTGTATAAACCAACTGAATTTTTGATACCCCCCACCCCGCGCGCGCGCGCGCGCGTGTGTGTGTGTGTGTGTGTGTGTGTGTGTGTGTGTGTGTGTGTGTGTGTGTGTGTGTGTGTGTGTGTGTGTGTGTGTGTGTGTGTGTCTATGTCTGTCAGTCTGTGGGCAGCATAACTAAAAAACAAAAAGTCGGTTAAAATCCAAAGTTGGTATTCAAGTTTGTCTTTCAAGAATGCGCACAAATATTTGGAATACAATTGCTCCATTATAAACTACCCGTTACATGGAACATTTTTCGAAAATTTTGATTTTCTTGAAAATGGCTATTGATTTTGATTAAAATTACATGTGTTTAATATATATATATGATAAATGAAATATGTATTTTGAATTTTCTGGCTATAGCATATGTAGTCCTGTTTACTCTGGATGACTTTTGAATAAGTCGTAAATCGTAAGAGATAGACAAAATCTTACTGTACAAAAAATGTAGATCTCGTTAAAACACAGTCTATGAGACCATTTTGGAGATATTCCTTGTTTTTTGTTTCAGTTTCGGTAAACTTTCAACTTCCGTCAAATGCAACATCTTTGTTAATTTTTTATGTTAGCCGTGCAAAGAGAACGGGATCTCAAAGCTTTAAAAGATTTGACTATCGCTCAAAGCCTACTGTATTCTAATATTCCCCTTGTACCTACAAGGAAGTAAGCAATAAGATAATTTCTACAGATGTTTATCTCAACTAACACGAAGAAGATAGAGGAATAAGAGTTTGTAAGAATGGTTAGTATAAGAGTAGAGAAAGTCATGTGAGTGCAACACATTAGATTTTTTAAATTTATTTTTGAACACATGTTTGAACATATTTCCCCTTTCCGATGATGTACATAGGTATCCAGTAGGGTGCAGTACTGGAGGTGGGACGTGGTCAGCACCTTGGTCCATCCGGTCTTCTCGACCAGAGGCCGCTACTTTTCAGTCAAGTAGCTCCTCCGAGACCTAAGGAGACAGACCTAATGGGGGAAAATTCTCTCCGCAATTACCTGGGATTGAACCCGAGTCCTCTGTGCCAGAGGCAGGCGCGCTACCACTGCGCTACGGAGGCGGTGTAGTGAAGATAATCTGAACCAATTCATATCTGTATCTAACAATCACACTACTTTCTCTGGCTATTATCACACCAGAAGTAGTTTCTATACAGATTTTATTCTAGTTACATAGGAGCATATACAAAACATGACAATCGCGTGTATAAAAAACAAATTGATATTATAATGGTCTTGATGAGTGAAGTAGAAACCAAAGAACACATTTTCTTTTTCGATTAATTTATCAAAATCTGATCTACCGTAACAAAGCAAAGGCAAACAGTGAACGTAGGTTATTAAAATAATAACTTTAATAATAGTGATAATACAACTGTAATAAAAATCACAATCAAATATAGGGCATAACGAGAAATAACTGTAGGGGAGGAGGTGGTAATATGGACCACTTTTATTTTTGATAAATTTTGAATTTGAAATACATCTACTATCCTAAAATTCGTCAGCAGCATTTGTTGTGGAGTATATTATAGAATTACTAATACATTTTAAAACATAGGTTTAAGACTTTTGAATTTTCACAACTTTTGAAAAACTTGACGAAATATCGATTTTGGAAGCTGGTGTAATATGAAACGCGTGTTTATTTCTGGTGTTGATATAATCACATACAGGTTATGTTTAATCCCCTAATTGAAACGCCGTTGCTACATACTTGTATTCAGACACTAGGAACTGCATTGAAAAAGGTCAACATAAAATATTAACACTTCATATATGAAAGGGGGCAAATCGTTCCTTAGTCCTTTATTGACCTTTAAAAACTGCACTAAAATAAATCTCTCTTACACTACACTGGGTGGATTTTCACCCATGACATTCTGGATTATTGTATACGGATTTAATTGTAACACAGCACAACCGTTTGTTACATTTAGCTTTACAATTGCAATTTGTAACGAAATTAAATATTTTACGTGGCATTACCAACATATAAATTGAACTAGATAAGAAGCTCCACAAAAAGTTTGTTGGTATGTGGTTATCTCTTTTTGCTCCACTAATGTACAACAAACCTATGCACCATCCAGCCTTAGATCCGCACCTTGTATCCCTCCGCGATAACCTGAGAGTTCATATCACCTGCAACTAACACAAACACCACGTGGACTCATGACTCGTGTTTATGTTGCAAAAGAACGATAATTACTCAGGAATTTTAATAACGCGTTACATTCAAGTAGTCTTTACTAGGTTTTCATATATCTTGAAAACTTACAATCACCAATATTTTAGGTACTATATTTTATGGTGTGCTTTGGTTTCGGTGTATGGCGAGTTAGTTATTAACGGTTTGTGTTTACATGAAGTGCGGATCTAAGAGTGGAGCGATTATAGATATGCTTCTAACTCTTCCACTGTTAGATTGTTAGTACAATTAGGCGCAAAATTGTAGTTTTTCTTCTGGTTTTCTATCTCTATATGTGAATAGGCTGCAGTATGTTCTAGCTTCCCAGTGTACTGGCAGTATTTTGGGCCGATCTTCATTCTTACAATATTATGGGCCGGGTTTTTTTTGTTTCTTTGGAAATTCTGTTGACTACGTATGATTGATTGTCTTTTCCTTTCAATATTTTCGCAAGTGGCACAAGAAAATTACCATTTATAGTAAACCACTTTCTAATACATTTTGTAAATAGATCATCTTTTCTCGTGTGTTTCCTTTGATTTTCTGAGGCAGACACTTCGCATTCATTATCATCGGCATTACCTATGCTCTTTTCGCTGTCAACATAAAAAATAAGGTCTTCAACACCATCCTCCTGAAAGCCACTTTTAACTTCAATAACATCGTCTTCAACAGTTATCTTCTGTTTCAGAAACTTCAAACTCAAAATCATAGAATCATCAACTTCCGTGTTCATAACAATATCTCCAAACTTGCTACTGGTTACTTCTCTACCTTCGTAATAATATCTTGTTATAATAGCAAAAATAACTGGTATTTTTAAAAATTGAGTGAAGAAAAATTAACAGTATACTATGGTTACTGGGAGCACCCCTTCACATACATGATGGCATGATCTAGCTCTGCGTGGTGCTGGTAACACCACCAGGGGACTACTCGAATGTCCCAGTATCGTTAGGACACTGGGTGAAAATTAACACGCCTTTAGTCCAACGTGAGAATCACAACAATTGAAACTAACTTGGACCATTGGAGAAGGGAGAGCACTGCCGTAAGTTGGTTTATTACAGCTTTGTTACCAACTTATTACAGCTGAATAACATTTACCCTGGGTGCAAATTCACCCAGTGTAGTAAACAAGGCTTAACTTCTTCTTTCCCTGATTACCCTCCCCTTATGTAGGACTTACAAGCCAGCCTAGGGTCAGACGCCTGTCGGGGAGTAGAGGGACCTCTGGACCAGGTGGTCAGCCAGGCACCAGGTATGATAGTGAGGAAGAGGATGATATGAAATGCAGGCGAAATGGATGATTGGAAGGGTGATAATGGAGCAGGGGGAAACCGGAGAACCCGGAGAAAACCCGCCCAGACGCCGCTTCGTCCACCACGAATACCATATGCCGTTCCCGCCTAGGTGGTAGGCGAGCGGTCTAACCACTCAGCCACGGCGCTGCCATTATACTTCCAGGAAGGATGAGCAATAATCCTGTCTGGAGAAACATCCCTACCTACCCCCTGCCGGGAATCGAACCCGGAACCCCTTGCACGGCAAACAGGTGTTCTACCAACTGCGCTACGGCAAAAAGGACAAACAAAATCATCAGTTTGGCATCCACTACACAAAATGTGTGCCCATTCTCTACATATACACTGGACCCACAACTCCCCTCACTTCTTGGCATTACGACCATAAGCTAAAGGAAGGGATTTATTATGGTTGTTTCGTGTTACCACCTAACGCCATTTTCCAAACAAGCGATTTGTTCACGACAGGAAAGCGTTTATGCCAAATTAATGAATATACATCTTGGCAGTTCAGTAAATAAATAATAGTTCAGAATAAAAAAAAAACATGCCACTATATTAGTATGAGTATAAGCAGTAGAAATAATGTTGAATCTTAATTTGCTAAAAATATCAAGCTTCTGCTTCTATAATCTGTTTGCTGTTAGAATAAAGTAGTGTATTCCTCCGCTCCCCACACGGAGCTTCACCTCCAGTACGCTATTGGTTAACATATCTGCACGTGCGCCTGTAAACAACAATATTAATGTTGCCACTGCTCAGATAACCGGAATTTAACTGCCCTCTTTATTGTTACATAAACCATCGCATTATTGAACATATGAGAGCTATTGTTATTGCAGTAATCACATTGTAAGGATTCTTAGATCTCAGCTAAGATAGCACTTCAGTTTTTTTTTTTTTTTTTTTTTGTTTTTTTTCGTGCACTGTTCGGAATGCGCTTCGCTCCGCTCTTGATGGCAAGAGGCGTTGTCATTATCACTAGAGCTAGGAAGTTCATGCATTTGCATGTTTTTTCATAGGAGTTAAAATGTATGCTTTTACATTATGTGCACGAATTATGGAATTTTCAGTTATTTGGACAAGATTTATGGTGCATATAACTGCATATTTTCTTTTTTTTTGATAAATGCATAATATTTCAATATTATAGCCCCTATATTGAATATTTTAATGATTTTTATGGTTTTTATTAATTTCTTCCATCTGGATAATATTTTTCATATTGGTAGTATTGTGCATGATGAAACTCGCGAGGTGACGAGAACTAATGCTGAGCCATGTTGTCATGCAGTGAATCCCGTTACCGTTCTTTCACTATATGTATGTGTGTAGAGAATAATCAGTGCGTTATCTGAGAGGTTTATAGTAGCAAAGATAAAGTGCAGGTCAACGCTTTGAGCAGCACGATTATAGGAACACTTGCCTGCCCATCAGTAGTTGTGTCGTGGTCTTCAAACGTAACAGTGTTGTGAACTGGTTCCCACCAAATTAAATTAGGCGTATAAAATGTTAAGAAGCTCTTCAAATGCCCAAAATAAAAGCAACTTCGAGTACTAGATTAATTAATTTACAGAAAGAGTTATCCGGTGATTTAATAATTACAGATAATAGGTGCGTGTCTGCCTCACGTTCAAGAGGTCGCGAGTTCGAATCTCGCTTAGGGTAAGTTATCCGGGTAAGGTTTTTTTCCAAGGTTTTCCCTACCCTGAGAAGACGAATGTCGGGTAACTTAAAGCTCCATGGACCTCGGGCTCATTTGAGCATCATTCCACCCATTTCATTCATTCGTCCGATATGACACAATGTTGGAGGACGTTAATTAAAATAAAATAAAAAAAAAAAAACAAAAAAAAAAAAAAACAGATAATAGGCTACTATTTTGTGGAGCGTGTGAGAAAAATGTAGGGAGTGAGAAAAGATTTCAAATAGTTCAGCACATTAACACAGCAAAACATAAGGGGAATTTAATCAGAAAACTCGCAAACAAAGAACCTGTTCAAAAGCAGCTAGTGGAGTGTTTAGGAAGTAGGGTTATGAATTTTCCTACGACTTGTGCCAACCATTTTTAGCTGCTGATATGCTGATATTTTTAGCTGATGATTGTTCAAAATTAATAATCCGACATTTAAAAAACTTTCTTGACAAGTACACTCGGCAACATGTACCTGAAGAAAGTACACTGCGTAAGACTTATGTAGGACATTGTTACAATAACGTATTGTCAAATATACAAACTTAATTAGCCAATCAGTTTGTGTGGTTGTCTATTGATGAAACCCCTGATTCTGAGCGCCGTTCAATTGCTAATATAATCGTGGGTGTTTTAAATAATGAACAAAAGACTACACCTTATCTTCTTAATGTGTGCGAATTATTGTCGGTCACTGACAATGTAACTGTGACCCAGTTTGTGATGGACTCTTTGAAATTACTATGGCCATGTGGAATCAAATACGACCGGTTACTTGATTTACCTGCATCAGTAACAAATAAAAGTAACCGATCGTATTTGTATGGTAAAATCAGAACAAACTCTGAAAGGTATTTTTCCTAACTTAATTCATATAACTTGTTTGGCACACGCTCTTCATCGCATTTCTGAGACAATACGCGATTCTTTCCCATTGGTAGATAGATTTGTGTCCAGTACAAAGAGAATTTTTGTCAAATCTCCTAAAAGAGTTAAGTTGTTCAGATCAACAGCACCTAATATCCGACTTCCTCCTGCACCAGTGTTAACTCGATGGGAAACATGGGTCGATGCAGTTTTATGCTGACCACATAGAAATAGTCGAAGAGGTTAATTCATTGGACTCGAAAGATACTTCATCAATAGAAATTGTGCAAAATATTCAGTCAGGCACTGGGTTAAAAGAGGATCTTAGTTTAACATCTGCCCATTTTTCTTTCTTAACAACAGCCATAACGGCACTGGAAGCTGTAGGATCTCCTTTGCATGAATCACTTACTGTCTTTGAAAAAAGAATATGTGATCTAAGTTCGGTTCCTGGTAGCGTAGGACAAAAAGTGAAAGAGAAAGTGAATTATGTCATTTCAAAAAATTCTGGTTGTAAACAGATATGCATATTCGAGACACCCTCGAAAGATAACCATCTGTCACACCAAGAGACTTGACTCTCTCTGTGAAGCAGTTAACATCATTTAAATATGCCCCGATAACATCTTGTGACGTGGAGAGAAGTTTTTCACGTTACAAAAGTGTTTTGCGGGACAACAGACGATGTTTTACAGTTGAAAATTTGCGCAAAGTATTGGTTGTGACCTGCAATTTAGCAGTTAATACTAGCAGCGGGACCACTTCTGCTTCATCCTCAGGAATAAGGTAACTTTATTTATTATTTATACTAACTTGTCTGGTCTACTGCAAAGGGACATTGTTTTAATTAAATAATGCATATTTCTTGGCATACTTTCAAGTTTTTAAGAGCATATTTGCATGCATATTTCAGTGTTTGTAGGGCATTAACTTCCGAGCCGTAATTATCACGCTTTACCAGATCTGTATAGCCAGGGTAGGATATTTCACCGAAAACTTATTGAATATTCAATATTCAATATAACCGTTTCACTGTTCCTTAAAGGCTTTCCTCGCAGATGTAAAAACAAAAAACAAAAAACCAAAAAAAAAAAAAAAAAAAAAAAAAAAAAAAAAAAAAAAAAAAAAAAAAAACACTACTACCGATCTTGCTTCCATTTTGCACGCCAAGAATTGCGCTGAGGCAAAAGACCAACCATACATTTTACGATTGGTATTCAAAACTTTAGAATTGAATGTTCTGCGATTGGCGAAAGGTAAATACTGTATTATTGCAGTATATTACATTACAACGTTATATTCTATAGTATAACAACAATTTAAGTGGTTTATTGAACGCAAGTAAAGCAAGAAACTAAATAGGCCTTGGAACTATATTGTGGAAGAATACGGGAGTATTAAAATGCACCAGCCAATGAGGTACCTACATTTCCGCCACGTGCTACTGTTTACATGTACGTTATGTTTACAGTAAACTGATTATAGTGGCTAAAAGGAAAGTCAACAATATGAATTAGAATGGACTCCGGACGATGACAGAATACTATTTGGTGGAAAACATGGTGTTCCATTTTACAACCGCGCTCCATATTACCACCCCCTCCCCTATTTAATACAAAAAGGGTCTTTAAATTAGTTAAGGGTTATGTATAAATCGCGAAAGAAACACGTTTTTAAAAATTTTAATTCTGTAAAATAATTGAGACATTCGTCAGTGCAAAAAATGTACAAGTTGCCTCCTGACGCCATTTTTAAATGCCGTACTGCATGTTCAAATGTCGCTTGGATTTTAATGTGAACTATGCATTCAAATATTTTATCGCTGTTTTTTCGCTATCTAAATTTTCAGCATTTTTCTCCCTGTAAAATATTCCTTGCGGAGCAGTTTTTGTATTGCACTAATGAAATTTGCTACATATGCTCATAGAGATATACATACATATGAACAAAAATTGCCTAGGTTGTATCGTTAGTGTGTCTAAGCGTACAGTTTGTATAAAACGTCGTGAATCTTCGTATGCGCGAGTGAGGAGAAATGCGGAGAAGTGGTGGGCGGAGCTAGTGGCCAGAAGGTTATCACAACTTGGAGGCAGCCACATATACAAAGCATAAACTTATACTCTCTCGATAGTTGGAAGACTGACGCCACTTCTATTTTATGCAAGTGGACTGCTATTACGTATCTTCGATTCGGGAGTGGGGGAATGCCAAGACGTTTTGGACTAGCTGTATAATTTTAATTTTCAAACGCCAAAATGACAATTTTTAGGTAAACAAACACATTTGTAAGTTCAAAATGCTTGGAGCCTAACTGAAAGGGACAGAAAGCTGGGAAAATTTTCAAAGTAGATGTATTTTCAACCTAATGTAATATTAGACCAAAATGTTAAATTTTTGGTCGCGGGGGACTGTTTTTAGTCACGTTACAAAAAATAAACAAATGTAATCATGATTTCTAAACTATTAGGCAGTAACATGTTTGCGTTATATTACATCAGTGGTACACATTTCAAAAATTAAGAGTTTCGAATACATATCCTAAAAGCTCTCAAAAATGCAGTGCTTAAAACAGTGGGTAAATGTAAATGGAGCACCAAATACCTACTCAAATAGTTCACAATAAAGGAATGCTTGACATAAACCTACATTTTTCTCCACAGTAAGTCCTCATTCATCGCGAGAATGAGGAGGGCTTATCAGACTTAAATGCAAAGAATTCAAGATGTGTAATTTATTATGCAAACAGCCAAAATGTATGTCCTATGTATGTATGCAAAATATAAATTAAGGATTTTTGCCCCGTACAGGAAAATTTGTAATGTTCATCATTAAGTAAATTGGCCTTTTTTACTTTTCTACTGTAAGTAGGGGAAGTATTGTATTCAACCCAAAAATTCGATGTCGAGATTTCACCGGAAATATGTTTTGAGACCCCCTGAGTCCAAAAAAAGCATTTTTGGGAAAAGGTCTGTGTGTGTGTGTGTGTGTGTGCGCGCGCGCGCGCGTGTGTGTGTCAGTCTGTGGACAGCATAACTCAAAAACGAAAAGTCGGTTAAAAACCAAAGTTAGTATTTAAGTTAAGTGTCTTTCAAGGATGCGACACGAAGATTTTAAAGAAAATAGCCCCACCCTAAACTACCCTTTACATGGAACATTTTTCAAAAATTTGTATTTTCTTGAAAATGGCTCGTAACGATTTTGAGTAAAATGTCATATGTTTGAGATATTTTTATGACAAATGAAATGCATATCTTGAATTTTCTGGCTATACCCCCTGTAGTCGTGTTTACTCTGGACGACTTTTGCATAACTGGTAAACCGTTCATACTACACAAAAAATGTAGATCTTGCTAAAAGACACAATTTATGTCTGAATAAACTTTCTTGTAGGGTGAACCATTTCGGAGATATTCCTTATTATGTGTGTGAGTTTCGGAAAACTTAAAACTTTCGTGAAATGGAATATCGTTGTTCATTTTTTTATGTTAAGTGTGCAAAGAGAACGGAATCTCAAAGCTTTAAAAGAAGTGACTATCGCACAAAGCCTACTGTATTCTAATATTCCCCTTGCACCTACAAGGAAATAAGCAATAAGATAATTTGTACAAATGTTTATCTCATCTAACACGAAGAAGATATAGGAATAAGTTTGTAAGAATGATTAGTACAGGAGTAGAGAAAGTCGTGTGAGTGCAGCACATCATATTTTTATTATTTGGTTAACTTTATTATACAATATTGTGTATTTTACAGCTGTACTAATGCAATAGAAAATCAGTTCCAAAGAATTACAACAGTTGTATTGGGAATACAATTCAGCAATTGCCCTCAAAGTCTAAAGGAGAAGAGTTATTTCATTAATATGTACTAATAGTAATAATAATAATAATAATAATAATAATAATAATAATAATAATAATAATAATAATAATAATAATAATAATAATAATAATGTTGAAAAGTAGTCGGAAGTTTTCACGGCAGGAGTTAGAATTAAAGCTAGAGATTTCTTCCGGGCGTAAAATCCGTGGTCTGCTGGAGTTTAGAGGTCCACCAGACCACGGCTTTTAAGCCCGGAAGAAATCTCTAGCTTTAATAATCGTGGTAATAATGGTAAATAATAAACATACCCCTAGCGCAACAGCCCATGAAAAGCCAAGGCCTACCGCCCAGCTGCTGCGTCCCCCACCTCTGCCCACTACAGGCGTCATTGGTGAGGTGCAGTATTGGAGGGTGGGACGTGGTTAGCACCCCGAGCCCTCCCGGCCAGTTATACGGCCTTCTCGACCTGGGACCGCTACTTCTCCATCAAGTAGCTCCTCAATTGCTTCTCCCTGGGACCTAACGAGGCTGAGTAAACCCCGTGCCAGACCTCCCAGAAGGCATAAAATCCCCATGCTGAATAATAGTAAATAGTAAAAATAATGATAAATAATAAAAATAAATGATGATAAAAATAAGTGTCAATGATATATTCATACAATAACAATAATAAACAAACACAGCTTCATAAACGAAGGTGGCCTGTATGTGACGTTAGTTCTTTTGGCATGTCATTGATCATCAGTGAAGGAAGTGATCGCTGGGTATAGTAAAATAGTTCGTGCAGTAAAATAGCACTAAAACCTCTTTAATATCGGAAAGGTGGAGTTAAGTAAATAGATGCTATTTTCATTTTTCATTCTTTCGTGAAATTAGAATTGAAGGTTAAATATCTGGCATTTTCTTCTTCTTCCTCCTCCTCTTCTTACCATAGCCGCCGCCGTCACCACCACCACCGCCACCGCCACCGTCATCGTCTTCATATCGTGATGATTGAAGTACCTATTCTGTCAAGGTACAGATTTTGTGCAATATACAATGTACATTTACAAATCAAGTGGGAGATTTTCTTCCAAATATTTTACCCTAAGGTAAATTTGTATTGTAATAATTTAGGCACTAACATACATTTTATACTTCTTTCTTACCTGAGGAAGCAAAGAAAGTAGAATATATGTAAGCTGTATAAAAAAGCCAGTCATTATGTCATATCCCCCCCCCCCCCACCTCATCATTGCACTCCATTCAGCTTAAAGTAGCATACAGTAACTATTATCTTCGGACTGTAACTCGACCAAGTTTTACTTTGCACCGGGTAATTTCTGCTTTGTTGATAATCCACACAACTTAGCTCATATTTCTGTGTTGGTTTTGTGGATATTCGTGATAATAAACAAAACATAAAAATATTAAAAGGCTGTTTTGCTTATTTAAAATTGTATAATATATTTCCTATTATTAAACATATATAATATGGACTGTTGCAACATTTAACAATGGCAGTAAATGACATGTTCTTGGTGGCTATCAGATCAGTGACTGCTCCACTTCTGCTTTTCTACTATCTGTGTAATGTGTAAATTCTCACCATCACAGCCTGTATCACATTTGTATTAGTTCAGAGGGGGCCCACTGCCCTACCTCTACAATGTTACTCTTATGTTACTATGATTTTTATTTTGGTTCTACCAGATCTGTAGAGCATGTATTTACTGCTGATCGATCTAAATAAATTTAAAAAAAAAGATCAGTGGGTGCGACAAAACCGAAGTCCGAGGTTGAGCATTGCTAACGTCGGATTAATGCATTGACAAGTCCTCTGAAAAATTCCATTTCCTTTAACATCGAAGGTAATTTCGGTGACTTTTGACCATTGGAACAACTGATTAACAGTGGTTTTAATCTTTGGATTGGTATTACTTCGGATAATTACGCGAGTGTATAAGGTTTAAGGGTCTGTCGACAACTAGATAGGTCATTAAGGCCCATGTTACTATGTAAAATTTCGCACACTCATTCACATTCTCATTCATATGTACTTATCTAGACTCTAGGAAGGCTGGGGAATAATGCTGGCTAAGGAAAAACTTACCACTCTCCAGCCGACAATCGAACCCTGGATCTCTGGATTTGGTCAGCATGATATATATGGGCTTAAGTTGCAATCACTTTTGCGACAAGCTTAAAGCGGCATTCGCAAAAATACTACAACAATCTGCCACAGAAACAAGCGATAGAGGCTATAACCACCTTTCAACAGATTGTTACAGTCTTTCTCAGAAACAAACAATATGCTTTCCCTCCAAATAGTAGAGCTCAGTTTTGAACAAGTGTGTGTGTGGGGGGGGGGGGGGGGTTCCGTGGGCGCCGCGAAGGGACCCCCTTAGAAGCTGGTGAATTTAATGTGCACTCAATTATTGATTATTAAATTATTTTAATTTTGATGTAAAGAACAATTTTTATTAGCACACATTAATACAGTGGGGTGCAACAAATGTAAATTTTGACAATAAAATAATTAATTAATATTGTCTGATTGCAAACTTTCAACATGTGCGCCGCTCCCCCCCCCCCCCCCCCCCGACAAGAAAGTCTGCCGACGCTCATGCTGGTGGTTCACTCATTCTTTTAATGTGTACTGTGTGAGTGTGCTTTTTTGTTTTAAGGAATGGAGCAAAAAATGTCAAAAAGACCTAATACTGAAATAGGCATACCAATAAACAGTTAGTGGAAAGTACTATGCAAGTGTTTCAGAATGCAGCATTCTGGAGAAATTCCATAATTTGCGTGTAGTTTGTGCGAGAACATGAAAAAGAAACTGTTTGACGTCATCAGATAAACGTAGTATTAATCTTAGATGTTCAGTGGTATTAACATTCGCAACTCGAGAACTTAACAGTTTAAACAGTGCTTTACAAGTAGTATAGACAGCAATGCACATGATTGTAAAGGACTTTGATTTTGAAAAGGCATTCATTGTGTGGAGTATGCATAAAAAACCGACGTATTCTAACGTGATATAATGCAACGCAAAATGTGCAAGACAATAGACAGGTTTACTGTAGTGCAGATATGACATGGAATGTGTAGATAAATGTGTGTAAAAATCAATTAAAAAAAAAAATTGTTTCACTTAGCAGATTATTGTTGGCTTCAATTCAGTATACAGATTTCACTTTAACATTGGTAGCATAATTTATAACATTTTCTTCTACCAAAATTTTGCACAAGCTTATGTTTCACACACATTTAAATTTTGATTTGTGCATTGCGTTATTGTTAGCTTAACTAGACCGCAGAGGCAGTCACTGTTTTTCTGGTTACCTAGTTTGAGAAGACACAATGAGCGGTCGTATAACAATACATACTTTTTGACAATTCAATCATGTGCTGTTCGTATTTGTTATGTGGTGGGGGGAAGGGAGGGCATAAGGAACGCAATGACGGGTTTAAAAGAACGGCGCGAATTGTCATGCCCAGTGTGGAGCCCCGAAGTGAGCGTAACAGTCACTTGAGGATAACAGCGCTAGTAGTTTTATGATTCAGAGCATTTAGAAGCTGAAGGGTGAAGGATATGGTTGTTTATGTTTGTTTAATTTTTTTAAAGAGATACAAATTAATTTAAAGTCTTTGATATTGTAAACATCATCATGAATTGTTTTCACCTGCCGCAAGTAAACGATCATCAGCGAAATTTTGCCTGGTAGTATGGGCGATGTTACAGTCCGAAATGCTGTTGCCAGTAAAAGTTGTAATTGTTATTGTTTGTGGCGAAGTTCATGGACGTTTTACATCTTTCTAATAATTTAATACATCTTATCCTTAGGTCGAAGGAATGACACAATCGCAGGAACCAAGAGTGAGCAGTTCTCAGGATAGTCTCCGGCTGTCGGAGGAAAGCATTTCAAGTGAGTGCATTCAGCCATTTCTTTATACTGTATTACAAGTCACACGTTAGCTATAGACACACTTCTCTTACTAACAGTGGTAATCCCACATTTACATAAATCATGTGTATTTGTTGTCTCTTTAAGTAGGTATTTAAGTTAAACCTGTCGGCATATCTATAATGCTCATTTTGACACGAAGTAGAAGCAGCCCTTGCCCTTTAGGGATTATATGGGCCAATTCTATATTCTTAGTTAACATAGATGAAAATAATCGTGCATGAAGTGTTGTTTTTATCTTTTTAGATGTGCATAGTGTTTTGCATTGCTGCCCATGTACCATTATGTTTCCATAATTTGTGTCACGAATGTGAAGAAGAATAAAAGTTTCCTAATTTATAGACCAAACTCAGTAAATCTGGCTTGTCAGTGTGTATGCTGTGGCATCTTCAGATTCAAAATGATTTAAGTACTAGTTGGTGACAAACGTGTCAACCCTTAAGTGAATTTCGTTTTAAGAATATCAGCATGTACAGTGTTACAACAAACGTATCAATCGAAATTACATAGTAAACATAGGTGGAAAAGGAAGACTGTAGTACCAAAAGTCAGCCTGCTTTTCAATGTTGCATTGCATCATATTTTGGTGGTTTTTGCAGATTTATGTGGAATTTGTAAACAAATTATATCACTAGTTTCTTAATGTGTATGCTGTAAGAAAGTAAGTGAAGGATATTGTGAGCATGAAAGACACAGCATGCATAATTGGCTTTCTAGTACAAAAAGTTCTTTATAGTTTTAGTAAAATATCATGTTAATGTACACAGTTTAAAGTTAAAAGCTGCTATATGCATTCATTTACTTCAGAATAGTTGTCATTCTTATGTAGATGTCTAAAATTTGGGAAACATTATGTGGATAAAGACAATTGCACTTATTTTGGTTTTGTGTAACAATATGGGCATTAATTACTGGCATCATGTATGTAAACATTAATGTATCTAAATGGTACATACATGTTGCAATATCTCGAAATGAATATTTTTTGTTAGTACACAGAGTAGTTATACTATATCACATAAAGCAGCAACTTTCACATTAATGGTAGGATAGTTTTGGAGAGATGGTCTATGCTGTGTAATCACTGTATGGAATGACTGAATAATGCACAAACAAGATATGTTGGTAATATATAGAAGTTGAGTTGCTTGAAAAAGTAAAAGCTGAGAGTAGATGAGTATAATTGTGATGACATGTTTACCCCCTCCTTCCAAACAATAAGGACAGAAACAAAAAGAAATATTCTAGTACATTGATTCCACTCATATTGTAATTGAAGAAGGAAATACCTTGCATTGTATGTAACATTACTATTATGCACAAATGAGGGCTAACTTGGTTTGGTATATCTTTTTTTTTTTTCCCCACTGCAGCTTGCTAGAAACTGATTGCCTGACCACAATGTTTGTTAAAATACACAGTGAAGGCTGAATAATGTTCATAAGATTTATCACCTTAAAAACAAAACACATTCATACATGACATGGAATGGGTGTAGATGTCGTGTGCTAACAAGGGCATTTTATTTACAAAGACAATTGAAAAATAATATTGAAAGCTTTATGCACCGTTCATTACATGTATTCTGTAGTTAATAGTGTACTTCCATCTGTTGAATGTTTAAAAGTTGTGACTTTGTTTCATGGCTTTTTCATTTACAATATATTAATATTGTACGTTGCATATGTTTCTGTCTATTAAATACTTAATATTGAATGTTCCTTACTACTTTGGCTCAATTCCTCTGTCCACTGTACTCTATAGTGTGCACTGACCTCTCAGATGGTAACATTAAGTTTGTGCGTGTGTATATAAAGTGTGACAGGATAAAATGGCATCAATTTAGCCCATATTAGACTACGGTGCCTAGGTGGGTGCATGTATATGAATGAGATGACAGTGTCCTCTGTAATATGTGCATTTTCCGGTAAAACAAGATGAGCAGTGTCACGTGGTTCACTGACAGTTGTAGTCTGTCATGGACATACAACGGAAGAACATAGCCCTGCAACACACAAATATCTCTTGCCAACCTGACATTGTACAACTCGCTAAAAGGCGACAATATCTCTTCCTCAATCCAGTTTTTCGTTTTCAAAGGTATGTAGAATACAGATTCAAACCACAACCGCACCGCACAAGAACTTATGTCACATCACTTAATTACAAAATAATAATAACTCTAAGAATAAGAAACAACATTCACATGTTTCTGCAGATTTCATACTTCCGGCGTTGGCGACATATACGTCACCAACGTTGAAGGACAGGTAGCTGATAACACCACTCTTCAGTCACAACACAGCTGCCTGTCGACCACATGATGCCGCTATTCTACAGGATAACCCATTTTTCTTCTTTAAATTATCTTATGCATTTACTTCATAAGGTGGGTATCAAAACTTTTACCACTGAAAACATTAGTGTAGCTAAACCTAATGATCCAAGATACTATACTGTTCGCAAAAGTTAAAGGCATGTGAACACTAGCCAATGCTCAAGCAGAGCGCTGTTGCCAAGCGTAGTGCGTGTACCAGCAGAGATTCTGTGCATAAGAGCACGTGAGATGCGTGTACCACATTCGGCAGCGCTGGTAGGAGGGGCAAGCCTACGATTCACTTGAGTCTGCAGTACGGCCCGCCTCCATATGCCTTTAACTTTTGCGAAGATTATAGCAGATTTCACTTAGGTTGTCTCACACATTCCTGCGGGTGCAGTATCCACTGATGTCGCTTTCTGCCATCTTCATGCAATAATTTTGCTATAAAAGAAAGGCTCGTTAATAGGGATTGTGGATGCGTCGGATGATTTTGCAGAAGGATCTACTCGATCACTTTCCAAGGTAATTTCTGTTATTCTTCTCACTTGTTTTACCACTACTAAGTTGGGCTAAAGTAGTAAAGAATGTCCATAAGATCATTTAGCTGTTTCATTGCATTTCCTCAAGTTAAGTAACTGTAGGCTTTCATGGCCAGATATGGTAATTCTAGAAGAATTTTCCGGGTTGATTTGCTATGGCCAAGTGGTTAGACCATTTGCCTATCACCAAGGTGGCCCAGGTTCGATCCCTGGGACCCGCGTGTGGTATTTACGGTGGACGAAGCAGCATCTGGGTGGGTTTTCTCCGGATTCTCCGGTTTCCTCTGCCACTCATTCTGCCATCTACCCCATCATCACCTTTCCATTCATCCCTTTCGCATACATTTCATGTCATTCTCTTTCTCACTCTCACTGAATGAGAGCATTTTTATGCTTTTAAAGATGTTTTCCAGGGGGGTGGCTGTGAGTGTTTTTTAATGTGCGCTGATGGACCGTTAAGGTTTTCAGCATCCCATTCTATATTGGGCAGGAAAGACCACTTAATTTTGCTCAGAAGCATCTTTATCACTCTTGAGGTTTTTTTAATATACCGTAAATCTAAGTCATGGACCACTGGCTTTATTTCTCTTCCAGAGGAAGTCATGCTAAAGATTTTTACACCCAAAAAATCCATTGCCCTCTGCCTTGTTTGAATATGCGAGCTCAGGGACCAGAGGGTAGCATGTTACCCATAGACCATAGCAGCGTGGGCAGATTTAAAATTAACAGATTTTCTTCAAATACATGGAGCAGTAAATTTTACTGAATTGTATTGTAACTTAAGATTACAGACTGAAAGTACTATGCTAATTGGTATACAGTGTTATGATAACCCAGAGCTTATTTGTGTCTGTCCATCACAGGCATGGTTCCCCTTCACTGGGCTGCAACAAAATGCATAGAGTGTAGATTTAAAATGTGTGCACCAATAGTGACCATTTAGCAATCAATAGTGATAGGCACACAGTTGGTGTGGGATGACATGAACTGCAGGGTTCTTCATTTAAAACCTAACGGGGACACAGCATTCCGTCTGTATGCAATTGGGTGTGCCACAGCCGGCTTTGCTCCTACATAAACTCTGCATGTAAAGCATGTAGAACACTTACCTTATAGAAGATCTGGAAATGTCATCCACCCTCGGCTAAACAAGCCTTATATTGGGAGAACACATTCTGATTCACACGCCACTGGGCCATGGTAATGTTTCCGATTTCATTTCTAATATTTTGTTTTAGGTCTTCCATTGTATGAGGATTTGTCTCATAAACTTTGTCTTTCAGGTTACCCATTAGTAAAAATCACAGACTCTTAGGTTGGGGGAGCGAGAGGGCCATACACCAGCACTAATCATTCGGTCTTCAAACACTTCCCTAACTTTATTCATGGACTCCTCTGCTGTATGGGCAATAGCAGAATCTTGTTGAAACCACCCATATGATTTCTCTTCTTCTGTCGGTTCATGATAAAATGGGGTCAAAATGTCATTTCAGTTCCTCTCTGCACTTAGTCTGCTTGTAGAATATTGGACCAATTATGCATCTACCAGTAACAGCACACCAAACTCCAACTTTCCGATCATAATGAGGGATTTCTTGAATGTGATATGGATTTTCAGAGGCCCAGTTCCCACTACCCACGTGCACAATGGTAGCCGGTAGTGGGGGAATCCAGCAAGGTCGTGGGAGAAGCGAAATGCTGTGTGCTCCGTTAGGTTTTAAATGAATCCTGTATTAAGTCAGCTCCTTTACATAAATTGTCTTAATTGACAGTGGGTCATGTTTCCTATTTTTTATGAGTTTTGTTCATAGTTCATCTTATGAAGCATAAAAATATAGATTAGAAATCTGTGCATAGCCTAGGAACTGGTGTTCTTTGCTTTAATAAATGTTTATGGTACCAGGAAGAATTTCAATAAGTGTAATAGAAACAAGCAATACTCCAGATCTTCAATGATTGTAATAAAGCAGAATTCTCATTTATTTTAAAATCTGATATGGAGGTAAAACTTGCATTCTGATCATTTCATTGGAAGTAGGGGAAAATGTTAGGGCCAAAAGACAGAAAACTCAGGTAGGAAACAATGAGGCAAGATACTACAAAGAGAGGTACAGCAGTGCTGTCATTTCCAAATACTGCATGTCTGGTTGCCTCCAATGCTCTATCTGGAAGAATGCATGGACAGGTTCAGGCAGAAGTTGCATGTTGGGGAAGAAACAGGTTTCTCCCTGCAGTTACCACATACCGTCAACCATTGTATCAGGCCTTGCAAGCCCTAAAAGTAACTAAATTTGTGGAATTGAGGGACAGAAGAATACATGACAATGTAAAATCTATTTTGGATTTGCTTACACTATGAATGAACCCAATTTCAGGGTGGTTGGTCCAATGGGCTCAAATCCAGGACCACCTAAATCTGAGCCTTGGATGCTGCAGGCGAATCATTCTGTTTGGAGGATAAGATGATAAATGGACAAGATTAACTTGTAATCATAGATTAAATGCAATGTCAAAATATGAAGTAACATAGTTTGTTGGTAGTTTGGGTCAGCTTTTCAACATGTGATATGAAGTCCATCAGTGGTACATTATTTAAAAGTAGAGCTTCACATTTTTTGCTGTAATACATGTATAATTATTTATTTGTGATTTGTTGGAAAATGTTTTAACATAAGCTTTATAACTTTTTATTTGCTTACTGCACATGTAATCATGTTGAACAATGTAGGGCAGCCAAATGTTTTGTATCTTGCATCACCCAAAGCTGCACAGCCAACACTCTTTTTGTCATTAAATTACACTAACTATATAACCATAAACATTATCCCTAAATTATGCTGAGTAGCTATGCCAGGTGTTAATGAGCAATGCTGAATTATTTTCAGAGGATATGGAGATGTCTTGAACAAGTAATTTGAGACTTGTGGCCTGTTCGGATTTCAAAGTTATGACTAAATTTAAGGGCCAGTATGCCACTGGCTAATATCAACCATTAGAGAGCACAGCACATGAAAATGAAGGGATGCATTTGAGTGTACCTCCCTGGTGCAAGGATTATGACATTAGCATTTAAGTGCTAATGTCTTGTTCATTGCTTTTCTTTCTTTTGAGTAGAGCATATTAATGTTTTGGTCTAGATTTTAAATTTTTTCAATTTATGCATTTTTATTACATCAGTACAATTAATTACAATTATTCTTGCTAACAAAAGGTTTAATTCTGCTTAATACTTTAATGTGCTGTACTTAAAATGGGAAGTGGTTTAAAGGGTAAAGAATGTATATAGACATGGTCATTTTATAGCAGCTGCTCGAAATGGTGACTTGAATTTTGATGGCAATATTGACAGCGGCAAAGGAGCAACTGCCCTACTCTATACAAGAGCTGAATCAAGGAAATTATAGTGTTAATGCTGTTTTTCTTTAATAAAAGAACAGTAACTGCATGACAGGAGACCAATGCATGAACTTTGGGACAACAGCTTATAGCATTACAAATTAAGCCACAAGAGCAGTTTAAACATCTTTATGGTAGGCTACATAACACAAGGCAGCTAGTCGTTCAACGTCACATTGTCAAGTGATTAGTTAAAGATTAGAGAGATTTTTTGTGGAATTAAATTGTGTACGCTGATAAGCTGCTGAATATCGACATTTCTATACAGGCAGCAGTTTGATATTCTAAGTCAATTTTTCAACCTGCTTGCTTTAACACTTGACTTATCAGCATCTGATACCAGTATGTTTAACACCCTAAAGTAAGAACAAATTAGAAACTAAAAACTTCACTTATCTTAGTAATGTTGCAAGTTATTTTTTTTTTATACTAAGATAAGTGAAGTTTTTAGTTTCTAATTTGTTCTTACTTTAGAATCTTGTTGCTTCACTCTTAATAGCTTCATTTTCCTTAATTAATGTTTAACACCATTTAACTACAGTATGTTTAGCTGCGGACCATACATTGCCTATCTCAAGTTATTTATATTAGTCACATATGCAATCTCCTCAGCTATTTTGTGTAACGCATTAACATCTTGTATATACTAAATACTGAACTTGTTTTACATTTGGGACATGAACATTTCTGTTCTCAGCAGACCCTCGTTGAGTAATAACTGTTGAAGGCAAGTTTCTGTTGAAGTAAAAAGGTAAACTGACAGATCCGTCCTATTGGATTAGCCATTTCTAAAAATATTGTTGGCAAGTATATCTCCTAGAACAGGGGTTGGCAATTCTGCACTGGTTGATGGTATACGTAACAATACTATAAGGGACAAAGCAATACGTCACTTTGCTTCACCCTCTCTCCTCCAAATAACACTAGTTCAAAGGTACACAAGCAGTGATGTAAACCACATTGACACGGCATAGCTGTTTGAAACTGCAAAAATGCAAAGGAACCTTCTTACACATATATGTAGGTATGTTAGCAAAGTCAAAGGTTTTATGATCTGAAAACAATTAACCATGATTTTCAACTTTTTGCAAATCCTTTCGCATGGACATTCATATGGTAAAATCACTGAGTTTACAAACAGTTTTGAAATCACAATTACAAAATAAGGCTGGTTTAGATTTATTTAGAAAACTGGGTAAGACAACATTTCTATCTTCACTAATGTGCTGCGCATGTTAGTGCTATTTTTAACCCAACATAAATGTGTGTGAGAGCA
Organism: Tenodera sinensis; assembly: GCA_030765045.1. NCBI lineage: Eukaryota > Metazoa > Arthropoda > Insecta > Mantodea > Mantidae > Tenodera > Tenodera sinensis. The sequence continues at coordinate 26,036,474 of CM060961.1, read as the reverse complement.
ATTTTTTGACTGAATTGGAGATTATAAAATCTAAAAGATCACGGATAGATAAAGCCCTATATGCTCTGTTGACATCAGTATGTACTTCTGAATTAGCGTTAAATATATGCAAAATTGTAAAGCTCTAGATAAAGTGAAGAATAAGATAAAAAATTAATGTTAAAACCTCAGAGGTATATATGTATTAAACATTGTATATAAAATCAAGCGTGTGTTAGAGAAATTCTTACTCTGGTTCTGAAATCCCTTGTTCGAACCGTGCATCACATATGTGTATGCCAGGTTGTGTTCAGTGACCTCATTCCTGTAATCATGATGACCAATTTGTCTACTCCTGCTGTAATAGAACATAGGACAAACCAGTTTGGCACTGTCAAGCTACACATGGTCGCTGTTTGGTCAAACTATGTTGGAGCGAAAAGGTTAAATGTCACTTCTAGAAAATAATATTCAAGCCTGGGATGCATAAGGAAACAGCGAAATGTGAGTCATGATAGTGCCATTAATCTGAAAGCAATCATTTCCTAGTTTAAGGCATGCTATTGCATTCTCAGTAATAGATCTGCTTTTTCTCCAAACAGATGTTTTAATTTAAAAGGTGAGTCAATAACACTAAACACTTACATTATAATTTTCCGGAACGCGTTTCAGAGGTTAACTTTCCTCCATTATCAACCGGACAATAACTGGGTTATTTTAACGTAAGTGTTGTTTAGTGTTATTGACTCACCTTTTAAATTAAATTGATTATAAGAACACTGTTTTCAAACTTCTATGAAAGGAAGATAGTTGAAACAGATGTTTACTTAATGGTTCTGAGAGTAGCTGTTCAACTGTTGTAATGGCGACCTGTAGAGTGGAAAAGGTGATCCAACTTGTGCATAATTAGTGATATAACAATACAAATGCAAGCTAAACTCAAATAATTGGTGTGCATGAAACCGAAGGTTTGAACTTACTATGTGATTATGTACAGTAGAAGCCCTAAATAGCGTGGTCCAAAATAACACTGATTATTCTTATTTAACATGGGGAAAGTATGTCCCCTGAAAATATATCATACTTTTTATTTATTTATTTTTGAAAGTTGAATTCAAAATTTTCTTCAAAGAGCGGAGTACTAGAATATACAGATACTGTCTCATAAGTAGTGTCATTTTTTTAAGAAAAACAATTATTTGAAATGTGTTCTGACAAGCAATTAACTAATTTCAAAGTACAGACCATTAGATTCTATGGTCTTGAGCCATTTTTCAGAGGTTTATTATCCCATAATGGTACCAGTTTGGTTTTTGATGCAAAGAATTCAGTGAGACCCACCTGCACTGCTTCATTGTTGCCAAAATTTCTTCCACTTTGGAAATGGACCATGGATAGAAAAAGATGATAATCCAATGGTGCAAAATCAGGTTGTATGCTGGGTGTGGTAGCAGTTCGATTCCTCCCAATGCCTGAATTTTTTCCATGGTTCGTGCATTATGGGGTCTTGCATTGTCCTGTTGCAATAGAACTCTATTTCGGTTAACTAATGCTGGGTATCTCCGTCTCAAAATTTCTTGAACTCGTTCCAGTTGTTGAGAATAAAGATTCACATCAATCGCCTGCCTGTTTGGAACAAACTCCCAGTGAATCACACCTTCAAAATTCCACCAGACACACATTACTTTGGGATGGAACTGATTTTGTTTTAATGATGACCTTGACAGGTTGGCAGGGATCAAGCCACTGTTTTGAGGTATCAGGGTTTCGGTAATATACCCATTTTTCATCACAAGTGACAATTCTCCTGACAAATCTGTCATCCATGGGATTACGGTTAAGCTGACGACAGATTCCATTCTACGTTGAGCCTGTTGAGGTGTCAGTTCATGAGGTACAGATCTACAGCTTCTGTATGATTTTCCAAGTGTCTTAATGTGCCGATGTACAGTATTTTTTGATGCACCAAGTTCTTCTGAAAGCCTACAAGTACTTTTTTGTTAATTTTCTTGTCAAACTTGGCGTGTATCCCCGATATTCCATACTTTAGGTCTTCCAGAACGTGGTAAATCTTTTGCATTTTCGTCTCCATTGTTGAAACATTGGAACCATTGTTGTGCCACACGGTCACTAAGGACACCTTCTCCTTCCACTTCACATATTCTTCGAGCTGCAGCAGCAGCAGCTTTATAATCTTGTTTCCAGTAGTGCTTTAGAGGGACTCTTAAGTTCAAACTTTATCTCTACTTTGTGATTGTTTATTAACAACTGAAGACTGATACATGCACGCAATGTATACAACACTAGCCATGGCATCCTGTAAGTAGCATTCCCAAACCAAAGAAACCCATTACATATTCCAAAACACCAAAATCAAAAAACCGACATTACTTATGAGACAACCTAATACGTTTTGCTACCCTTAGTGTGAACCTTGGCCACTGTGGCCATTACCGTCCTGGCGTTCACTAGGCCATTGCCTTGCTAAGAATTTCCCAAAGTAACGAGTCCTGCACATGGATGAACATATTCTTCATGTTAGTGAAGTGATAAGTACCATAAACTACATGACTCTGCGTATAGTGGAGCAAAGTGAATTGAACAGTATTCATCTCTATCTTGCTGTAATCAAACAATACGTTGAGAGAAAAACATGGATTATGCAGTCAAACAAAACTTATTGATTCTTTAAGACAATGCAAAATTAGGTTAGTTTAAAATGGGTAGAATGTAATTGTATGTCCTGTACAAATTAAGATCAGTTGCAGGTCTGGAATACACGCCTAGTATAACTGGTGTGTAATTGCACTTAAAAGTGCTGTACTTTACCGTGTATTACATGTTTTACGATGCACTGTAATTTATTATTGCACAAATGCTCCCCACCACCTCCGTGCGATCAATTTTTGTCACTTCTGAGCTCACATTTCAATCTACCACAGAATTGTCATAATGCAGGACTAAAGCATGTCTCCCAACATGCTTATTTCAGAATTCTGCTGTAATTATTTAAATTTAATTTTAGGCTTCCAATAATTACTTCCTTTATCATATTTTTATTTTAAATATTGTTATTAATTCTGTGAAGCGATCAGTTATTTCTCACGTTGAAAAATCATTCACTCCAAAGCAGGTTTTGATCCATATTTGATGTGTGTGGGTATCCATGTGCTTGTTTGTACATAAAGCAACTATGATCAGTGAAAGATAAGTAAATCGTACACTAATTATACCTCAGTGTAAGTTATTCAGTAAGAATAAATGGAAATCTGCAATAAAAAAGTAAGGCTAACTTAGGGGTTACATTTTAACATGTTTTGTACATACTAACAATTTAACTCGTATATTAGGTTCACTTTAACAGTGAGCATGTGTATTGCATGAAATTTTATTTGGTTTACAACTCAGGTTAGGTTAGATTCATGTTCTTTTTTCTTTCAGGCTTTAAAAATAAAAGAAAAGTCCAAGCATATTTACTGTGATTTGATCTTCCCAAAGAAAACTATGTCAGAACAATCTGATTCACCTGAATTATTTTAAAATTGTGTTTTTACATTCCACTACATTTTGGCAAATTTAGCTCCCAAGTAGGGAGCTAAATTACATTTCTGTCTTGCACTTAATAAAATATAAGTTATCCTTCTATAGCTTAGTTTTTGTTATATTTATATGCCACATTTAACATCTAAGATCATATTGATAGCTTTATACCTTTGAAATAATCGCTCAGCAGCAATTATGTTCACTCGCTTACAGTGGTGTTAATCTTTGGGTTTGTATTAATTTTGATTATTCCATTAAATTCTCACTCATTCATACTTCCAGATCTTAGGAAAGATGGAGAATAATCCAGGCTAATATTTTTACTGCAGAGCGTTATGCAATTTACTGAGCCATTTTGAATGTGTGCCGTCGTAAATTAGATTACTGCCTGATTTTGAGCAATTCCCTTAGTGCACTTCAGAGCCTTTGTGAGCTGTACAACCCCCATCCTATTGTACAACGTATCCAGGATGCCCTCCATGTTTTACACGCTTCTGGCATTGACATGGTGTGTGCATGGATTCCTGGTCACGTGGATTTGCCGGGGAATGAAATGGCAGATTTGGCAGCAAAGACGGCAACTACAGAACCCAGTATTACCATCTCACATGTTACTTCGGAAGACTATAGGCATGAAGTGTGGAGAGCGGGGCTGTCGTCTTGGCATGAAGAGTGGTCAGCTCTCCGCGGCAATAAGCTTAGAGAAGTGAAAGAACTTCCAATAAGCTGAGTAACTTCCTGTCGCACATCTCGCCGTGAGGAGGTTAGTTTGGCTCGATTAAGAATAGGGCACTGCAATTTTTCACATGGTTACCTATTTAAAAGGGACCCTGCCCCTCAATGTCTGCTTTGTGACAACCTTTTGTCAGTACGTCACGTACTACTAGAGTGTTGCTCTCTAGTGCACCTTTGGGATTCTCTGCAGCTGCCTGCCAGACTTGCAGAGGTCTTAGCGGACAGCAAAACAGCGGTTGATAGAGTTTTTAAGTTTTTAGCGGAGTGCAATATCAATTTTATGATTTAAAATTTTATCTCTTTATGCTTTTGGACATATTTATCACCTTGTTTCATATTTGGCTATTGCCACTTTTTATTTTTTGTGTATATTTTTCTTGTTGCTAGTATTTTTATTTTTGAGTGAAATTTATATCTGGCTATTGCCATGAATCTTTTAAGGGCGCTGATGACCTAGAAGTTGAGCGCCCGTAAACCAAACCAAATAATCCAGGCTAAAGAAAAATTTGACTCTCCGCCTAGGAATTGAACTTGGGACCTCTGGATTTGAAGGCTAGCATGCTAACCACCAGGCCACAGAGATAGTCTTGCTTTATGTCATTTGAAATCAATGCATCAAATATAAATGCTGAGGCTTTCACGGCCGGCATTATCAACTATGTTAAGTAGATTTTCCGGGCTTGTAGGCCGTGGTCGAGTTGGATTGCCTTCCTCCGACGTTTTGCTGAAAACTGCGTCCAGCATCTTCAGGGTCAACCTCTGTTATTTTGGTCTAAATTAGCGGCTGCACATAAACTAAAAATTCACTGCAAACTTTCATATTACTGATCATTTTTGTTTCTTATTAGTGTCCTCGGTAATATAAATTTTTCACGATCGCTCGTTCTCATGAATACCAACATGAGATTATCGCTAACAAATTTTTTCTTAATAAATTGATCTCAAATTATATTTTCAAATGCCGGCAAATGGGACGTCTCTGATCCTGGTATAAAAGAGAAAGCTTCCCTCACTCGGGTTTTCTTCTCCCTCTTTATTTCAAGTCATATTTTAGTAATATGAAAGTTTGCAGTGAATTTTTAGTTTATGTGCAGCCGCTAAGTTAGAGCAAAATAAGAGGTTGACCCTGAAGATGCTGGACACAGTTTTCAGCGAAACGTCGGAGGAAGGCAATCCAACTCGACCACGGCCTACAAGCCCGGAAAATCTACTTAACATAGTTGCATGCATCAAATGTTGGTTGGTTAATCAGTAACTGTTTTTGTAACATGTACAAACTGCATACTCTTGACTGTTCCCTTCCTCAATCTCCATTGGTGTTAACTCATCACAGCATGGATACTCATTTTTTAATACTGTTAACTCCATTACCATTAGTAAAATGGTTGGTGGTATGGAAGAAAAAAGATTAATGTGGCTTGTATTGTGTATCATGGAAATGAAAATGATTGCAGAATTCTGACAGTGGTCGCCTCGACCAGTGGTGCTGTGCTTTAAATGGTGAAAATATCTACCTTCTACATAATTCGAGGCATGAAATTTCAAGTCTGATGGCTCTAGCCAGGCTGAAATGTTTGATTGCCACAACAGTTCTCGTATGATACATCAATGAAATATTAGCGTAACAGAGTACAAATATACTTGATACATTTTTTTTTTTTCTGTGTAACCTAAAATTATGGAGTGTTTGGCAGTAGTAACCAATGTCAGTCGCAAGTTTTAAACTATTTTCCCACTTCAACTGCTTCCTACCAGTTCCCGGAAATTTGTCAGTTTCCTAGCTGGTACTTACACAATGTTGGCAAGTAGAATAAAGGCTGTTCACAGTAACCAAGAAGGGTTACCATAATGAGAATAACATGAAAACACGTGTTATAATGTGAGCATTCACAATCAACGGTAAGCATTCCTAAGTCCAGGGAGCAGGAATGAAGGCTTGACCAAATTCTAACTTTCTCATTTGCATTCTAGGGAACAACATATTAGATGCATATTGTGCATATTAGACGCTTCACTGTAGAAATTCAAGAGTCTGACATGAAATAGTCACCAGAGCTCTCTCCAGCCACAAGCTGAGGAAATGAAATTAGAAGAAATTCCATCGAATGTCTGTTCTGATTACCTCCAATTCATTTATGTTGATTCTTCTATGTGGTATTTGTTGAGCATTGGTTCTTCTAACAACAAATGCTATTTGTATCAACCAATATATTAAATGTTTAGAGACTGAACTTAAGTCTTTGGTAGTTGATAATTTTTACAAAATTTACTTACCATTCTTGGTCCAATAAACAGTTTACTAAGTTTTTCTAAAAAGAATAATATTTCAAATTATAAAAAATCTGGCATCTATCAATTTAGCTGTTAGGATTATGACAGGATTTACGTTGGTAGGACTAAGCATCATTTGAAAACCAGACATTTTAGAAATATTAAATGATTAATATATCAGCTGTGGTACATCATATTTGGTCATTTAATCACGAAATAAATCCTGAGGTTATATTATCAAACAAGTAGAACCATAGTTTGAGAAATATATTAATTTTGAAGAATAATGTAATGAATTTTGAAATCTGTCAATAGATTCTATCAACAAATTTGTTTTGCATTCAGTAGTTGGTAATACGATAAGAAAAATTACAGTTTGTCCAGATTGTGGTGACACTCCATATGCACAAGAGAAGTGAAATAAAGGCGAAGTGACCGGTGTGGTGGGGAACAGGAGAGTGATGTTAGAACTCAGGCACTCACATACACAAGCGGTTTATGTTTACGAATTGTAAACAATTATTGTGAAGTTATCACGGTGAGAGTAAGCAATACACTAATCCCCACCTCTCCTATTATGCAAGGAAGGGAATGAAGGAAACTTACAAAACCTCTAAAAGAGCTAAATGTTGTCAAGGTGTATAGCTGTTGGTGGCAACATGGCAATGAAAAATTTTTATCTGGTATAATTATTATTTTAAATAACAGAACTAAGTTGTAAACTTAACTTTTGGCCTGGTGTCCCATGCTTTCTTAGGTGTGTATAATAAACGGCGACTATGAAGTATTGAGAAGTACAACAAAGAGCCCCCCATTGCAGTGTTGAAAACTATCTGTAACCTCATATAAGATGTGCCATCGTACCAGGCTGATTATCTCTCTTTCTGAAGCTAAATTTTTTCTGTGTGCTATGTAAGCTACTATGACTATTAGCCAGAATCCTGTTTGGCTTCAATAAGGCCCACTTAAGTGTTATGGGAATTCCATGTTTCATTTTCTATAAGAAGCCCTGGCAAGGAGAGTATTGACAGTGATACAAGAAAATGACATGATCCTTATCAGCATTCCAAGGGAATGTCACCGTCAGGCATTGTTAGCTGAGCTTGCTGTAAAAAGCTGATGACTAAGGTAGGCAGGTGAGTCATTTGCTGATAAGGTATAGAACAAGAGGAGGAAGACAGATGTACTGGCATAAAAGTTGTCATGCAGCAGCAATAGCTTGCATAACACTGATAAATCGTTAATGCTAGTTACAGATATGACTAATAAACACTTTGGAGCATAATTAATTCAGTCTTGTAAATCATTCAAATAAGAAATAATAGTTTAGGAACAAGTGATTGGAAAACAACACAAATTGCTACCATAAGTTTCAGTGATTGTGCATCAAATGATGTGTGTCAAGCTGTCGTGAATGACTTGTAGTATAGCCAACATTAGTTTTAAACGTGTAAATATTGCAATAGCTATCTGAGGAATAAAACTGCATAATGGAACTTATCACTACATTTATACCCTAGACTGGGTGTTACAAGATTAGCTATTCCAAATTTATTCATAGTTTATACAGCTGGCCGTTGATTGTTTAACTTTATTACCTTCTCATATAAAAGTTGTGTAAGAATGCTCATTGTAGTTTTGATTTATACATTTGTTGAATGTCTTATTACCTTCAGGTATTGCACATATTCACTATAGGGAGCACGAAATAAGGCACATGAATAGCTCCAATCCCTACTCAGCTATTGAGCGCTGTTGCCGGCTCATATCGCTATGCGAAAGAAAGAGAGGGGAGATGTGCACGTGAGCATTACCGGTAAACAGCAGCGAGGACGGTGAAGGATTGCAAGGTGCACATTTAAAACCTGTCATAAGAATTTCAATCTCTTTAAAATGAGACAATAGGCTCTAATCCTGTAATTTGTTTCAAATATAAATTCCTCATCTAAGCAGATAATTTTCATTTGCAATCTAATGTTTCAACGGAGTTCATATCTTTCAAGTTGAAAATTGGGCCTAGGCGATAAAATATTACAATGTTGAGTTTTTAGTATTTTTATTATATCTGATTCTCTAGGAACGTTTTAGTGTAAATATTTTTGTTATCGGAGTGAAAATGAGAGAGTTACATGACGGTTTGAATACTGTATTTTATCACGTATCGGGGGATATAAACAAGGGCCGCCCAAATTCAGAAGAGGCTATTTTACCTTGTTGCACTGCGCGCGACACTGAATTTTCACTTACATTGCAAGCTTCAGCTGTTAGCGCCCGGCTCTATTTAAATACAATGTTCGCATACACTTCTGAGGAGAATTCTTTTAAAATAGTGTAAACACTGAAAATAATAGTCCACGCTTCTGAATGCAATACTTTCCCTTTCGATTTACTCCTCTGTAAGCCTTTTGTACCAAGTTTTGTTAATGCCATGTTTCTTAGCAACAAAACGAGTTACAGTAATTATAAGACACAGGTAACACTGTACATATACGTCACACTTCGAACACGCATAAGAATAAACTAAATCCTTTTTCCTTTCCTGCAGACATCTTACTCTTTGAGAAGAAAGATATTTGAGACGATAAATGAACAATCATGATGCAAGGCAAGTGTCGTTTGCTATCGCTGAACGCAGCGTTTCTTCAATCACTCATATCTTGGGCTACAGGCCACCTAAAATATTGCTTCTTGGACAGTCAGCTTCAACATTTCTAGCTCTTTGCAATGGAATTCTTTGTAATAATGAGCCGCTGCTTGATTTGATGAGCGCTAAGATAAAAGTGAAAAGCAAATATTGCTCTAGACAGCACGTTACCGAACTGGGCAACGTCGCCTCTCTAGGATAGGCTACTTGCTCTCACACACCCTCTTCTTGCTCCGCCTCATGTGGCTTCTTATTCCGTACGGCCTATAGTTCTATTTCTTGAATGACTGTTGTAATAAAAGGGCATTTTCTTGCCAGACAGGATTGAAGGAGAGGAACTAATGTTAAGACCAACAGCAATTGAAGTAACATCATGTTTGGCAACTAATTATGTGCTGTAAACGTACAGGAGTGGATGCCTTTTGTGGCAAAGGAAGCTTTTTACAGCTTTTTAGTAGAGTCAAGGTGTTAAAGATTTTCACCACAGACATGACAAAGCATTAAATTCTAGTGCATCATATTGTAACTTTTGATTATAGACTGAATGTACCATGCTAATTCGTATGTGCTGTTATGATAGGCCAAACATGTGTGCCTATAGTTCATCAACAAATCATCATTGCATCACAACAGTTACAGCAATATAGTTTATTTAGGCTTCATACTGGTGAATCAACATGAGACGATTTATTGCTTTAAACTGTCATAGCAATGTGGAGCACACTGTTGCTTCAGAATGACATTCCAAAAGAGGCTCGATCAGATGCAGTTTTGAAGTAATTTGAACTGATGCAGCAATGTTTTCATTGGAGAATACTTTGAAAAGTTGTAAGAGTTTCAACTTGATTTAAAGATTATGTGGCGGCTGCTTCTAAAACCTTTATAAGTGACATTCGTGTAACATATCTTGCACAAGAAATGTTTCATCTGTATAATAATGAGTGTAAGGAGGATTCTTGAGGTTTTGGGACTCTGTGGCTTTTCCTCTGGCTGGTCCATCCATTTATATTTTGCATGCTGCTAAGTGTAGTGAGGCATGTTGCATACTTGGTGATTTGACAAATAGAACTATTCTTGCCCCTGATATGGAGTGTAGGGCATGTTATTTCTTTTCACTTCAGAAGAAATCAAGTTATACATTTAGCTCTCATACAGTTATAAGTTTAATTTAAAAAAAAAGGAATTGCCTCAATCAATGGGGGGGATAAAATGATAGAAGCTTATAGGGAAGTTAGTCTTTCTCACTAAATACCATTTTACTGTTTAGCTTGGTATCTTAAAGATGCATCGACTTCGTGTGAACAAGTCCCAAGCTATGCACATACGGAGTAAAAAATGTTCTATACCCTCAAGAAAATATCTTAACACATTAAAAAAGTGTGTAGGAATATTCACAAAATGATTCCAAGTAAGTGTTAATTTATATGGAGAGTCTCTTAAAGGGTTGTCATTCTTACAATTTTTTTTTCAAAAATATTCACAATATATTTTATGAATGCTATTTCATTCTATCTTGGTACAAAACATCATTATGTTAATCACATATCAGATCAGATGCTTCACTAGCTTTAAACAATGGAGAACAACTATGCCATGAAAGTAGCATCTTAGAAACTTGTGTAGAGAGATTTTAATGCAAATATTTGTAAGAACTGCTCTTTCACAGTGGTTGTGTGTGGGATGAAGTTGGAGAGCTGAGTCAGACTTTAAAACATTACTTGCCATGGCCAGGAGTCAAACAGATTTTCAGTTTTCCATTTTGGTGTCTACTACTTGAGGTACCATGGCAATATGCTTGAATGTACATTTAACTGTCTCATCTAATTCATGTATCTCATTAAACCCTCAAAGCAAACTCAAATACTTATGGTTATAGCTAAATGCAAATTGCTATTTTACAAATACAGTCAAAACCGATTATAGCCTGGGTGTTACACTACATTCCGTTTTGGGCGACGACCCAGTTGCTATAGATAATGCACTCTGGTTCGTCGTAGACATAGGGTTCGTGCAGGCGGTTTAACTTTTGTTTTAACTTTCATAGGTTTTAGACTATTAGGAGCCATTTTACACTTTTTCAACGTTCGTCTTTTAACCTCACTTTTTGTCTTTGAACTTTTAAGTTTATAAGCTTTCACTGTTTTCATGCTCTGACTTGGGCCCCAAATGACTTAGTTGTTGATGGGCCTTGCACATCATTCACTCCCTCACTCACATTGCTTTTAACATGTGGTTATAACAGCAAAAGCTAACAGTTCCTTCTAAATCCTATGTAAATGTTATATTTAAAAACAGCGAAGTGCGACATCGCATTTTACGACTTCTCCTATAAAACTACATATCTTTTATTAAATTTTGGAGAGTGTATCGGCTATAACGTCCAACATTCATTTTTGTTTCTTACTTATTTGGTGATTGTTAACGGCAATGTAAACCTTAGTTTCAAACTCTTGTTTTCTGTAGATGTAGATTTCAAATTGACTTATACTATACAGCACTTAAAATAAGTTTTGAACATGCTTAAAATTGTATCTCATACATTATCCAAGACTGTATTTGACATTATTGAACAATTTATATTGTTGCTACTTCTTTCCTCACTTAAGTTTTTACATTTTGTCGGCATGTTGCACTAGGTACTGCGTAAGCATAACAAAGAGTTCCTCTTCAGTCCTCCACAAATACTGAATTGTAAATACTGTAGGTGTGCTGTATTTTTTATACTTCTTGAAGCTTCAGTTCTGTGGCAACCTAAAATCTAGAGGTTTTTTCCTCGCAAAAACAATAAAAAAGCAAACCCCGATTTATGCGACTCAGCTATGACTATAAACTGCTGGTCCCTTCGACGTCATTATAATTGGTTTTGACTGTGCTTCATTTTCTGGCTTTATATGTAAGTAGTATTATTGCTGTTAATTTACTAGGTAATTGTCTTTTCATGTGACGGCTATAAAGTGTGGAACTTAATGTACTGCAGGTTGCCTTAAAGTGTAATATCTTTCTAGTATTTGAGGTTGCCTTGTACTGGGATTTGTAATTTAAATAAGAAAACAATGTATATTCAGGCATCTCACCACAGTGGCTCTGCAGTAGAGGCATATAAAACACTTAATCCTGTCGATTGCTGAATTTTTTGAATTTAATTTAGTAGCAGGCACTTGAGTAAATAATTTATTTTGATTGAGCTCAGCATTATCACAGTAAGAATCTAATTAAAGAAATCCTGCTATCACATTCTAACAGCAGTACCGATATTATGAAAAATGGCTGGAAACAAACTGCATGGAAAAGATCTCAAACCTGAAGAATAAAATATTCAGCATGTTTTTATACGTTACCTGAACCTAATATAACTTGAGTTTGTAAACATAGTTTCATGCATAATCCATGCTGAAAGCATGCATTTCTAGGGATCATGATCTATTGTGAGAACGTAGACAATAAGAACGTATGGGGCAGTATAAAACTATCAGCCATATTGGCTCTTCAGATTACATTAACATTGCTTCTTGCTTCTCCTGCCTCAGGCACTGTTCCACAGATTGCGAGGTTGTAGCTGGTAGCAAAGAAACTGCCACTAAAATCAGCCAGCAGCCCAAATATGGATACTTACGGTACGTATGGCTTAGGATAGGTCCCCAGGGGGATAAAATATTCTGGGAGTTTACCTCAAAAGATACGCCCTAACATAAGTTTTGTGGGGAATTACTAAAATTACAGTGTAGTGCATATTATGACTGTTGAAGATACCTAGGGCGTTAAATAGTTGTGCAACGTTGATTGGAGATCCAAATACTGATGCATGCATATGATGTTGGTGCCCCTTCTGATGGTTGAAAGCACTTATGCTATATTCACAAGACTTACTCTACACCATAGATGGGGAGAACTGACACTATTTGCTATTTTCCCTACATTGTAGTTTTAACCCTGTCCACTCTGCTACACATGCTTATCTATAAGGCCACGCCCCCATTATCTATCTACCACAGACAACCGGTCAGTCCCTCAGGTTGTGGCAGTGGTGGAATCATGTTGCATAACAAGGTAAAGAGATATTTCAAAGCAGAATGGGAACATTAATATTTTTGTGTTCCTAGTAAAAATGAACCTTAAATCATGTAATCACAAAACCAATACATCATGTTTTCATTTGGTTCCACCACTCCAGGCCTTGAAACTTGCCTTGTTTGTAAAGATGCATGTATCCGTAAACAAACACAGAAAAGAGGGTTCGTCTGTATTTGGTGATGGGTTAAGTGGAGAGGTTAAATACCCGATTGCATTCCTGTTACCCCTCTTCCTCATGCCTCCTCTACATATTATATTTATTTTTTATAGCTTCTAGAAACTATTCTTTTTTCTTTGCCTGATTACCCTCTTAAGTACGACTTATGCCCCCTAGGGCAATGTGTTCCACCAGAGCTGCTAGCCAGTTAGCAGTGGCATACTTGCTGCCTTTCGTGAGTAAGCCTGCAACATGCAGCACAGCTCTGCTGTGGTAAGTACCGTCACAGCACAGAGACCTGCATCAGGGAATGAGCAGGGTTGCTATGATCTTTGCCATTGACATATTAGCTATCATCCTTCACCATCACTCCCTCTACAGCCGTGCTCCACACAATGCTGTTGTGTACTCAAACTCACGGATTTGGAACAGCCTGCCCTAAGGCTTTCAGTGCCTAGGGTCAGACGCCTCTCAGGGAGACAGCAGCCTATGGACTGGAAGCAGGTGATCAGCCAAGCACCAGTTATGATATGAGAAAGAGGATGATATGAAATGGAGGCAAAATCAATGATTGGAAAGGTGATAATTGAGCAATTGGTGGAATGAGTGGCAGGGGAAACCGGAGGAAACCTACCCTGGCACCACTTCGTCCACCACAAATACCACATGCGGGTCCCTGGGATCGAACCCGGGCTGCCTAGGTGGTAGGCAAATGCTCTAATCGCTCGGTCATGGTGCCGCTACCAAACTATTCTTATGAAAGCTAATTTTTCTGTTTCATGCCAATCAAGTTAAACATTTACAGAACTAGTTTCATTACAGTTATGTTTTAGTTTGGAGGAGGAAACCAGATCAATATTTGAATTTTTATAAAAAAAAAAAAGTGCCATAAGATATAGACCAAATCTTACTATACAAAAAATGTAGATCTTGTTGAAACACACAATTTATGTCCAAATGAATTTTTTTGTGTAGTGAAACATTTCGAAGATATTCCTTGGTATTTGAGTTTTGTTATACTTAAACCTTCCACAAATGGAAGATCGTTAATCAGTTTTTTATATCTCAGATGTGCGGAGAAAACAGAATTTGAAAGCTTTAAAACATTTGACAATCAGTCGAAGCCATGATCTGAAATATAAGTATTGTTTTGCAGCATATTAATCAAAGTAGTTCCTTTGAAATGGCAATCTTATACTGTAGAAATTTAAGTGGGAAACACACGGTGTTGAAGTAATTACACCTTGGCCAGTTATTTATCTTGTCCAGAAAACCATAAAGCTATTAAGATATCATGTCTCTTTTTCCAGCACTTTGCAAATGGTAATCATTAACAAGTATGTCATTTTGAATATGATTGTAGATTCAAATGTTTGCAGCATGACAAGATAGAAGTGAATTTTTACATATAGTACATTTCCTACAGTAACTGACTTTTGGCTTTCACTTCCTATTTCTGTAGGTCACAGCTCCACTATTGTTCAAATTGTCCTCTGTGGCCTAGGGTTAACATACTAGCCTCTACTTCCTGAGGTCGCAAGTTCAAACTGGCAAGGGCGATGGATGTTTTTGGGCTATAAATCCATAGTATGGCTCCTTCAGAAAAGAAGTAAAGCTGTTGATTCTGTTTCATAGATTTATGGCATGTGAAAGAACCTCAAGGCTAATAAAGAGGCCTTGGAGCAAAATCAAGTGTTTGATGCACAATATACAATGGGGATGTTGAGGGCCATAGCAATTAAAGAGCATCAATAAATAAGAACTCAATTTTAGTTTTACTGTTCGTCCACAAATTCAGCTGTATTTCCCACATTTGCTGAATTCCACATTCTGCCATTTTAATTTCGTAGCCGCAGTGTAGTATACATTTGTTTTATCCATTTTAAAATAGTGTGTGAAGAGTTTTAAATGATAGATACAGTGCTGACACTGCTTGAAGTACATATTGGTTAAAGCATGAGTAAATATTCGGACTAAGAAATTGCTGCATCAAACCTCACGAATGAGAAATTATACTATGGTCACAACAAATATGTTGACAATAATAACTTGGTCACAACTCAGATCATAACAAGATTTTAAGTTATAAACCAGGCCTGGGAAAGAGTACTCGCAAGGTGTCACCATTTCCCTACATCTTCCTTCGTGAGAACCGAAGGGAAAGCTAGTTCCATTTCCTCTGTAATGCATGTGTATGTATGTGTGCACTATGGCTACTGTAGACATGGAGGGGAGGGCCTACTGTGTTCATGCCTTTGGAGTAATGTTCTCCAGGACTGTTATAAACTATACAATAATTGCAGATGGCATGAAGCATCATCATAGTGTGCTTTCATAACTGCATGCTATATGATCTGTTACTGGTGAGGGTAGTATGCCAATGGTTTATAAAGTCATTTCACACTTATTCAATGGCAAGGAGAATAGACTACTGAGGATATGAAAGGATGAAAATGGAAGGTGGTGGACAGAAGAGGGAAGTGATATTTGGTTATGTAGAGATCTGAAGAACATAGATAAATTGGAAACACCATGCCATATGACAGGACAAAGCAAGGTGGGGTAAGAAGCTGTGGTTAAAGACGAAAGGAGGTGAGGAAATAAGTGATAAAGTGTAGTAATGATGTGAATAATGGTAAGCAGAAATGCAAGTGTGGGGAGGGAGTGGTAAAAATTCAAAATCAAGGGAATTCCATGAAGAAAATAAAGGCAAATGAATTCATTAATATTAGAGCAAGTCAGAGTAGAATATTGAAAAGTAGTAAAATTGACATTTACTACAAGATAATTACAAAAGAAAAAAGAAAAGTACATGATCTAGACACTTGTCAAATTTATTGTAAAATAAAATTGTAGTGGAACCCAATATAAGGCCACGGACCCAATTAGCAGTCTAAAATTCATATTTTTTATTAAGTACTCGATAAATTTCAATTTCAAAGTTGTTTCACTTTTTAAGTTCAAAGGAGTTGTAAACAAAACAGTATGACAGGAGCAAGATTGTAATAGTATAATCTATGAAACAAATTTTGTTCAGATTTGTCTGTAACTAAATTGTTATAGTAGAACACTACCAGCAGAAATGTATTTTGTATGTTGTATTGATTACTCAGATTTTATAGATGATGCCGTGGTCGAGCGGTTAGTGTGTTCACCTACCACCTAGGCCGCCCGGGTTTGACCACCTGCATGTGGTATTTGTGGTGGACGAAGCGGTGTCAGGGCAGGTTTCCTCTGGTATGCCTGCCACTCATTCCACCTTGCTCCATTATCACTTTTCCAATCATTGATTTTGCCTGCATTTCTATCATTCTCTTCCTCACTATCATACCTGGTGCGGGGCTGACCATCCGCTTCCAGGTCTTCACTCTCCAATCCATAGGTTCCTCTGCTACCCCCACAGGCGTCTGACCCTAGACACTGACTTGTGAGTCCTAGGGTGTGTAAGCCCTTCATATGGGGAGGGTAATCAGTAAAGAAAAAAATGAGATTTTATAGCTTTTTGAAATTCTTTAGTGGTCATGTTTACTGTTCTTTCACTTTTTCCTACTGTAGAAGATCTCCTAGCCACTTACAAAGAAAGAACTTGACCATTCTGCTTTTCCTTTATGCAGAATTTAAAATGTTGTGAATTGTCTTTAATTATCTTTTTGCTTTACATGTTTATAACTCACCACGGTTACCTGCTTGGAGTTTCCATGTATAAGTTATTATTTTGGACATCCACTTTGTGATGCACCATCATATTGTGGTACTCGTCCACCACATCTCTGAAAGCAAATAGACTAACAACTTAACATGCAACCTGTAGACACCACTCACAACATGCGTAGTTCCTCCTTTGGCCATAGATAAACACAAACCTATTTGACCCAGGGAATACCTAATTGTCTGATACTGTAAATACAAAGTATTGGAGTGCATTGAAGCTAGTACAGAAGCTGTGCAGTTTGGTCATGGCCTTCTCAAAAGCTGTTTTCCTCAGTTGTCTTTACTGGAAAAAAAATAGCTAATAATTCACCGTAAAAGTTTAATGAAGTGCATGAATTTTAAACTTTTAATTTAATGTTAATGTTGAGGTTAGCGCTTTTAACCTCTGTTGGTGAACCCGGCCCTTAGTCTTTAATCTCAGGTAAAGCATCTATGATTAAAATAATGAATGGAAGTGAGCCATATCTTACAATAAGAGAATTACTGCATTTCCATGAATACATAATGGAAACAAGAATTCAGATCGAACTGAATTCTTCTTTCCCTGATTACCCTCCCCTTACGTAGGACTTCCAAGTCAGTGCCTAGGGTCAGACGCCTGTCAGGAAGCAGAAGGACCTCTGGACCAGACAGTGAAGACCTGGAAGCAGGTGGTCAGCCAAGAGGATGATTCGAAATGCAGGCGAAATGGAGCAATTGGTGGAATGAATGGCGGGGGAAACCAGAGAACCTGGAGTAAACCCACCTAGGTGGTAGGCGAGTGGTTTAACCACTCAGCCATGGTGCCACCTTGAATCCAATCCTCTTAAAATGGCATCTTATTGAAATTTTGTTACATGGGAACACCTACCGTATTCAAATTGATCTGAATCCTCCAAAGGTGCTAACTTCTACTTTATTTGTAACATACTGCACACCAAGCATTTTTTCTTAGCAAAAGTGCATAAATAAAACACGTCACCTTTATTGTTACTATAATCTTGCAATATATTTTTCTCTAAAACATTTACTAACCTCAAAGCCTACTTAAAATATGTAGAAGAGATTTTTTATAGGTTTGCCAACATAAGCCTAGCGACCAACATAAAAACTTGAATTAATATGTATGCTTGAGCTTTGCATATCCAAATCATTGTTATTATGGATTTAATTCAATAAGGAAATGTGGATTGTATTGGGAATGGGATAGGACTCAGGTTGATCAGTTCCCCCATGGAAACGTTGTGTATCTTGGGTAGGGATGTAATAGTTTGCACTTCATTCTTGCTTGAGAAAAATGGCTCTCAGAAATGTTTAACATACTAATCGAAATATGACGTGACTTTCAAATTATTTATGTTTTTTATGATTTGAAGCTTTCGTGGCGAGGAACATATTCAAGATGTTCTCGGAGTGGTGGACCGGCTCCACATTAGACTGGGTGTTTTCTACTCGGTACGTACTAGCGGACAGGACAGTACATATACTGGTCCCTTCACTCTTACTAGTCATTCATCATCCTAATGAAACGTCGATCGCTCTGCATCACTACACCTGGCTAGAAGCCTGAGAACATCTTGATTATTTATGTATCTGTTTACATAGGAAATTGAAATTTCAAAATGGAGTACTGACGTGGATCAAACAAAGTGTTGTGTACCATCAG
This sequence comes from Tenodera sinensis, assembly GCA_030765045.1. NCBI lineage: Eukaryota > Metazoa > Arthropoda > Insecta > Mantodea > Mantidae > Tenodera > Tenodera sinensis. The sequence continues at coordinate 26,017,718 of CM060961.1, read as the reverse complement.
AGCAAAAGCCCTTTTAACGGGCTGTGCGGTATTTTGTCTGTTCTCTTCTCGGTGCTTGCTGCCATGTGTCACTATCCTAGAAAAGTGCAGATGAAACCATACATTTTTAAAACTACTTTTAAAGGCTTTACTTGCCAACTTTATGAAAGATGCTGAAACTGGTCACAGTCCATTTTGAAAACTATTCATCACTTGCCATAGTTCACGTTGAGAAATGCTGGCAATTTCCTGTCAGATATTTTAATTCTTCCAGGATGTGTGGGTTTGTCTCATACACTTTATTCTTCAAATTACCCCAGGGATAGAAATTGCAAGGGGTAAGGTCGGGGGACCACAAATCTCTGCTAATAATTCTGTTCTGAAACAGACTTTTAATTATTCTCATCAAAAGATTGGCCACATTAGCTGTTGCAGAGTGTTGTTGAAAAAGGCAAACTCATGCTCCTTTTATATTAATTCTCTGGTGAGGGGGGGGGGGGGGGGGGGGGGCAAAATTGTATTCATGTATGTGCCGCCGTCAGCTGTTGACTCAGAAAAAAAATGCCCCTATAACTCAACCTTATATTGTTCGTGAAGTAACTCTTCATGACGAAAAATTGTTGTATGGTGTGCCATTAGCAGAGAAAGGTTTCTCAGAGCTCCAATAAGCGATTTCTATCTCTGTGGTAACTGAAAACAAAGTATACAAGACAATTCCACATCCCAGAAGAAATAAAGCAAAATATCTGCTTGGAAATTGCCAGCATTTCTCGATGAAAACTGCAGTGAGTGATGGATTGCTTCCAAAGAGGTGCCAAAAATGTATGTATGTACAATGTGACAGGATCTTCTTTCATGAAGTTGACTAGTAAAGCCTTTAAAAGTAGTTTTAAAAATAGTGTATGGTTTCATCTACACCCTTCTATGATAGCGGCAGATGGCAATGAGCACCAAGAATGCCAGCAGGCAAAACATCACACAGTTCATTTGGAGGTTTTTCTCTCTCCTAGTATGTTTTGATCTGTATACAAGAAATAGGTGTAAGAGAACTAAGTATACTTCATAACATCCTACAACACTCGTATATTGGACACATTGAACATTTTGTCAAATCATAAAGCCAAGAGGTGGTTTGGTCTTCCATACAGTGAATGGCATGGCCGAATCTGCAAGTATGACGAAAGCTGGAGAAAGTGTTTTCCCCAGTGAAATTATGACATGTACAATCTGAGTCTTATCCTTTGATTTGTACATAGTTGGCAGGAATGTTAAATTAAAATCATAAATTCTCTGCATGTGTTGCAGTACATTATGTTTTGTAAATTTTTTTAATAACTTCTATATCTATTAGCCATGAATTTTTCTTTTAGGATTAACTGGATGAAAATGCACTAAATTACCTTGCAGTACAACCTTTTGTTCACGTGTAAGGTGGTTGATAATAACCCATGAACTGGAATTGATATCAATGACCATATTGATAGCAAAGTGGAAATTTAATTTTATGCATTGGGACTGACTTTGTAACTGACCAAAAATGCTTTGAATTCAGCTACTAGTTCATAATTCAATAAAGTAAACGTTTTCTAAATGCAGATCTATTACTCTAGTATCTAGTGTACAACAAAATTATTTCTTCTTTGTGAATTTCAACTGGTTTTTGCTGTTTCTTGCAGTTTTTGCTGTTTTTAGAGGCAGTAACAAGATTGTAGTTGCATATAAACAAATTACAAATGTCACTTTGAGAAGAACCAACACTTGATGCATTTGAGCAAGTCAAAATTCACATATTTGATGGAATTTCTTTTTGTTTCAATTTTCTAGTTTGTGACTAGCCAATTGAATAATTTCTACAATAAAGACTTCTATGCATAATGTAGATCTAATATGCCATTTCAGAGAATAAGATAAAATTTTAACTTTCTCCAAGTCTTCTTTCCTGTTCCTGGTAGCAAGGAAAGGTTACCATTATTGTGAGAGGTTACATTATAATACATGTACTTCAACTTCGTTATTCTTGTTTCCATTCTCAGTTATTGTGAACCACCTGTACTCTCACACCAGGATTACTGTATTATGGTTCTGCAATGGCTGTCATTGTTCATGCTCGTGAAATCACCAAAAAGTCATGAATTTGCTTCATTGTAAATCAGTTTGACATCCCAATTCTTGGTTCAACTAGTTCCAATTGAATGTTTGAACATTGTATCAGTTTGAATTGTATCATTGTATCAGAAACTCTTTCATTATTTTCCAAAGTAGAAAACTGTTGCTATATGCCATATAGCATTTATTGTTTTCATGTACATTCTCAAGTAATTAAAAATTTTATTAGTAACTTTTAATAAACTTAACAGTTCAAAGAAGCTTACAATTTTTGTATAAAAATATTCGGAAGTAGTTAAAAATTCAAAGAGTTAAATAAAAACAATATGAATGGATTAATTTTCTGTGGGATACACAAATGTTGCATTAAAGAAAAGCTTTTTTTATAATTTGAAGTGAAAGAAATAGTTGCTGACACAGTTGATACTTTATTGCCCACAGTGCCTGGTGCTTCCACAAACAGCGCCCCACGCTTACTTCATCTGAGCGATGACTGCGGATGCAGCAACCAGTCTGCAAGACATTTGTCAAACCATTCCATCATCAACAGCTCTATTCCAAATGCATCTTCTAACCTGTCAATTCCTCAAGGTTAGTGTGCCAATAGAGGAACTGTATTGGTCATGCTTACTCTTGATGTGGTCAATGTGTTACAAATGTCGAACAGATTTTTTTTCTTTTGATTCTAGTGCATTTAAACCATAAAGGTGTGCCTCTCCAGAGTACAATCAGCTTTTTTTAGTTAAAGCGTAATTATTAACTAATGAGCAAAACGATGTAACTCCCCATGTGGTGTGGTTGCTGAACCATCGCAGAGCCATGATTTTGCATAGTGACACCATTACAGTTCTCATCCATTGTTAATACCTGCATAGTGTTTTATCCTGAGCTTATCATTAATAGGATGCATTAGTTGCTTTCTCTTTTATGATACACACCTCTGCCATTTCATTTAATCTTAATGAGCTGATACAAATTGATAATGTGAAGTCTTCACAGCTTCCCTGTTTGATATTCCTCCTGAATAAAATTCCTTGTGTGTGATATACTCTATTTATGCAAATCTAATGCACACCTTTTTCAACCAAATTTAGTACTCATAATCGTGGTGTGCATTAGATTCGAGTGCAGATTCATTCCATAGAATGCCAGTAACTTCATTAAATTTTTTTGTTTATTGTGCCACAATGGATTACTGGAGTTAACATGCATCCGGAAACTTGCGACAGGCTAGCCACTCATCTATCATTGACATATTATTAAGCCTTTTTAGTTACAGGAAGGCAAACAGAGAAGAACATCTTATAATGCTTTTTTAAAGGTAAAGTAATCCTTTATGCTGAAAAAATGGCAATAGAACATTAGGGAGTTCCATATTTCAGAGAGCAACATTCACTGGTGGTGAAAACAGTAATTGGCATTATTTGCTACTAAAGCTAGTAAGAAATTTATGGATCCTCCTAAAGATGTGCTGAGCTTGAAGAAAAAGTGTTGGAATTTGTGCGTGAAAGGACAAGAAATGGGCAACCTGTGACTAGTGTCATTATACAAAAGAAAACTAAAGAGGAGGCTGAAGTTCTTGGTACTTTGAAACTAGTTTAAGGCTAACCGTAGTTGGGTGCATCATTTCATGTAGCAGATGGGTTTATTTCTAAGGCACCATATAACAATGTGCCAAAAGCTTCCCATAGATTTTGAGGATGAACTGTGTCATCTAACAATAGGTCACTTTCAATTCTGTAATCTAATGGCTTATATGTATGATAAATCCATTGTTATATTAAATTCCTATCATTTTCTACCATTGATGTGCTTTACATTCGATACAAACCATTTTTTTCATAATTTTAAATTTCAAATATGGGGTGCTCATCAGAAGAGCCCGGATTTTTATGTAATTACATATTTTAAATCCTGCATATTTCAATGACAAGTAAAAATGTTGGCAAATTACATCATTTGGGACTCCCTTACAAATTTTTATTTTACATTTTTTCACATATTTTGCACATTTCTACATATTTTAACGATGTTACATAAAATGTACATGTTTTCTGGTTTTCGTTACAATTTTATTATTTTTTAAAAAATATTGTAGTCACAAGTTTTGCTGAAAGCAACAAAAATCAATCTGCGAAGTAGGAATCAAGTTAAATTATGAATGCGATAACTGCCTCGCTTTGTTCTGATTGTTGTCCATTGATATCAAAGCAGGTGCTGCTCAACAATATTTACCTCCAGTGTGAAACCGAAATTATGTCAATATATATATTTGATAATGGAAAGAAACAAAAGGAGATTCTAGTCAATAGTTAAGGGGAAGACGTAATAAAGCTGAATATGTTAAAGTCTCAAGAATGGAAGCCTAGGCAGATTTAAATGAGTGATAAGGTTACAATTGTTGTTTGTACTCAGCCTTAGTTATTCAGCGGGCTGATTCCTATCTTACCATGACGTGCTCTAAAGTTAGCCAATGGAAATCGCTTCCTTCGTGTTGCTCGCGCAAAAACAAATGCAACGCAACACACACTCGCCTTGAATCGAGTCGAGATAACGCAGGTGCAACTTGGGAGTTGTACGTAAGCTAGCACGTATACATAATTCGGCGGTTGCTAAAGGGTGACAAAGTTAGTGTTATAACGTTGTAGTTGAAGTTACAAAGTTACATTCTATTTAAATATTGTCGGCAGTTCTCTACAAATCTGGAAATTTACAAATAAAGTGATATGTTGGTTAATTCTTCGTTTGGTTCCTTTCCTACCATAACTCACGCATACGCTGAGATTAGGACCTCTTGCTAGAGCTAGTCCGGACACCAAACACAAGATCTGATAGGTCTTAAAGGCGACGTCTTTCGGAGAGGAGCGTTTGCGTCAAGTGTCATTGAGTATTTACAAGGACTGGAGAAATTGATTGTTACCATTGTTGCAGTAGTCGGCATCTTGTAATATAATAGCTGCGAGGAAACAAAGTGAGCCGCGGGACAACCAAAAGTATAGCGAGGCGATAATACTGCCGTTAGCTTTTTGCAAGTCTTAGTAAAATGGCACCAGTTGCGTCCCTTGCTATTGTGCAAGTTGAATTCATGGGTGAAATTAGATAGTGCCTTTACAACTGACGGAAAAGTAATAGTCTGTCAGGCATGTGGTAAAAGAATTGGCTGTTCCATGAAATCTCAATTGGAACAACGTATCAAAAGTGTTCTTTACATACACAACAAACACCTGCAGTCTTCTAGAAAGCAAGTTCTGTGGACACAAATGCAACAGGAACCATCCAGAAATGATTTTTTTGAAGACCTGTACAGTGTAATGGTTGCAGCATGGAATGGTTGCATATTCCATGGCATAAACTTCAAATTCCTCAGTTTCGCTCCTTTCTAGAAAAATATTGCAAGAAAGTTATTCCTGACGAATCTACTCGTGAGGAAAATGTATCTTCATGTGTTTTATGGAGAAGCAGTTGCTCATATACAGAATGAAATTGGAGACTCCAGTATTTGGTTTGCCGTCAATGAAACTACAGATGACATGGGTCGGTACATAGCAAATTTAGTAGGAGGAAAACTAGATTCCAAAAGGCCAGCAAAACCATTTCTGATTTGTTCCTAGGTGTTAGAACAAACAAATCATTCTACAATTGCAAGATTCGTAAATGATGGAATGCAGATCCTATGGCCAGAGGGTGTAAGGAAAAGGTTTTAATTATGTATTCAGATGCCACAGCGTACATGATTAAAGCTGCTACTGCCCTTAAGGTTTTCTACCCAAATGTACTTCACTTCACCTGCTTGGCCCATGCATTGCACAACGTGTTGCTGAAGTAGTAAGAAGTAATTTTCCCTGTGTGAATAAGTTGATATCAGCAACAAAAAAAGGTCTTCATGAAAGCACTGCACAGAATTGAGTGCTATAAAAATTATCTCCATGTCCCTTTGCCACATTTTGAAGCAGTCTAGATCCAGTCAGTGGCGAGCATGTTCTCTTCAGAAGTAGCTGTTTCTATACGTGAATCTCAGGACATCATTAAAGACCCGAAAGTGGCAGGCTCCTGTGCTTACATCAAAAGTAACTTCGGCTGGTCCCTAGCACCATCAAGCAATTGGAAACAACAGGTTCCCTTCTTCACGAATCTATTGATTTAATGGAACGTACATCACAGAAGCTTAGTGTAGTTGCAGGAGATGTAGGAAGGAAGGTAGGTGAAAAATTCAAAGCTGTGCTAAACAGGAATCCAGGGTACTCTACGCTTGTGTCCGTGTCTAAAGTGCTAAATGGTGACTGTCAATTTACCAAAACATTTCTCTGCAAATCAGATTCCTATGCTAAAATATGCTCCTGTTACTTCGTGTGACATGGAGAGAAGCTTCTCTGCTTATAAGCACATTTTATCCGATAGGAGACAAACAGTGACTCCTGAAAATATGGAAAAGTATATGGTTATTCACTGCATGTTGAAAGAAACAAAAGACTCAAAATGAAAATGCCTGGTTGTTCATTGTATGTCGAGAGATAGAAAACTGAAAATGCATCCTCATTATAAAATTTAATTATTTTGAATTGGTTCAGTATTTCAACATTGCTTTACCGTCTAAAATTCAAGTAAAATAATTATGTGAAATGAGTAATTTTAATAAATATAATCCAAAACACATTTTTTATTTTGTAGTTACCTACTTGAAAATATATTTTAGGTAAATTCTGCATAAAACAAAACATTTTCCCTATAATTAATTCTACAAGGGCCGTTCAGAAAGTAACCTCCGGTTGATTGCAAAAAATTCACCAAGTTAAATAAAAATATTTTAATATATACATCTTACAACTACATCTTTGCACTATTTTTCTACATAGTCTCCATAACGATTGAGGCACTTATCGTATCTGTTCACAAGCTTTGAAATTCCTTCTGCATAAAAATCACCCGCTTGTGCCTGGAGCCAGCCTGTGACCGCATCTTTGAGCTCTTCGTCGTCATCAAACCGCTGGGACCCGAGCCATTTCTTCATATGCATGAAGAGGTGATAATCGCTTGGCGCCAGATCTGGGCTGTAAGGTGGATGGTTGACAATGTCCCACTTGAGGGACTCAAGAAGGGCTGTTGTTCTGCGAGCAGAGTGAGGACGGGCGTTATCGTGCAAAACCACAGCGTTTGTTCTGTATAGCCCGTCGTAATTTTTTTAGTGTTTCACAGTACACGTCTTGATTAATGGTCGTCCCACGTTCCATGAATTCAACCAACACCACCCCTTTTGCATCCCAAAACACCGTTGCCATCAATTTTCGGGCAGAAAAATCTTGCCGGGCTTCTATTGGTTTGGTAGGCGAATTTGAATGTGCCCACATCTTTGATTGTTCTTTTGTCTCAGGGTTCACGTACTTAATCCAGGTTTCGTCCCCGGTCACGATTCTGTTTAACAATGGTTCACCTTCGTCCTCATAACGTGACAGAAAGTCTAATGCAGAGGCCATTCTTTGAGTTTTGTGGTGGTCGGTAAGAATTTTGGGCACTCATCGTGCACAGAACTTACGGTAACCCAATCTTGCTGTCACTATCTCGTACTAGAGAGTCTTAGAAATCTGTGGAAAATCAGTAGACAACTCCGACATTGTGAAACGTCGGTTTTCACGAACTTTTGCATCAACTGTCTGAACGAGTTCGTCCGTCACCAATGATGGTCTACCACTCCTCTCTTCATCATGAACTTTTTCTCATCCACTTTTAAATAAACGTACCCATTCACGGACCACTCCTTCACTCATAACTCTTGGTCCGTACACGGCACAAAGCTCACGATGAATAGCTGCTGCAGAATATCCTTTGGCTGTAAAAAACCTTATAACAGCACGCACTTCACATTTGGCGGGGTTTTCTATTGCAGCACACATTTCAAACTGCCACAAACACTAAACTAGCGCAGGTACGACGTTCACTCGACCACGGCTTGATGCCGACTGACCTGCTGAGTGCGTGAATGCACAGATGGCGTCGCTACTCCCCCCACTACCCGCACTGTGACCGATCAGAGGTTACTTTCTGAACGGCCCTCATATATTTAGTAAATTTAACTCATTGTAATTTACATACTTACAGACCCATCAAATTACAAAATTATGGGTAATTTGTAGTCTGCATTTAGATTTGAGGTGGTAATCTTAACATTTAGAATATTACATAATTTTACATATTTTGTTGGTATTACATTTTTAATTACATATTTTTATGTTTTTGTTAACATAAATATGTACATATTTCGCACCTTGATGTTACATAAAAATCCGTGCTCTACTCATCAGATTCATGTAAATACGGTAATTAAAATATATAGCACAAGCTGCCTTATCTGCCATTGCAAAGATGAATTTTTAAATTATGGACTTTTTAAGCTCATTTAACCTTATACTCTTTATATACAGACTCCAACCTGCCAAAATTTTGTGATTTGCCATAAAATCTATGGGAGTGGAAGCCTTGTTATGATGTTACAGCAAAGCAGGCATTTTTACGGCTCTGTGGGCAGATTCAAATTGTCACACACTTACATTACTGATATGACAAAGCATTAAATTCAATTGCATTATTTTGTAACTTACGATTGCATACTGATTGTGTAGCACTAATTGGTGTACAGTGCTAAGAGGCTAAAACTTAATGTGTTTCCATCCATCAGAATCATGGTACCCTTCAAGAGGCTACAGCAAAATCCAAAACGTGCAAATTTAAATTTTGATCACACCACTAGTAATTGAGCAGTAAAAGGCTGCAAACATTTAAGTTTGTAAATGCTTATCTTTGTATTCTATACTTGTAGGAGATTAGTTTTCCATTTTTGTGACAACTTTAGTTTATGAAGCATAAATATAGACTAGAAGTCTATCACTTCTATAGTTTTAATATGTGCTTCTTGTGGTACCAGTAAAAATTTCAGCATATGTGACAGAATCTATTCACAGGATTGTGACCCTTTTCTCTGAAGTGCAAGAACACATTTATAGCTTTCGTTAGCACTAAAGTGCTCATTTACCTCTGAAATGAGTTGCAAGAGCGATCTACAATGCCATTGGATCATTAATGGACCTTTTAACTACAGGTCTAATATCAAATCTATAAACAGATAGTGGATTGCCATCATTATTGCTTTCATTATGTAATTTCCTCTTAATTTTTTCATGTCATGAATAGTAAATGAAAGGCATTGCTATGAATTATTGTCAATTGAAGTGTGTGTAAAATTATAGTTTAATGCTGGAAAGTGTTGTATGTCTATTCTGTTCATTACATCTGATTGACTTTCTACCAAGAAATGAGGATTTTTAGATAAGAGGTTCAATTTTTTCAGGAATGTTACAACAGAATTTCTAGGTTCTTCATACAAACACTCTGTGTGGGGCTGCAGATTGAAAAACTGACTGCACAAAGTATGGTCAAATCAGTACAAAATCAGCTGTCAATTATCCTTTGTTATTACAGGAACTACATAATGTGGTAGATTGTATTCATGTTTGCAAATGTACAATGTGTAGTATAATAAAGACACATGAGCCTCATTGTTGCGCAAGTGAGGGTACAGTACGTAGATATGCCTCTAGGCAATTGTTTACAAACTGTGAAGCAAGGTTTCTATATGTTAGTAATTTCCTCAATGTTATCGATGCTATAGACTGCAGTCGCATGAAAATTCAAAGCCTGGCTGAAAGTAAAATATTCAGAAACAGGACAGGTTGCTTTTCTACTAAAGTTCAAACAATCTGCAAGGACATAGTTGCACGTTGGCAACAATCTTACTTCAATTAGTTCGTAACTGTCTGTGACTGTTTATACTGTTATTTTCTGAAATTAATGTTGACAATGTTTGTTCTCCATTTTGACATGCAGAAAATACAGAACAGCTTTGTCAGCAAAATCCGAATTACAATTCGGCGCGTGTGGTATTAGTTGTTTATTTCAGCTATATGATACATGTGACAAGATAGTTATGTATACTAACTACATGGACTCTCAATCATTTTGCTGCTTCTTACATTAAAAGAGTTAAAAGGAATTGTATAGTATCATACTTGCAACGATCTGCAGTTTACAGACATCAATAGTTTATCTAGTAACTAAAAAAGGGAAAGACAGTTCTCTTGCAACCCAGCACTGTACTGAAAAATTCAGTGCCATAGCATTTGGTATCTGAACCACTGAGCTTCTGCTCTAGCCAACTGAGCTACCATGGCAATATGGCATTAAATCCTCCAATTAACTCACAATTGTGGTAAACCACAACTAGATCTCAAATCATGTTTGAGATACCGTACCCCATTGGCAACTTACAATGCCATAAGTACTTTGTCCTGGGATTTGTAGATAACTCCTATCAGATCAATCAATGATTATTTTTCACCCAATGCCATGTACAGGACAAGTTGTATGAATGCACAGTGAAGCAGAGAATCTATCAATCACCTTTTCACTTCTCTGCTAGTTTGTTGTCAAATAGGAATCATATGTGATGATTATATGTCTAAAAGTATACTGGGTTTTGACTTTGTAACAGCATTATTACTGTCCTGAGAAAGAAAATGTAACCTAGCTTGCACAGCTTTTCTACAGGAGACTGATAAAATAAAAGCTATTTACAGTTATTCAAAAGAATGCCTACACTCTTGAAAGACAGGATGTGACAAGTTTCACTGCAGATCAAGTCCCCTATGGATGACAACAGGTCTCAGGGAATGAGTGAAAGCACATGCTTGAAAAGGACATAAGGCTCCACACAGCAATGTTGCCAATAGTTGGAGCTCTGGCTGAGTGGTGAAGTTGGTGGTAAAGGAATGTAATGACGGAAAGCAGCAAGTTCAATTCCCTTGACTCAATGACAACTTACGGAAGGGGACATAGCACCTTGACTGAAAGGCGATCTTTTGTGCCTGTGCCCCTGACGGTGCAACCCTGGGAGGATGGATGGGGCGAATGAATTCTAAGGGTAGCTGGAATGTTGCCACGACAAAGTAGGTTGCAGGGTCCCTGCATTTTCCCAGTTAGAACCACTCCAGCAGAGGCTGGCTTAGCCACCCCCTCCCCCCGAGATTTCCATAGTGTATTTCTCCCCCTGGCATGCTGCTGCTATGACGCTTACCAAAACTTTCAACCCTGAAAGAAACATAACAGGATGAAGGATGAAATGATTGATGTAACAAAATGGAGGGACAGGAAATTCGGAGGATATGAAATCCTACCCAACATTTGCCAGGCGACCGGGGAAACCTTTTAAAGTCAGGAGGGTTGGCCATGGGGATCAAATGAACCTGTGATCTCTCGAATGCGGGCCATAGACTTACTGCCTGAGCCATCCTGCACGGTTAAATTCAATTCCCTTACTACCGCCACACGTCCAAACATGTAATTCATTTTATTTTGCAAATGGTGTTATTTGCTTTCTTGAGCATTGAAGTGTCTATAGATCAGAGACCCGTAAAACTGGAACTCTGTGATGTCATTAGAAATACTGTCCCACACAACAGTAGGTGGAGCAGCTTTTATATGCAGTACAGCACTGTAAATCTGTATACTGAAACGAGTATGTGAATTTATTTCACTACACCAGTAAGACCTACGGATATGTGTGAGCTGTTATTTGGTTTAATTGTTTTTAGTTTGGAAAAAAACTGTTAATATATATGTTGCGGCTGGATATTCTTCATTCTCACTGTATCGCCACGGCTGAGACTCTATCACGTGGGTGTTGAAAGAAATACCACATTTATCATGAAACCTTTATTCCAGTCCACATTTATTTACAACTTTCTTTGTCGCAACCATATACCCTGCACAGCTGTATGTTTCCCAGCACCGATATCCGTGCGGTCGACAGCAGGATACACGCACGTAAGTATGAACTTGTGAATGGGTAAAGTGCCTATCGACATAGGTTGTTCGCCGGTTTTGTTATTCCAATCTTCCCCTCATATTACCACTTCTTCATGGCCATGTGGTTGCCCTCATTGGTGGAAATCCATGTTATGTCCGCGACATTCGACTTTCCGCCAATAAGCATGGCCTGTCTTGGCGGGTGCTTTTTGAGGGGTTTTTGCTTCACTGCACACAGCGTCACTTAACTTTTCAAAGATTTCTAAAGGAGTTTAATATCCTTTGTTCTCCATTGTCTGGCGACCTAATGACAGTTTTTCCCGTGGTCTTTGCAAATTTTAGCATATGTAGACCTTTTAGATAAATAAGGTATATGGTCTAGTCATATATTTTATTTATTAATTTCCCTTAACAATCAATTCGGTTTATCCCATCACAAATGCCCCGCTATGAAGAAACCAAGGATGCAAATGTCGTGTAAATTAGTTCTTCAGAGCTAGACTCCCACTGTGCTTAAATAATTTTGGTTGCTCTTTCTGGGTCGTCAGCGAGTCAGTGTTTCTTATAACATTACAGTGCGTTGGGTATATGGTTTGATTGAGTATTCTTTTACATATTATACATGTTACACATATTACCCTTTGAATGCTCTACATCTCGAATACCTATATACGGATACACAAATAGGCCTTTGGATTTGTACACGTTTCACATAAATTACCCTTGGAATGATATACATTATCTATACTCATACACGTAACCTTTTGAATCTCATTTTACAGTGTCACTTCCTTGATACTCTTATATCGATTCACGTCTTTTGGTCTTTTCACACAACATTGATTACACATATCCAGTATTTTATTAAGATTTCAGAAATTAACATCTATGTGACACAATCATTGGGAATTAGCATGTCCATCACAGTTACCACGTCACTAGGAATGTCATCAAGTCACCCATATCACTTACGATACTTCAATACATCTGTCCTGACAAAAATAGAATTCGTCACACATCCTATCTGAGCAACCTCGCTCTCCAGTGTCACGTGATTGCATCTTATCTTTCTAACCTGATATGTACAATTTTCTAATTACTAATATTAATGAAAGCTTCTCCCACCTTATCAGTGAGCTATTTTTTAAAAATATATTTATTGGATTTCTTTGCTCCACATGTGATGTAGTTCCTACTACTTTCTCTCTCTGAAGGGTCTTATTAGTGATAGATGATACCTGCCCAAGTTCTTTTGACTTTTTATTTCTTTTATTTCAAATGCAAGGGCCCCAAATTGACTCACGATCTCACATGAGCCTCTCCAAAGTTCTTCCATCTTCGCATTTATTTTATTCAGTGCGGAGGATATGGGGTGTCGTCTTACCAACACTTTTTCTGTTCATTCATGGCATGCATATTTCTGGCTACTCGGCGTATCCTTCCCAATAGCTGGTTTCCAGGTCAAAAGCCTCATATTCCGGGTGTCCGCTAATTGCCTGACTATTACCGTGGGCCCATCCGTCTCGCGCTTGTATTTCCTTCACTTGCATACTGTATTGTTTAAACACTGGTTCCTCATCGTTTAAGTTTACCTGATTGCTGAACGGGTTTTCATGAAAACAAGTTTCACTTTCTATGTCATGGGCATTACTATTCTCATCACTACTATCATGAACATCATTGTTATTATTCTTATCATCACCATTTACCCAACTCTCCTTAATTTCCTTTCCGTATTCATTATACCTATTGGAATTGTTTTTATTCACGGATATTCTCTCCACAAAGAATTCCACACTTTGCAGCTCCTCTCCATTTCCGAAACTCTCTTTACTTTCTTAAGCCGCTTGGACGAAGGGGATTTACATGCTTATTTCCAGTGTGGTGATCTTCATCCTCTGATATTCAAAGTCAGTTGTTAGGAAATCTGACTGGATGATTAGTTCCACCAACAATCTAGGTACAATTAGCGCTATAATGTATATTTCCATCCCTTGAATTTTGGTCTTCATCAATACTTGCGGACTTATCCTTGCTTTGCTTCATCCAATGGCCAATACACAATATACATTAGATACGGGTAAGGTCTGCAGTTTTAGTCCACGCGATTTTAAATTGTTGAACAGTTCTTGACTGTATACTTTCCCATTCGACCCGGTATCCACTATTGTGTAACAATTAATTCCCCCTATCGCAACTGTCCTAGGGACTTCCACGGTGTCACACATTCCATCTTCAGATTTCTCTCAACCTTGGGATACTTTATGCTGCCCTTATTAATACTTGGTTGACACATCTCTTTCTCCCTTTTGTTTCCTTTTAGTCTGTCATCGTTAGGGGCACATAGCGGAGAATTTATGTCTCCATTTATTAGTTTAAAGTCCCTCTTTCATTTTCTTGATTAGGTTTTGCTGGTGCCTGGAACCTCACATCCTGAGATGGACCTGTACAGCACCACTGTTCCCTTTCTATCGGCCTTTCCCTTTCATACTGCCTATCCGGTTGGTATGCGTTGCCTGTGTCTGGACGCGTGTCTTTCTGTCTGTTCTGCCATCTTGTTGGTCGTCTTATCGTTATTTCGGTTCCACTGATACCGCATGAAATGCAATCTCCCATCGTTTCCTGAATCGTATGTTCGATTTACTGAGGCTTTGCGCTTTGGACCGTCGTAGTGTCGATTTCTTCCGCCATACGGATATCGGGGTCTTTCATCATGATGCCGATTGTCTGTGTTGTAGGGCTTGTGTCGCCTGTTTTGGTAATTGTGGGCCAGTCGTGTCCGTTCCCACTGAGATGTCTCTGATTGTTCAGTTTGCGTTCTGCTCTTTCCCCTTGGAATACCGTTATAATTCAATTGCGTCATTGAGGTGGCAGAGTTTTGCAACAATCAAATGGTTTATGATATGTTCTGGGAACTGATAAGCCATGTGGGTTATAAAATCCTCCTCTCTGATTGGGAGTTCAAGTAACTTGGCCTCTTGTGCAAGTTTAAGGAAGTAGTCTACCATGCTCTCCCTACTACGACTGTCATACCTCCCGTTGTTCATTCTTATCTTTATGCTGCATTGTTTTTGGGTGCTCCAGTATCTGGTGAGGAATGCCATTTTAAACTGTTCGTAGGAGACCTGGTCGCCCAGTGTGAGCCTAAACCAATTCAGGCACCTCCCCACTGAACCTTTCTTTATTACCATTAATTTGAATTGATTGGGGACAGACTTTATTTCGAAATATGCTTCTAAGTCCAGGATATGTTGTTGGGCATTGTCATGGACGTCGTCAAAAGATGGGATAGCTATCACATTTAGGAGCTGAAACTGCATGCTTTGCATGTAATTTGCATTTTCATGTGGAATATTTGCATTACTCTCACATGTTACTGTTAGTGGTATCCCTCTTACATTGGTATTGCTTGTATTGGATCCTGGACGTGAGATGGCCGCGTGTATGCTGTTATTAGCGAATTCGTCAGCTATAGAGCTCTGTTGTATTTGCGATCTCGCATCAGCCATTTCACGCACAGTTTCGGCTATTCTGTCACCATGGGAGCTCTGGGCTTCAGTTAATTGCGTCAGTGTTTCCGTTATATTGCTTTTTACCACTTCTATGTCTCTAGCCATGTCATTTCTTATTAATTCTAAATCTTTATTAATTTTACTCTCTATCGTGACGCAATTCCTCCTTAGTCCTTCGCTCAGGTATTGTGTTATTTCTATATTCTCCAATTGAAGAGCTTCCGCTTTCTCCATTCGATTTTCTATTTCTGCTTGTGTTCCCTTTAATTCTGCCCTGATTAATAGAAAGTCCCCCTGCATCTGGTTCTGGCCTACTCTAATGTCTTCCAGTACCTCCTGCTGTCGTGCTAGTTGATGTTCTAACTTTTCGTTCAATTCCCTATTGCTCTTGGAATATTTCTTCCCTAACTTCCTTAGTTAGCCCTTCTCTTAGTTCTTTGTTACTAATATATATTTTCCCTTGCAGTTCTGATATTTCTTCCTTTAAATTTGTCTATATTTCCCCTTTAAGCCCATTAATGCTTTCAGTCAACTGTCTAAGGAGCCCTGCTAAATCTACCTGCCTTTCACTTTCACTCATTGCGTTAGTTGACCTTTCCGCGGACACCTGATTTTCACATTCCATGCTAATGAGTTTTCCGTAACTCTTTCCACTTCTCAAAGGCATAAACTGTGTATATCTATCCTATCAGCTGTTTACTTGGAATTACTCTTATGGAAGCTCTTCGTTCTTAATTCTATATTTTACAATATCTTTTTTACCCTGTAAAAATACATACGAGGTGCATCCAGAAAGTAAGTCCCGGTCGCATCCAGAGATGGCACCACCAGACGGATAGGAATGCGCGTGTGCACTAGAAGAGAGGAAGTATATGGTAACATTGCAGTAAAGTTTCAGTTTTGTGACGGCAGTAGTTACTGCTCTGTGCTAGGAGAAAATGGCTTCTCAAATATTGTCTCCCGCCAAATGCGAGGTTCGTGCAGTCTTCCGATTTTTGCATGCTCAAAAGCAATCTCCAGCAGAAATCCATTGTCAATTGTGTCACGTGTATGGACAGGGCATTATGTGTGACAGTATGGTAAGACAATGGTGCAGGCAGTTCACGGAAGGAAGAACCAAGATTCAGAACGAAGACTGTAATGGCTGAGTGTCCCTGGTGATGCCAGAGGCATTATGCTTGTGCATGGCAATGCAACACCCCATACAGCCAACGCCACACAAAATGTGTTGAATAAGTTTGGATGGGAGGTCTTTGAACATCCACCCTACAGACCCGATCTTGCTCCAAGTGACTTTCATCTCTTCCGTCTCATGAAGCGTTTTCACAGTAACACTGAGGTGCAGAATGAAGTGACTTCATGGCTGCGGACATTGGCGACAGAATCCTATGAGTTGGGCATATAATTAAAGGTGTACCGTTACAATAAATGCCTCAACAATGGTGGTGACTATGTTGAAATGTAGCCAGTGAGTATCTAATTATTCCAATAAGTATTTCTTACTTAGTGATGTTCTTGTTCTCTTTATCGGTCATCGGGACTTACTTTCTGGATGCACCTCGTATAATTTTCTCTTCACACTTCCACTCAAGAGTTTTTTTATTTTGTTTTTTGACTTACTGCGGCGTGTCTTCTGGAAGTTCTGGAAGTCTTCATTTGTTATTATGTTGTGTCGGGCCCCTGGTGTGGTGTCTTCCTTCCAGTTTGTATGCGTCTCCTCTGCTGTCATCGTCGGTTCAGCTTCCTTCCTTCAGGTTTGTCGGCGTGGATGTCAGTTGCTGCTGCTTGGTGTGGTTCTGTTGTGCCCCACGTTGGATGGCGTCATTTGTGGCTGGATATTCTTCTTTGGTCTCACTGTAATGCCACGGCCAAGACTCTATCACGTGGGTGTTGAAAGAAATACCACATTTATCGTGAAACCTTTATTCTAAGTCCACATTTATTTACAACTTTCTTGCTCGCAACCATATACCCGGCACCAATATCCACGCGGTCGATGGCAGGATATACGCACGTGTAAACTTGTGAGTGGGTAAAGTGCCTATCGACATAGCTTGTCGCCGGTTTTGTTATTCCAATCTTCCCCTCATATTACCACTTCTTTATGGCCATGTGGTTGCCCTCATTGGTGGAAATCCATGTTATGTCTGCGACATTCAACTTTCCACCAATAAGCATGCCATCTTGGCGGGTGCTTTTTGAGGGGCTTTTGCTTCACTGCACACAGCGTCACTATTAACTTTACAAAGATTTCTATAGGAGTTTCATATCCTTTGTTCTCCCCTGTCTGGCGACCTTACCCTAATGACGGTTTTTCCCGTGGTCTTCGCAAATTTTAGTATATGTAGCCCTTTTATATAAATAAGGTATATGGTCTAGTCAAATATTTTATTTATTAATTTCCCTTAACAATCAATTCGGTTTATCCTGTCACAATGTTGAGCCAAACATCGCTTCAATATTGATAGCAAATTATCTAAGCCATGCATAATTTTAAATTGGTAGATTTTTAAAAAAGCCTATACCAACTAGACTGGCCCTTTTCAGAAATTAGTTGACTTCTGCGTCTGCAACTTCCTGTTGCAATTCTGGCCTGACTTTCATTATGTCTGCTATGAAAACATTTGCAAACAGGCTGAAGTCATTTTCCATTGTTTGGCTATGAATAAATCTTGTTTTCTTGAAATTTCCTTTTAAGTTCATATTAATATAATATATTATATATATATTAATGTATGTATTTATTTTTTCTTCAGGAATGTGTATTTGAGCCTGCAGACATACAAAATGACAGAATTGTCTCTCCTTTAAGTCTGATTTCCACACTTACGTCATGACAAGAAATGATCTGACCTTTTATGTCAACAATGTTTTGGTAATGTTTTTGCATACCGATGTTTCGTTTAATAAGTGTGTCACATACAATTTAATTTTTGAGGTCATGTCTCAAGAACAAAACTTTTCTTCGTATACATTGAGAAGCCAAAAACCATGGGAAGGCCCTGTATGTGATGGTAATACTCAGTTGCTCCTCTGCAAGCCCTCAAAACTGCAGCTGTATGTTGGGACATCGACTCTAAAAGGTGTTGTAGTAAGTCAGAACAACGCATATCAATTTTAAGGAGTCATTCAGGTATAATAGGACCACCCTGCCTTCTGGGGTTATAAATAGGAATGCCTGGTCCTCCAGGTTGAGAGCTGGGCATCAGGCCAGCACCCTGGTACCGCAAAAATGCAATTGCTAAAGAATCTCTACAAAGGAATGCTGGTAGGATCCATAGAAGACGACCAAAGCATGTAAAGGGATCAAGAATGGAATATCAATTAGCACATGGAATGTACAAATACTTGTGCAACCAGGGAAAATGCAAGAATTAGCTTAACGAATTGCAAATATAAATGTTGACATTGTAGCTTTACAAGAGATAGGTGGAAAAGAAATTGCATAATTAACAAAAAAGGCTAAGCAGTCTGTTACGCTGGGCACAAAGATAAAACAAGCCAGGCTGGTACTGACTTTTAAATAAATAAGATGAAGAATCATGTAGTAGGTTTTTCTGCTTATTACGAGAGATTGTGTAAATTAAGAATAAAAGGGAAATACAGGGTTCTTCCTTTAAACCCTAATGGGCACACAGCATTTCGCTTGTGTGCGATTGGGTGTGCCACAGCTGGCTTTGCTCCTACATAAATTCTGTGCATAAAGCATGTATAACACTCTTACCTTATAGAAGATGTTGGAAATATCATCCATCTTGGCTAAACAAACATTGGGAGAACACATTATGATTCACATAATTAAGTTGGGCCACTAATGTTTCCGATTTCATTTCTAATATTTTGTTTTAGTTCTTCCAGTGTATGAGGATTTGTTGAATGTGTATGTACCACATTATTTAATATAGTAATAGATTCAGTTCTAAACAAGCTAGATTTGAGAGGTATTGCATATATGTAGGTTAAAACAATGTGTAGCCAATGCAGATGATATCTTTTATCATTGCTGAGACGAAAAAGGCAGCAATAGAAACATTTTAAAAATTGAAGTCCATACAGTTGGGACTATTGATAAATATGGAAAAACAAACTTTTTAAATGCTCTAAAGAATCAAACCAGTTGGAAGGCTTAATTAATAACCATACAGTAAAAGTTATAGTCATTCAAGTATCTCGAGTCCATAGTAAGCAGTAATAACTAGAAGTGAAAGAGGGTAATCCTTGGAAATGAAGTGTGTTTTATGCATAATTTATTTAAAAGGAAGCTTATTGCTATAAGTGCTAAGTTAAGAATTTATTATACAGTTATAAGACCCATAGTCACATATCGCTCCGAAACATGGATATTGAAAGAAGCACAAAAGCAAAATTATTAATTTTTGAAAGAAAGATTTGAAGAATTTTTGGACCAATTAAAAATAGAGGACAATGGAGGATCCTGAGAAATGATGAGCTAACCAAAAGAATTAAAAAACAATTTTATGACAGCGTTGAGACTTAGGTGGTTTGGACACTTATATAGAATGCCAGTTGAGAGAATAGTCAAGAAGATATACACATGGAAGCCTATCGAATTTACATCAAGGGGTAGACCTAAGAATAGTTGGAGTGATGATAATATTAAGACTTAAAAAATATGAAAGTAAGAAATTGGCTAGCTGGTTAGAAATTGCATTGAATGGAAGAAAATTGCAGAGGATGCCAAAATATTCAGTTAATGAAGTTGTAGTGCATGTTAAGAAGAAGATTCAGGGGTTCTATTTTGAGCATTTTCATTTAGGGTATACAATATGCCTGCAAATGTCTTGTAGTTGAGCTAGAGAGCATTAACAGTTCTTAAATGCTTCATGGGGTTAAATGAAAGTATGCCAAACAGTTCAGTCCTTTGCTTCAAGGCATTGGGAGAGTTTTGAAGTTTAAACAATGCAAAACTCTTATATTGAAAAGTAGAATCAGGCTGAAAAATGCAATGCCATAGTCGGGATTTGAACCATGTGTCTTACCATTTCCATCCGCTTATCCTGACCAGTTGAGTTCCCATGACATGCCAACACGACATTAAAGTCTCCAACTGACTTGCATTTTTCCCAATAAAGCACAAGGCAATTAAGTGTTCTTTCACCCTAGTCATGTGTAGGACAAAGATTGGAAAGGTAGAATCAGACTGAAAACTTCAATGCCACTTCAACAGAAATATTTTGAGACTCCCTGGATTTAAAAAAAGGAAGAAAAAAAATTGTAGGCAGTCTGTCTGTGAGCTGGCACCGTGGCTGAGTGGTTAGAGCATTTGCTACCACCTAGGTGGCCCAGGTTCGATCCCAGGGACCTACATGTAGTATTCGTGGTGGATGAAGTGGTGTCAGGGTAGGTTTTCTCCGGTTTTCCCCACCACTCATTCCACCAATTGCTCCATTACCACCTATCCAATCATCCATTTCACCTGCATTTAATATCATCCTCTTCCTCACTATCATATCTGGTGCTTGGCTGACCACCCACTTCTAATCTTCACTCTGTCCGATCCATAGGTTCCTGTGCTCCCCAATAGACATCTGACCATAGGCATTGGCTTGTACTTCCTATGGGGTGTAAGTTCTACATAAGGGGAGGGTAGTCAGGTAAAGAAAGAAAGAATGTCTGTGAACAGCATAACTCAAAACCAAGTCAGTTAAATGTTATTTTTGTATGCCAACCAATTTACTGCTGGTATTTTTAAACACACAAGCCGTGTGTGGGCAATGTTTGAGAAGTAGAATCAGGAGTGAAAACTTCAGTGCCATAACTGGGATTTGAACCACAGATCTACTGCTTCACATGCAGCTGCTCTAACCACTGAGCTACGGTAGCCAACATGTCAGTATGACATTAAATTCCCCAACAGATTTGTATTTTCCTGGTAGACCACAATGGAATCTTGTATCTGAGATAAGAACTCCAGGGGCGACAAAATTGTAAGTTCTTTATGTCCTGGGTTTAAATAAGCTTTAGATGGCAGTTGTCATTTTTGTATGCCAACCAACACCAGCAGTAAGTTGGATGGCCTGATGAAACATTCTTTTGAAAACCCCGTTTTTGCTGCTGTTTTGAAGGGGATCTACTAATTCAGTGTAATTTATGCTGCCATCTATTTCAGTGGAAATTTTCACTGTCATTACCTTGTACATCAAAAAATACATTTATGTGCCAAATTTCGCTGTGGTCGGTCAAGCAGTTTTTCAGATTAATGGTTACATATGTACAATCATCCAGTTTGTGTATAGAGATGATATGAGGAAATTGTAGAAGAGTGAGTAGAGAAAGAGTTGTGAATGTTTTACCTAAAAGTGAGTATAGAAAGCAATGTGATTGTGATAGGTTTCCTTTTCTTTTTTTTTTTTGGGGGTTATTGTAAATTTGCATTTTTCCCGGAAACACACCTATACAGGTAAACTTATAAAGTAATACCTTATCTGAATACAAAATTTGATCCAAATTGTTGAGCCTTTTCTGAGATACGGAAAATATACAAGAATTGCTCTGTTGAAGAGGGAATTAAAAATATCTTTTTTGTGTAAAATCGTGTTTTTTCAGGAACGACACCTATGTAGATAAACTTAAAAAGCAAAACCCTATCTGAATACAAAATTTGATAGAAATCGTTATAGCCATTTCCAAGATACGTGGAACATATATATACAAGAATTGCTCATTTAAGATATAAGATAAACATTGGTATGAGTGCCATCCATGTCGTAACATAGCTGAATTCTGCGCCATTGTTTTGTGGAGATATTCCGGAGTCATGAGGGTGAAAGTGTGTTCCACAGCTGCTCATAATTCCTGTGTTGTGTGATACCGAGTGTTTCTTACTTGTTCCTTCATGGAAACCCAGAGAGCATTGTCTGGTGTCGTCATATCAGGATTTCTTGAAGGCCACGCAAAGGGAGCTGGTGAACCTCTTCCAATCCACTCACAAGGAAAGGTATGTAATTGCACATGTGAATCGTGAAGTGTGGTGGTGCTTCATCCTGTTGTAAGACAACAGTGTCTTTGATACCATTTTCTTGCAGTTGTGGCACCAACCACTCAATCTCCTGATAAGAATGTCCATTAACACTGCCTTCGAAGAAGAAGAGAAACCCAAAAATGAGTGTTGCACTCAATCCAGTCCATACCATTACATGTGGTGGGTTTCTCTCCAGCTCTTCGTAAAACCATTGATTTGCCATACAGTACATGACAACGTTCCAACAATGCATACTCTAGTCGATGGCACACTCGTCCGTGAAGAGGACTGCATCATGGGAACAGAATATATTAAGGAGAGTTCTGCATGCTTCTTTCCACACATCCGTGTAAGCATCACTCAGCTCATTCACATGCATTGGACAGTAAACCATCAATTTCAAATCTTGATTCATGTGAGTCATCATGGTGGTCTGAGGAATACCAAGCTCCGCAGACCTTTTACATGTTGATTTATTGCTGCACTGATGCTTCCAGTTCACTGCATGTTTCCCTTTGTTTTATGTTTTATCGATCATCTGTCTTGGGGAAGGTCTTTCACACTGCCCATAGCAAATGCACTTTTTTCCTACCCCAATATTATTGCTTTTCTTGGTGGATTAATACCAAAGTGGTCTGTAAATTTTGCTTTAACACTTTCAATGGTGTAACAGTCTGATGTCTTTTGTGAAGCCAAACCACAACAACCAATCTTTGTTCAACATTATGTGGACTTTGGTCATACATGGTTGATTATAACTCTGACTTAATGGCCACCAAGGTTAACAAACAGAATACAAATGAGTGGAACATGGCAAGCAATATTGCCAACATGAACCACATAAAAGAAACTTACTTCCACCATCAAACAAAGAAGTAAGGGCACCAGGGGGTTACGCCCACTTCTGGACCAGCTTGTACATAAAATGAAGGATAGTATTTTTAAATGAAACAGCATGCATTATTGTTCCTGATTTAGTAAATTTAATATTATATGCTTTAAAGTAATGAGTGCAGCAGTATGATTTAGGTAGATTTTTCTAGATATTCACCAATAAATTGAAGTAAAGATTTATCATTTTAGTCTTGCCACAGTATAATCATTGCAAAATATTCTGCTGAAATACATTGTTCCCACACAGCTTTTTTTCTTCAATATGAAATTGCACTATTAAACACTTAATAATAATTAATGAAGCTAAATGGGTGGGGAGTGGCATACCTGGAATTATTGTTAGAAAAATCGGTCACTACCTGATAATAGCTCATTGGCATTTACCTCACATGGACTGAAATATTTTAATAGCTCTTCATCTATGCCTGCAGCAAATACCTTGCAAGAACCATTTGCCATTTTTCACAGGAAATACGCCACATAGACACAGACTGAGGAATTCTTTAGTGATATGAAAGCCAGAAATACTGTTATAAATCTGCCTTTGGAAGGACAAAGGCTGGACCCTGGCAAGGGTTTGCATTGTCACTACAGGATATCAAAAATATCCTTACAGTATGTTTTGTGAGCCAATATAATTAGCTCAAGTACTGAAGTGGCCGTACTTCTAAGCCATTCACATTGGCTCTGGCACTTTAATGCATTGTAGCCATTGCAGTGCTTGACACTAAAAGGGGTTAAATAACTTAACATGTATATTGTTTTTTTATTTTAACTTTATTCAAAGATAGTCAGATGTCTTTCTCCCCAAATTCAGCCTATATACATTTCATTTGCCATAAAAATATCTCAAACCTATGGCATTTTAATCTAAATCTGTAGAGCCATGTAAAGAGTAGTTTAGGGTGGAGAAATTTTCTTCAAAATCTTCATGTCGCATCCTTGAAAGTTATTAAACTTAAATGCTCACTTTGGTTTTTAACCGACTTTTTGAGTTATGCTGTTCACACGCACAGACACAAAAAAAAAATTTAAATTATTTTCTTGTTTAACGACGCTGTCAATTGCCAGGATCACATCAGCATCGCCGGTGTGCCGGAATTTGTCCTGCAGGAGTTCTTTTACATGCCAGTAAATCTACTGACATGGAGCTGTCGTTTTTACGCACACTTAAAAACCATTGGCCTGGGCCGGGTTTGAACCCGCGACCTTGGGATCCATAGGCCAGCATCTAACCAACTGAGCCACCCAGACCGACGTGCACAGACACACACACACTTCTAAAAATGCTTTTTTTGGATTCGGGGACCCCCAAAACATTTTTCCAGTGAAATCTGATATTGAATTTTTGGGTGGAATGCAATACTTCCCCTACTTACTATACATAATAGAGAAAGTAAAAGTGAGTCTAGCAAGGAATTCAATATTGTGCTAGCTTGTTCCCATGGTAGTGTAAGTGAAGAACATTGCAGAGAGCCAAAGATCGTGGTTCAAATCGTGGCAATCGCATTGAATTTTTCAGTCCAATTCTGTCTTTCCTATTTTAACCTATATACAGCTTGTGTGAAAGACATTCATATGTGAAGTGTTCAAGATGCATAACATTGCATCACAAACGTTTTGGGTTGAAAAGAGTAAGATACACTTTAGCATAAAAGTATGCATATGTGCTTAAAATATGGTACTAGGTGCTTCACGTACTATCTTGAAATGATAACATACATGGTTAACTAGCTGGGTTAATCATATTTGGAATGAAACTTCGAAATGCATGCCCAAATTGGTTTGAGGACCTACGGAGCTCAAGCAAATTATCTTTAGAAACAAGAAAACATCCAATCAGAAAGCTCAATCAGACAGCATTAGCTTAACAGGGATTCAATCACGATGGCATCTTATGCCAACATGGAAAATCTTGTATATCTCTAATGAATTTGTTACTGGAAGCCTAAATGGAACAAAATTAGTACAAATGTTGTTTGTCCTTTCCAGTAAGCCCCATTATCAGAAAAAAATATTATGTAAGTATAAAATTGATTTTTAGTGGTCATTTTTGGGCAAGTTTTGAATACTGTTCTTTGTAATGTTTCAGGTGTTACAGCACTTGTAAATAAACTAAATTCCTGCACATCTGCTGGGGAAGCAGCAGATGATGAAAAGTCAGCTAAAGATGCTGAACCCTCAACACAGAAAGATAAAATTGAAGAGATCTTCCCATGGATGAGGCATTTCAACCATCTTTGTCGCAAAGCTGTGGGTACCAAAAGCATAAAATGCTTAGAAAATCTTCTAACAATCTACCTGCAGTAAGTATTATTTGATTGAAGTTCACTTTCTAGACATTTGATTGCTTTAAGTCAATCTTCCCAAACATATTACTGAAACATAGTGGTTACAGAAACAACTAACTTTCCCACAGAAACTAGAACATTGAAGTAATTTGCAAGCATAAAAAATAGAATAATTCATTTCCTAGATAAATTTCAAACAGAAGTTGTTTTTTAAGGGAATCAAAAGAAAAATTGTGTAAACTTGGATTTTTAATTTTTTGCATAAAATTGTTTAAAAGTGTATGTAACCAAATGTTAAATGTTAATGACCCTAGACATGATTTGGCCTTTTAAATGGCATCATTTTTAAACTCTGCAGAGCAAAGATCTGTCACTTAAGCTATTATGTCTGCTCAGTGAAACATTTTCATTCACAATGAAACTAAAATGTGAATGTGGTTTCTGTGTGTGCAGCAAGGTCAAGCATTTGTGAGACCAAACCAGTTACTGTGCCGCCTTGATAGTAGTAGAATGTATGTGGCTCTCATGCCTAAGCAAACTGAACCATGTTGGGAAGGATACATTGTTGCCCTTTCTGACACACAGTACAGTTATTCTGCTAATATTGAAGCTTGCAAGAAGTGAAAGATTGTCAGAGTAAGGGATTAGAGTGTTGAATAAAAAGGGAAAGGGTTGAATGGGATTGACTTCAAAAGGAAGAAAACAGGCAAATCCATGACCTGCTTACTACATGCCCTCCAGAAGTGATAAGAAAGGTCAAGGCCCTCATCTCTGGCAGTAATCCAACCACGCATTGGACCATTGCAAACAAGTTGGAAATGTCCCTCAAAATTGTTAAAACCATTATAAACAAAGATTTTAATATGGAGAAACATCACAAAGGTGGAGTTCATAAGTTGTTGCCACGTCACATCTGAGAATGTCGCACCAACATTAGGAAGTGCTATGGCAACCACCTGGCAGGAGAAAAATAGAAATTTGTGGTCACATAGATTAGGCATATATGTATCTTAGTGACTGCAACAAACCCCATGTGCAATTTACTGTCGACCAAGCAGAGGAAAAAAATTTCAAAAATGGTGTGTAGAATGCAGAGAAAGTTTTTGAAAGAGACTAATGGTCATCGCTGGTTACTGCTAAAATGGGAAACTTGATAATTCATAGAGTTGCTAAAAAGCGAGGTGCAGAGCGATTGCTTGAATGAAGGGATAACAAATAGAGCATGACTGGTGGTGGAGATATGGCTTTGCGTAGATAAAAACGAAGTCAGACATCAGTGATATGAAACAACCCTCCAAGTCAAGAGGTCATACGAGGGTCACTGCAAACGTTTTGTGATGTGAGAAAATGAAAATTGATCCACTTGAATTGGATGCAGAATGGGATAGTCGCATCCTTTGTGAGTAAACTGGTATCAGGTAATGACTATCCCACTCTAGGAATTCCAGCAGTGCAAGGATGAACAACCCACAATGTGCATGTAGTCAGCCCCTCCAATGGAGCTTGGAAGAAAGCATTTTTGCTCAGCGATTTTCTACAATCTTAAAAGTGGGCCTTGAATGTTCATCACAGGCTTTTGGGGACATGCTCCTTCCCATGCCACAGTTTTTCCATGGTTTCAGGAATTTAAAAAGGGCCAATCCTCTTTAAAAATGAGGAGAGAAGCACGCGTCCAGCATCACAGTGTTGAGAAAAATGCTTCATCAAAGTAGTCTCATAATATTTAAAGAAATTGATTGGATTGCCAGCAGTTTTGAAAATCCTGCATGAATCCCTTTGTGTTAGGAGGGTCACATCCCCGTGGATGCCTCACAATTTGACGGAAGAACAGGAACACACCTGTGTTGAATGGTGTGAGAAAATACTGACAAGATCTGAAGGAGGGAACTCCAGACAGGTTCCTAACATAATCACTAGGGCTCAGAAGTTCATACCCTAAAAAACACTGAAATATACATGCATATATGCTCTTAAAAACTTGAAAATATGCCAAGAAATATGCACTATTAATTAAAACGATTGATGTCCCTTTGCAGTAGACAAGACGAGTTAGTATAAATAATAAGTAAAGTTACCGTATTCCTTAGACGTTGAAGCAGAAGTGGTCTGGCTGCTAGTATTAACTGCTAAATTGCCGTTCACAACAAACACTTTGCAAAAATATTCAACTGTAAAACATTGTATGTTGTCTCGCAAAACACTTTTGTAACATGAAAAACTTCTCTCCACGTCATAAGATGTTATCGGGCATATTTAACCCTCTATTGCCTGAATTATTTTGCTACATATGCCGTTCTTCCTCTAATTCGAAACCGGTTTAGATTAGGCGGTCTGAGAGGCCTTCAGCCTGCTGGCTCAGATAGCCATGATCGTTAAGGCAACACGTAGTGCACTGGCCATGCACTCAAAGCCTGAGGTCGTGAGTTCGAGTCTCGGCAACCGCAGTCAAATGTGCCTGTGGTAAAGGACGGGGAGGGCCCACGTAAAATAATCGGTGTGATGGCACGCGTGGATGATGACGGGGTATCATTTGACTGCGGTTGCATGGATTTTGCTTCTTTTCTTTAAAAAAAAAAAAAAAAAAAAAACTACAATATAAATTGTAAAAAAAATACTTTTTTACAATTCAAACCGTCTCAAATATGTATTTTTAATTGGTGACAGACAGTATAACAAGAATATAGCAGAAAAAAAAAGTTAAAACTAGTACAAATAGGAAAAAAAGCTTATGTATCTTATAAGTCACACCAGGCAATAAATGATAACTGCTTTACAGAGAGAGTCAAGTCTCTTGGTGTGACAGATGGTTTTCTTTCGAGGATGTGTTGAATATTGCACATCTGGTTATAACCAGAATTTTTTGAAATTACATAATTCACTTTTTGTCCTGTGTTACCAGGAACCGAACTTAGGTCACATATTGTTTTTTCAAAGACAGTAAGTGATTCATGCAAAGCAGATCCTACAGCTTCCAATGCCGTTATAGCTGTTGGTAAGAAAAAAAAATGGGCATATATGAAACTAAGATCCTCTTTTAACTCAGTGTCTGACAGAGTATTTTGCACAGTTTCCATTGATGAAGTATCTTTCGAGTCCAATGAATTAACAACCTCTTCGACTATTTCTATGTGCTCAGTATAATATAAAACTGCATCAACCCATGTTCCCCATCGAGTTAACACTGGTGCAGGTGGAAGTCGGATACTAGGTGCTGTTGATCTAAACAACTTAACTCTTTTAGGAGACTTAACAAAAATGTTCTTGGTACTGGACACAAATCTATCTACCTCCGGGAAAGAATCGCGTATTGTCTCAGAAATGCGATGAAGAGCGTGCCAAACAGGTTCTGTGAATTAAGTTAGGAAAAATACCTTTCAGAGTTTGTCCTGAGTTTAGCATATAAGGACCTGCATCAGTAACATAAAAGTAACCAGGCGTATTTGATTCCACATGGCCATAGTAATTTCAGTGTCCATCACAAACTGGGTTACAGTTACATTGTTAGTGGCTTACAATTCGCACACATTAAGAAGATAAGATGTAGTCTTTTGTTCATTATTTAAAGCACCCACGATTATATTAGCAATAAAACGGCACTCAAAATCAGGGGTTTCATCAACAGACAACCACACAAAATGATGCACCAATTCATTTTGTATATTTGACAATATGTTATTGTAATAATGTCCTACATGAGTCTTACGCAGTGTACTTTCTTCAGGTACATGCTGTCGAGTGTACTTGGCAAGAAAGTTTTTAAATGTTGGATTATTAATTTTGAACAAGAGAATATCAGCAGCTAAAAATGCTTGGCACAAGTCATAGGAAAATTCAGTAACCCTACTTCCTAAACATTCTACTAGCTGTTTTTGAACATGTTCTTTGTTTATGAGTTTTCTGATTAAATTGTCCTCATGTTTTGATGTGTTTATGTACTGAACTATTTGAAATCTTTTCTCACTCCCTACATTTTTCTCACATGCTCCACAAAACAGTGCCCTATTATCTGTAGATATTAAATCACCCGAAAACTCTTTCTGTAAATTAATCTAGGACTCGAAGTTAGTTTTATTTTCGGCATTTGAAGAACTTTTAACATTTTATATGCCTAATTTAATTTGGTGGGAACCAGTTCACAACACTGTTACGTTTGAAGACCACGACACAACTTCTGGTGGGCAGGCAAGCGTTGCTATAATCGTGCTGCTCAAAACGTTGACCTGCACTTTATCTTTGCTACTATGAACCTCTCAGATAACGCACTGATTATTTTCTACGAACATACATATAATGAAAGGTTACTCAGGGGTCTCCGTCTAGGGGATATGTGAATGGCAACCATAAGATACCCAAACTGAGCAGAACATTACTTCCACTTACTGGTGTTTTGCTCCTCACTGTAACTTCTATCTGACCTTACCTTGGTCATCTCTTGTTCTCTTCCGACCTTGATGCTATTAGGGTTCCTGAGGGCTAGGGAGTCTTTATTTTTTCAACCTCTCCATTTCTCTATAAAACCTTAACCCCTAACATGCTGACCTGTCATGGCATGTAATAACGTCCTCGGATTGGTAATCAGAGGATATGGTCGGTGAATTTATTTTGATAATTTTCCGGTCAGGTCGGTGAGACCCGTAAACCAACGACAGGTGTGGTCCTCCAGACATTCTGGGGGTTGTGAGAGAGCAATGTGACCACCAAAACATAAAAATATGGTGCTCTCTAAAAAGCGGTTACATTTACTGCTAAGTCTCTTCAAGAGGAAATGGATCGTGGCCACCTTCAAATATGCCCTGCCACTTCTAGTGCCTCATCCAGCAGTGAAAAATATTGGAGAGCAAGAGGATTAATGACTTCACTGTCAGAAATCCAGCATTAGCTAGCAACAACATATAATGAAAGGATGAAACAGGGGATTCACTGATGACATCACTCAGCATTAGTTCTTACCACCTTGCGAGTTCATCATCATGTGCAATACTACGAATGTAAAAAAATATACAGATGGAAAAACTAATAAAAAACCATAAAAATAATTGAAATATGCAATATAGGGGCTATAATATTGAAATCTTTGTGAGTTGTCATCATGTGCAATATTACCTATATGAAAAATATTATCCAGATGGAAAACAATGATAAAAAACCATAGAAATCATTAAAATATACAATATAGGGACTATAATATTGAAATAATATGCATTTATCAAAAATCAAGAAAATATGCGATTATATGCACTATAAAATCATGTCCAAATAACTGAAAATTCCATAATTCGTGCACATAATGTAAACACATTCATTTTTAACCCTTATGAAAAAACATGCAAATGCATGAACTTCCTAGCCCTAATTATCACAGATGGTGAAACCCAAATTTATTAGTTTGATCCAGAGACCAAGCGTCAATCAGTGTTGTGAATATTTTCTGATGGCAATCCATTGACAGAAGTTAAGTGTCGCCAAATTGTCAAAAAGAAAATGGTGGCCTCATTTTTCTTAAAGGGTGGTCTTGCAGCAACCATTTCTCTGGAGGAGCAAAGCACAGTTACCGCTAATTGGTACGCCACAGTTAGCTTGCCAAAAGTTTTTACTAAACTTCAAGAATAGCAGCCATGTATGGTACTGTGAGGGACCCTTCTCCATCACAACATGTGTGCACAAACAGCTAACACTACCGTTCAACTCCTGAGGCCTACAGAGGTCAAGCTCATGAATCATCCACCATACGGTCCCAACCTGCCCCCATGTTACAATTTTCTGTTCCCAATGATAAAAAAGAGCAAAGATATTCTCTTCCAAGCTCCTTTCTACCTGTGTTCTTTGGGTTGTTCGTCCTTCCACTGCTGGAATTCCTGAAGTAGGTCATCAGGTAGTCATCACTACCTGAGATGAGTTTAGTCACAAAGGATGGGGCTTTCTCATCCTGTATCCAATTCGAGTGGATCAACTTTCATTTTCTCACATTTCAAAACTTTAGCAGTGACCCTCGTAAGCTGGTAGGGAGCAATTGGGCCTACTAGGATTTGTATGGCAAACTTTATTTTTTTTCTTGTCCAGAAAACAGTAATATTGCTAATATAAGTGCTGAGGCTTTCACGGCCGGCGTTGTCAACTATGTTAAGTAGATTTTCCGGGCTTGTGGGCCGTGGTCGAGTTGGATTGCCTTCCTCCGATGTTTCGCTGAAAACTGCATCCAGCATCTTCAGGGTGATCCAATTAGTGAACTCCCGAGTCCAAAGACTAGAGAGCTATGCCTTCCAGCACGGTATAAATATAGTCGCACATGGAGGGAGGGCGTGGCCTGTAGAGGGGGGGAGCATGGCAGCTATTGGCAGCCGATAGGTTCACTAATTGGATCACCCTGAAGATGCTGGACGCAGTTTTCAGCGAAACATCGGAGGAAGGCAATCCAACTCGACCACGGCCCACAAGCCCAGAAAATCTACTTAACATAGTAATATTGCTGCTCAAAACGTTGACCTGCACTTTATCTGTTTTAATATAAAGCTTTCGGGTAACGCACTGATTATTCTGTACGTACATAGATATAATGAGAGAATGGAAACAGGGATTCACTGCATGACAACATGACTCAGCATTAGTTCTCGCTACCTCATGAGTTGCATCACCATGTGCAATACTACCAATATAAAAAATATAATCCAAATGGAAAAAAATAACAAAAAATAAAAAAAAACATAAAAATCATTAAAATATGCAATGTAGGGGCTATAATATTAAAATATTATGCATTTATCAAAATCAAGAAAATAATGCAGTTATATGCACCATAAAATCTTGTCCAAATAACTGAAAATTCCACAATTCGTGCACATAATGTAAAAGCATACATTTTTAACCCCTATGAAAAAACATGCAAATGCATGAACTTCCTAGCTCTAGTAATTACTTCATGTTGGAAAATATTTTCATGCACATCTGTACACACATTGCAATATATAGCTTTTTTTTTTAAATACATATGTACACACATTGCAATATACAGATATTTTTAAATGCATATTTACACACATTGCAATATACAGCTTTATTTTAAATGCATGTTTAATGTTGCTTTACTGTTGAACTATATTCTGATAGACTGGTATGCAGTGTGTGCCGGACAGATGACCTTAGTTGTCTCCTGCATGAGTGTTCTTTTCTTTTTCTTTTTTTTTTTCTTCTCCCCCCCCCCCCCTTTTTTTTTTTTTTTTTTTTTTTTTTCTTTTTTTTTTCTTTTGACAGACAACCCCAATCACATAATTATCTCCCTGTGCTACCTATTTTACTAGCAAAGCTGATTTTACTGGGTTAAACGTCAATGCAGTTGATTAGTTTTCAGAATAGATGTAGCAAATTAGAGATGGCTATGAAATGAGCACAAAGCATGTTCATTTCTTAGATTGCCTTCAAATCTTACAGATTACAATAGGCTTAAAGAAATATTCTTTGTCTTAAGCTTTGTGCTTTATTAGTTTTGAATATTGTAAAATATATCTATAATTATATATGTAGTTGATGGGACTTTAAATTTGCAATAACTGAAGTAATCACAGGAAACAACATGCCTTAGACATCTAGTTTTTAGTCTTTAGTTGTACGCACATCTTTTATTTATTTTTAAAACAGATTTTAAAAAATGTACTATTTTCTATTCTTTACTATTTGATCTAATTTCATAAGTGAGAAACAATTCATAATTATGAAAAACTGAAGCTATTAACAGTGAAGCAAATCAATTCTGCAATTATGAACAAATATCCTAAAAACTATAAGCTTCACTTACCTTAATATTTGCTGCGAATTCTTGAAATAAAAGCAGAACTATGTAATTTCACAACAGTTCTATTGCATCATTGGTGCTACTCTTGTTTATAATGGTTGCTATTGTAACAAATAAACTTAATATTTCTGCGTTGCCAGCCACTGAAAGCGATACAAATTTGTTAATAGGCAGTATTTAAAAATTCATTATGCAGTCCATCAGCTGTGGCAGATCATTTTTTGTCATTTAATCATGAAATTAATCTAGAGGTTAAATTATTAAAACAAATGAACCCCTAGATTTCATAATTTGGGAAAAAATATTCATTTTGAAAAATAGGGACCACGTTATGAATTTCAAAATACCAATTGATTCTCTTAACAAGTTTGTTTTGCATTCAGAGGTTGGTAATAGTGATGTCATCGCACATAATGCTCGTAACAAGGTCGACCAAGGTCACTCATCTTGAATGTCAAAAAGGTCTGATAAAAATAGTGTTTCAATAACTTACACCACACATTTAAGATAAGTGAAGCCAGTGGTCTACATTATTTGTTATATTGGTGGAAAGGTTCTTATAAGTAGCTCTGTTCTGTGGTTTCTCTTTAATATTGTATCATTTTATGCTGGATTTTTTTTTCAGGCATGTTGCAAAGAATGTAAAAGATTGTTATATGAAGCCAAATCGGGCATTCAAGTTGAAGAAATGTATGAATGAATCACTGGTTTTCTTCCATATGTTTTATCAGGACATACGGGAGGTAAGTTTAGTCTGACACTTCGAGCACCCTGTTAAATTGTGCTTTGTTCTTAGATCTCCTGATTCTCAAATTTCCTATCAAAATGTGTGTCGTGTTCTTTGTTCACAAATTATCATTGGAATTAGGGCCAATTGTATCTGCCCCAGCCATTGTAATGGTTCGTATATGAGAAAGTTGAATCCAAATTAAAATATTGCCATGACCAGGACTTGGAACTACTTGGAATCACCTTCATGGGCCAGTGCTCTTAAGGCTGGTTCACAAAAACCCATGAATGGAAAGAATGGGAAGCAAAGCAGCATATAACCTGTTGGTTCATGATACCGGGAACAAGAACGAGAATGGTTATCAGTGGCAGAGACAATAAGTTTTGTTCGAAAACCTGTTTATCAATGTGCACAGAGTGAATTAACATTTGCATTAATTATTTGAGATGTTTCAGTTATATAAGCTAACAAATGCTCTAAACAGTATTTATTTATGCCAACAAACTTACTGTTGGTGTTTTTAAACACACAAGCCGTGAGTGGGCAAAGTTTGAGAGGTAGAACCATCTGAAGGTTATTTAATCCTGGGATATAAAGTACTTACAATAGTAAGTCACCATTGGGGTAATTTGTCTCTGATGTGAGACTGCCTTTGTGGTTTACCAGGAGAAATACGAACTGGTTTGAGAATTTAATGCCATTCTGGCAGTTTGTTACAATAGCTCAGTGGTTAGAGCACTGTGGTCTGTGGTTCAAATCCCAGTTGTGGCATTTTATTTTTAAGTTCCTTCTACCTCTCAAGCTCTAAACAGTGTTGCAGACATAAAGTAAATATTCACGAGAAATGCATAATTTTTCTTGTATAGCCATTAGGGTGCTAGTGTGCTGTGTCAGTGCCAGCCTTTATCACTATACCCTGACCCGTTACTATTCTATATGCTTTTCTCACGTTGCAACTCCATTGTCTCAGCCCTAATTATCGTGAACCAGCCTTAATCCTGAGCTACTATGGATAGATACCCAAACATACATATGTTTGACCTCCAGTTAGGTATTTTTAAGATAACAGTACCATCACCTCTTAGATGTATTCCTAGCAGTGCAGGGTGGTAGCATAATGCTACATGTTTGTATATATTTGGTAACATTCAACCCTTGAATCATTTGCAAATGAACTTAAGTTACCCCTTAAGAAACTAACATGTAACTATTTTAAAAAATGCTTGTACTGTGTTGTAATGTTAATGAGAAATAAAATATTGTTACTTTATTTCCAGCCATTTGAGCATGCATTCTACCTGAGTAAAATGACAGACCTGGTAGCCATGTACCTGGATATGGAAATAAAGGCATCAAGGTAATATCTTCCAGATTTATATTCTAGCAAAGACAGCAATGGTAGAACAATATGGTAATGTTAAAGCGAAACTGATAGGCCCTCTGAAGAAACAGAGCTTAACAGAAGCATAATACCAGTAGTTGTATGGCTTATGACCAAATGTGCTTTATGCAATATTTGTAAATCATAGAGTGTGGTGTAAAACAGGTAAGCAAGTGTTCATTAACCACATATCTTAAGGCCAGTTTACATCCATTCATGGCCAGAGTAAAGCATTTAAATGAACAAATGCAGAATAGGGTGATACAATTTATCATCAAAATTTGTGTGTAAAATGGACTACATGATGATAGTAAAATTAATGTTCCTTGGTAATGTCATGTTTTGTTATTTCAGGAGAAGAAAAGAGACTATCAAGAGAGTAATTTCTAGGCTAACTTCAGCACTGTACATTTTATTGGGTGAGTTATTTAAAGATAGATACTGCGTGTTTTCTTATTTTAGGTGCCAGTTAAAGAAAACATTAGTTTCTTTACTGCCACAACTTTCAAGTTTCATCACCATAAATGCAAAGAGTTAATAAACAGCCATATTGTTTGGTTGCTGTCACGGTGGACCCTCAAAATGTGCAAATTAATAGCTTCAATTTTCCTTATTTAAATTAAACTATTTTGTTTAACGACGCTGTCAATTGCCAGGATCACATCAGCGTCACTGGTGTGCCGGAATTTTGTCCCACAGAAGTTCTTTTATGTGACAGTAAATCTACTGACATGGAGCTGTCGTTTTTAAGCACTCAAAATGTGCGTAATGCCAGCATAATAAAAGGAAACTAAGTCTGTCATCTTTAGTTGGTGATGGATGATTTAACCAGTGGAGACAACAGTGTTCTTACTTCTCCCCCATTGCACGTGTTGTTCAATCTAAGACTTTAGCAATAGAAATTAGAGGCCCCCATTTTATCTCATCCAAGTATTTTCTTATGGAGCATATAATTTCGCGGACCTCTCCTATTATTGGAATACCTCTTCCGAAAAAATTTTTGTTTACTTTTCCAGAAAGCTTTGGTTTCTATTTTTGACTTGATTATTTTCAGTCAACATATAATAAAATATTTAAGCCTGTTATACACATACCTAAACTTGAAAATAATCGCTGAGTAACATAAGTCATCTTCAAACTTCTATGTTCCAAATTTAGGCTTTCCAAGTGCAACTATGCTTGAAAGTTGGCAATTCCTCTTTTTTCATTTTGTCACAAGAGCTCATTTATTGAGGATAATGTAACATGTATGTAAGAATTACAATTTGTGATGGACAGAGAAAATCATGAGAATGCATTACATTAGATTTTAATTAAGCATAGATTAAATCACATTCTAATTCAGAAAATTCTTTGCATATATTTCATTTAAACATAAGTTTCTTTCACTTAATTGAATAAAATGCATGTGTTTTCCATTAATTCTGTGGTGGAGAATGATATACTGATATGTGGATTTTTGCAATTTGTGAGTTATTGTGGTAATCGTAAAACATGTCCAAAGTTGATAAATGTGTAATTTGAAATTTGAAATAGTCTTCAAGTTAGCTGGCAAACTTTGATATCTGATTTGTGAACACAATAGAAAGAGCCAAAAACTTAC
Source organism: Tenodera sinensis (assembly GCA_030765045.1). Taxonomy (NCBI): domain Eukaryota; kingdom Metazoa; phylum Arthropoda; class Insecta; order Mantodea; family Mantidae; genus Tenodera; species Tenodera sinensis. Next base: position 25,980,602 of record CM060961.1, on the reverse strand, counting down.
ATGTGCGTTCATCACATCAAACACACGTCAACTTATAGCTCCCCATCACAGAATTTAACTAGCCTTTATTATTTATTAGCAAGGGAGGAAATTACATTAATATCTTACAGATTCCTTTGTTTTGTCTTGCAGACAAATCTGAGGATCATATTATGGAAGCCATTTTGAAAACAACGTTAATCAATAAGAGCAGCAAAGAGTTGTGTGTTCCCATTTTGGGGTAAGATTCTGCTACTTTTTATCTCTCTCACACAGAAAATAGCCATAGGCTACTTTCTGTCTTGCTATATTAATAAGGCATTGTATCCTAAACAGATCTTTTTATGTAAATAAATATCTTCCTCTTTGAATACTTAAGAATATACACTCACATTTAATTTGCCTTTGTCAGGATTAATCTTAAGTTGGTGTTATATTCGGTGATGAGGGTAAAAATATCATCCATGTACAGGCCCGAATTTAGGAACTCTGACGCCCCTGGGCAAAAAAAAAAAAAAATTGCTCCCCCCCCCCCCCAACTTACAATACATATATTGCTTAAATTTTCACAACATAGAGAATGGTTTCACTAGTTTGGATACTTAAGTATGAGTGGCAAGCACCATAAGTGAGGTTAATAGAAAGAACTTACACTAAAAGGCATCTGCCCCTATTAGATGTCAAAACATATACTGTTCAAATAACAAGAGGCTTCCTCCTTGCCCTGTCATTTGCAAACAAGTTTATGAGTTCGTTATAGTCCATTTTCACTGGTAAGTCAGATTCAATTGCAACAACACCAAGATAACTAAGACGATCCTTCACGTGTGATGTTCTTAAATAATTATTTATGCGTCTTAGAGCAGAAAATGATTTCTCAGTTGAGCAGTTGGAAGAAGCAGGAGTGCTCAAGTATATTTGTAGAGCTATGTTTAAGTTTGGGTAAACACTCTCTAGACAGTTACCTTACAGCTGTGTAGGAGAGTGCGTCGCATTTTCATTCTTTTCTATGTAGCTTTTGAACTGTAAGCATTCAGGACAAATGCTGAATCTTCAAGATCCGAACTGTAGACTTTCTGAAGTCTGGGTAATGTTTCCTGAATCTGGATAATTAAGCATTTTCAGATTTGTCAAAAACATAAATGGTTCACTGAATTCCTTGTAGGAAGAAACTGTTGTTCAGTTCTTCAATCAATTTATCCAGAATTAAAAGAAACTTGATGTTTCATGTCTACGCTTTTTTTTTTTCCCCCCCAGCTTTCCAGTAATTTTGCCGCCCCCTAAAATGTGCCGCCCTGGGCAGTTGCCCGGTTTGCCCTTACGTAAATACGGCCCTGTCCATGTAGATGATTCTGTGCATGAAGGCTATTACAAAAATGTTTATATAATTTTAGTCCATGAATGGTCATTTCACCTGCAAAACAATAAGTTTTCCACACTTTTCATTGCATTATAATTCATTTATGGATTAAGGCAAGTCTTGTGAAATACGTAGCAGAACAGAAATCTGTTTTGCGATGGGAGAATAATCACATGGTAAGAATACTCTATGCTGGTTAGTTTCTTTATATTTGATATAGACATAAACCTGAAAGTTTGGGCCTTGCAATTTTGTAAGTTTATGTTTAATTCAATGTTTGTTTTTATGTTTACATGATTTATTGTGTACAGTTCCATTGCGATATGTCATCTGGTTTTATGTTCATCTTAGCGCTTAATTTTTAATGTAGATGAGGCCTTAGTGTGCAGGGTTGACTTGTCAGTCAATGCCAGATCAACATATACTTATTCAGCACAGATTTGTACATAAATCAATCAAATTTTGTTCGAAGTAACCTGGTGTTTAGTACACTGAAAATACTGCAAGCCAACTCTACCAGAGTAGTAGCAAGGCTTGTTATAAATTTGATTTTCATGTTGTTTTGGTACCTATGACAGTAGAGAAAAATTAAAGACTTGAGAAATTAAAAAATAATCTAAAATGATTTGTCACATTTATTACAGAATATTTGTTTATTTTTACTTGCAGAAAGATACTTACAACTCTTCCTGTTACTCCTACAAATGACTCGTATGTCAGATTTGTTTTAGCATTTAAATTATGGAAAAAAATTGTATCTGACTCAGAGGAGAGAAGGAGAATAACCAGGCTTGCAGATCAGAGGCTTAATGTGCCACTAAATTTTGACAAGTCAAAAAGATACAGTGATGTTTTACCCAGAATTCCTAAATCTAAAAAGAATATTACAGTGTTTTATATGCAAGCCAAGTTCAACTTGAAGGATGCCTGTTCGGTATGTATGAGAATTTTAATTTTTGTCATTACTAGGGTTTTGAAGTTCGTCCTGTCTTAAGTGGCCTTAGCTTGAACTGTAAATAGCCCAGAATGCTGCTCAGGCAAGAGGCAGAATGGTGGGTGGATTAACCTGCATTTGTCTCAACCCACTGTTTTGTGAATTTCAAAACTCTAATTTTGAGGATTCTTTAATTTGCTATCCTTGTCTGATTTCTGTGTGACAAGAAAACACAGGGTTATTCAGAAAGGAGGGTTTAGGTGCAACAAGTCATTTCTGTAACTGATCCAACAGACGGCCACCTTGTCATAAGCAAAATCATATATAGCATAAAAAGATGTTTGATGGCTAGAAAGCGGTTTACTTTTGACAAGAAACAGGCTCATTGGTCATAAAACATAAAACTTTTTTCTTTCTTCTATGCAGTAACATGCAGACTTAGTTTTAAAGTTCCTCTGATAGACGGAGTTGAAATATGCAACTTCTCATTGAATAGCCCTGTATGTTACATAGGATTTAGACTCTACTGCATAAAGTTTGGGATGAATATATTATAAACTTTCTTGTAACTAGTGCCATTAGAAGAAATACTTAATGGAAATTCTTTGTGTCCTCAAAACTATTAAATTTGTGTGTTCTCAAATAGAAAACCCCATGGGATATGGAAATTCAAGCTTTGATGGCTGTCTACCATGATTCCATTCCAATAGGAAAATACTTAATCAAAGCTTGTTTCATACTATGCCATATACAAATAATGTTTTTAAATCTGCAGAATTGTGAAGTAGTTCATAATAGTAGTAATAGTAGTTCATACTAGCCAGTTTTTACAATTTGTTATAAAAATGTGCAGAAGTGGAGATGTTTTTATGACCTAATGGCAAAGGAGGCATATTTGACTTATAGGCAGATTCAAAGTGTTAGATTTTTATCATGGGCATAACAAAGCACAAAATTCTATTACATTATATTGTAATCTGACATCAGGCTCTGTGCACAACAAAGGATGGGTGGAGTCAAGCTACTCCACACCATATGCGGTACAGGCAAGCAGGCAAAGGCGCATTCAAGATCTGGCTACTTCACATGACTGCTGTGTGTATGTGTCTGTCAACAATTGAAGCATCAAAAATAAAAGAGGTTTCAAGAACATTCATGAGACTTCCAGTTGCACCATTTCCGGTGCTGGTGTGTAAAACTTGAGAAAGGTCCTACGATGTCATCCCCAGTATATAAGGAGGCCAGATAAGAACAGAGCAGTGGGCTTTGAGAGTTAAATTAAAGGCATGAGTGGGTTAGTGTGTCCTTGAGTGCAAGACAGCTGTGCGTGTATGCCGTCATTGTTGGTACATCATAAGAAGAGCGTCGCAAGTGATTACATTTTCATATTATTAGTGCATGAGAAACAGAGGAAGTGAAGACACTAAAAGGACTGACCAAAGTTATGAGAAGTAAAAATTGTTAATTGTGATAGCCCAAAAGACTGTAGACTGCATTGCCGAGAAGAGAACTGTGCATTTGTGGTAAACTTTTAGAACATACTAAAGTGATGCAACCAGACTGGATTTTTGTCATTTGTTACACTGGTATTAAGAAGTGAGATTTGTCGAATTGCCATTTTGTTACATTGTCAGAAGTATGATGTTAGTGCCACCATGGAGGAAATAATGAAAGAATTATTGAACGAAATCAAGAATATGAGATGCAGCAGATGAAGGCAGAAATCAAATCTGGAATGGACAAGATGGAGGCAAAAATGAAGGAAGAAGGGAAGTCGGAAATGAAATCTGAATTGAAGAACGTGAATACCAGCATGGAGAAGATGAAACAAAAATGGAAAACGTTAACTCCAGAATGGAAGAAACGAAATCCAGATTGGACAAGAACATGAATACTGGCATGAACAAGATGGGAAGTGAAGTGACAACAGTGAATTCTACCATATAAAAGATCGAAGCAAAGATAGAGGGTGCAAAGGCAGAAATGAGATGGAGTTATTGGTTAAGATTGATGAGGAACTGGTCAGCCTGAAGGAAGACGTGGAAGAACTCAGGAAGGTAGACCTCTGCCAACATATGGGCATTGGGAACGTCGTAGCACCCTGGAAGGAAAAGTTGATGGAAGCATTAAGGAACTGGTGTCAGGGGCAGACAGGAGAATGTAGATCCGGGGAGGGAGCACCTAGTAGCCAAGGTGACAGTTGGCCCCTGTCTGGAGGAACAGAAGTGTACGACATGACAAAGGGCAAGCTCAGGGACGTCAAAGCTCCCCTAGAGGAGTGTCGGGGATTTAGCCAACCATGACATGTGATGGACTGCCAGCAGGGAAGCCTACAAGCAAGTGAGGAACAAGAAAGAACTGACATGGGACATGGAGGAACCATCGGAGCCATCCAATCAGGTGATGCTGAGTGCCGTGAACAGAAGAATGGAGGATGACATCATCTTGGACGACAGGAAATGGGAAGCCGTGCCGGGTACAAGTGAACATGAGTGCAACAGTGACCGTGATTTGAGTGGATGTGGTGGAAGATATTCCAACGAGGAAACTGGATTGACCCTATGAGATAGTGGTGACATTGGTTGATACCTCATCTGTGGAGGAGTAGGTCTGGATGGAGTTGATCTTGGGCCAGAGCATTATAAATCTGTGGGCGTTCTTCGCGAGGGTGATTGAGGAGGTGATATTGGGACTGCATGCCCTCAGGAGCCACAAGGCAATGGTCGAGGTTGGCAGGAAGGTCCTGCAAATTGGACAAATTGAGGTAATGCACCAGAGCCCCAGTGAGCATCCGGAGGTTGGCAGGGTGATCCTGGAGACGGTTGTGCTAGGAGCAAGGTGCACCAGGGAGATCAACGGTTGTGGAACACCATGTTTCGTTTCCATGTGTGCAGGATGGTACATCAACACACCTGGATAAAGGGCAAATGGAGGAAGACCCATCCACAACTGGTGAGGTTGCTGCAGAGCTTTCAAGCATGATGGCAGACATCAGACAATGGCAGTCTACCACACCCAGGGCCTGCCCTGAGAGATGCTGTTAGTACATTGGTATCGCCAGACTGTTCTGGTTACTGACCAGCATCGAGGAAGGAGCAGTGTGACACCGGGCCCAACACACAACCAAGGACAGATGGCGACAAGCTACCCACACCACATGCCATACCTGTGAGCAGGCAAAGGCATTAAGTCAGGCTGCCTACATGACTGCTGTGCATACATGACTATCAATAATCAAAGCAGCAGGAACAAAAGGGGTTTCAGGAACGTTTGTGACACTTCTAGCTGTGTAATTTTGTGTGTGTGTGTGCGCGCGTGCGCAACTCGAGAAAGGTCTGTGTGACATCATCCCCAGTATATAAGGAGGCCAGATAAGAGCAGAGCAATGAGTTTTTAGAGTTACAGTTACAGGCGCGAGTTGGTCAGTGTGTCCACGAGTGCAAGACAGCTGGCATGTGTATCGCCGTGTTGGTATGTTGTAAGAAGATTCATTGAGCATTGTGAGTGATTACATTGTCATAATTAGTTCATGAGAGACAGGAAGTGAAGAAAGACAACACACTAAAAGGACTGAGCAAGGTTATGAGAAGTAAAAATTGTGAATTGTGAGAGCCTAAAAGACTGTAGACTGTATTAATGACGAAAAGAAAGTGGTATTTTTGGTAAAATTTTAGAAGATAATAAATTGGTTGGAAAATAACTGGACTGGATTTTTGTCATGTTACAGTAACTTAAAGATTAGTTTGACTGCTGTTTTAATTGGTGTACAGTGCTATGATAGGCCAGAGCATATTTGTATGTACATTCATCATGACCATGGTCCCCCTTCACTGGACTCCAAAAAAAAAATGCAGAGCATGCAGATTTAAAATTGATTACAGTACTAGTGATCTCTGGTAATCAGCTGTAAATGGCTGCAAACATTCAGTAATTAATGATATAAACCAGGGCCTCCCATACACCATTGCATTGCATTTAAAATGCGACTATGAAATATTGACCTTGGTGCAAACATCCACTTGCTCTGGTGCAGACATCCACTCCGTCTCTCCTTATGCCTGTCTCGCTTGCTTTGCCTTCTCCTTCCTCACTTTCAGCACTGTTTCTTCCTGACTCTGTGATGCCATGCTGTGCACAGTGTTAAACTGGTTAGTTTGGTTTCTTGTTACCAAATCTGGTTTTTCATTATAATTATCTAGAAAGAATTGGTACAAACCTCATTTTTGGACAAAGAATGCTCTTCTGGAATATGTAGAAACCTCTTTAATTCTTCCTATCTACCATCCTCTATATCACCATATGTGTACTCTGTTATAGTGCCTTTCAACACTCCTGTAATTATTGCACAGCAGATGAAGCATATGGCTCTATGGTCATGACGTTCAAAGAAACTATAAAGTTCCCATTCTGATTTAAATTGATATTGAGCATTCTTTGCTTTCTTTGGAGCAGGTTGCTCCATTATTAGTTATCATATTGCATGTATCTCTTTCACTATAGTCTAGCCATCTTATCAACACAGGCTTCCTTGATTCTTCACTCTGCAGGGCAGGAGTTGTACCAAGCGTAGTTGAGTTGCTGTGCTAGGAAGCTCTGCACCTTGAATTGCATCTGGTGCAATTTTAGGCTTTGAGAGGTCCTGACAAACTGTAAAGTCAACTCCCACATGTAAATTGTTTATCTTATTTGCACTCTATGGTAGCAGGATATAATTTTACCATCTTTTGTGACAATTTTTGTTTATAGTTCATGTCATGAAGCATGAAATATGGACTAGAAATCTTTTTTTGGCTAGGAATTGGCTTATGTTGCTTTAATGTGTGCTTATTGTGGTACCAGAAGAATTTCAGCATGTGTCATACAAAGAAGCAGCACTACCAGACCTTCAACATATCCTAAACTTTATTTGGTATTAATATGTCCCCCTTTGTCTGGTCTCTTTAATGCATTATTCGACATTTTCACTGGCACAAACAATAAGCCTGAAATCTGAGAAACTTGACTCTAACCAGAAGTATGTAACTGGAAGTGTAGTTTAGCTTGTATGTACTGGGTAAAGCAAAAAAATTTGTAAACTGTCTTATGTACCCGCATTATTAGTGGCAAGCTTTTGATCTCATGACAATGGTCTGCTGGCTGCTTATGTTCCAATTAAGTATTGGAGGTCAGCCGGTCAATCCTTTTGTTACTGTGAGGGAGGATGTAGTTGGTTGAATACATACACTAATTAGAATTCATCTATACTGTTCATACCGCTTAGTGGATTATAGAAATTATTAAAGTCAAGTGTAACGTTAAAATGTAAAAAGGTTGCCAAGTTATATGGAATGTTGAGTTGTCAAGTTATCAGGATTCTACTGTGTACCTAACATTAGTTTATAAAACATGGTAAGTATCTATCCATCTCTTTCCAATTATCCTGCACCTCCTTCATACTTTTATATCATAGGCCCACCTTGATTGCACCAGAGCACTGTCAATGCTTTTGCACCAAAGTAGGCATTTACTTAAAAATGTCATTGCGTATCTCCTGTTAACTGATGATGCAAAACTTTTGTTTTTCCCACTGCCTTAAGCTACTAAACCTTATCTGCATTATAGTTATAACATAATGGGAGAGCAAAAAAAGTTGGAATGGACTGCACAGTGTTTTCCTTCTCCACATCCTTGGTGCTCACTACCATCTGCTGACATAGAAAAGTGCGGATGCAACCTGTTGCATTTGCAACCTGTTTGAACTTTTTTTGCTTTCCTGGTATAAAAGAAATTGTTTCAAGAGTAGAAAAAACCATTATGTTTCATTTTGTAAATTGAACATCTGTTTGTTAATGTTATAACACACCAACCATTGTAACCAAGGAACCTCAAAATAAAGGGGACATCAAACCACACAGGAAGATCAGAGTAGAGTCGATATATATACTCTTCAGTGCCTATAGATATAATGTAATTTTAAAATTGAATTTTTTATTTAAGATGTTTTTATAGAGTGGTAATTATGTTAATCCCAAGGGTTCAAGCTATCCACCATTGCAGAAAGTATTCAAATGGTCTGAGAAATATCTGAAATAGTTGGACAAAAATTATTAATTTCCTCTCTATATGTACATTGTATTAGGGTACTAAAAGTGACATGTTAGAATGTAGTACCTTTGTATATTTTATGTGCAAAGAAGCTAATGCATGTTTCTTTTTGTGTAGGCATTTCTCAAGCTTAGTAAAACAGAAAAACCTTTGCTTGATACTGAAGAAATATCTGAGAAAACTACAGCAAAGCCTGATGAGGTAAGCAATATAATATACTTATCAAGACTACTACTAGAATTTCTGCATTGCTTGTTTAAGAGTGATCATAATAGAAGTCTTTGGTAACAAGCTCCATACTTAGTGACTGAAAATTAAAGCACAGAAAGCAGTCTAATTCTATACCCAGCAAGAAATAACCTGGCACTTGACAGTCAGCTGATTCACCTGCCTGCGAACAAGGCTAGCACTATCTTGTCCAATCGACTGATCGTTGCATGATGTGTTGGCAACATGATTGGACAAGATAGGTCTGGCCTCGTTCACAGGTAAGTGAATCACCTAGCTGTCAAATGCAAGGTTATTTCTTGCTGGGTATAGTTAACACATGGATATTTATATTCATCTTGTTTATGTTTAATTTTCTCTACTGTGGACTAAAATTCATTTTACACAAGGATATTTTTTGGAAGTAATGTTTATAAATATTTGATAGCAATAAAACTTTGGAATATATATAAATTACCAAAAAATGTAGGAACAAATAGAATCGTTTCAGGAAAGCATGCAATCCACACCCACTACAGTTATTAGTCTTAGTATGTTTTTTTAGTTGTTTGCTTTCCAATTAAGAAAAGTGTTCCCATTTTGTTTTACTAATCGTTTCAACAGCTCAACATTTAAATCTTATTTGTTTATTTTTCTCAAGCTTTTCAATTTCTAATATATTTTAATGTAATTGTCATGTCATGCTTCAACTAGGTTGCTAGAATCCTTTTGGGCTCACCTATCTTTTTATTATTCCCCTTGCTGAAAATGTATACCAAACAAGTACATTGCAATACTTCATTCATGGATAAGATGATACGAATCTTCTACACATTTGAAGTTTTGTTCCCTCAATATGACACCTGTACATTCATAGTTATTAGGGTAATCTCATGTTTTTAAACATACTAAATTTAAGAATTGCATGCATTCAGAAAACATGTAACTTCATTGCCAAATCAAGTGACTGGTTGAAAGAAGTAATTATTAAGAAGATAGTTCTGGTTATTTGTAGGTTTTATGATAAAATGTATTTGCAATATTATCATTGCAAATAATAAAGACCTAGATGGAACTTGTATTTAATGATTGTTTCCAAAAAAATTACCAAAACTGCAGTTAGAAAATAAATGTGATAGTAGTATATTGCAATGTATATTGCAATTACACAAAATTTGGGAGATGGAAACTGTCATAAGACATTTATTAACTTGAGTTAACATAATATGCAGATTTTTAGTATGTTTCTATGTGATCCTTTGGCAGCCTAGCACTTATTTTTGTTGTGTTTTACCTTTTAACTATCTTTCTTGGATGTTTGAAAACAGTGTTGTAATAAACAATTTAAACCAAAAAGGTGAGTCAATAACACTACACAACACTTATAATTTAGTAGAACATGAGCATAAAGTTCACCGTGGAATTGGAAAATGCTGAGAAACTACCATTTTTGGATAAACAAATAATTAAAAACAAGAATAGAATAAATTTTGACATTCACAGAAAACCAATGCAGACGGACAATTGTATAAAAGCTCATGGTTACAATCCAAGAAGTCAAACAGGGAATCCTCAGTAGCTTAACACATAGATTGGTGAACATCCCCCTTTCAATGCAGAGTAGAATATTGCAAAATAATTGAAATAACACAAAAAAAAGGCTTCTCCAAATCATTAGTAGATAAAGTGAAACGAGCAGAAACAAAAATGACATTCAAAAAATTCACATTCCATCCTTGGATCTTTTGAAAAATTCAAAAAAGTTTTCAAAGAGCAGAACATTCAGCTAGCACCACTACTCTGTAAAAAATCTACTGAACTCAATCAACGATGCCATCCCACCCAATAAAAAATCTGACATACCAAATTGAATGCAGTGACCGTAACAAAGTGTATATAGGAAAAACCAAAAGAAATTTAGAAAAGAGATCCAAGAAACACTTTAGAATATGTAAAAAACAAATAGTTGGAAATATCAGCAGTTGCCATTCACTTTTGGACATAAAGCCAGAACCGAAACTCCTCAAACACATAATGGGAAAACAAGAGCTGTCCATGTGGGAACAAATCTTCATTTTGAAAAATAGAAACCGTATTTAATTTCGACATCCCCCACAAAGATATCATCAGCAAGTTGCTTGAACCACCACCAGAGGAGACCTCAGAGGAAACACCATCCACATCAGGGAGAACCAGTCGATGCCCGGTTGATAATGGAGGAAAGTCAGCCTCCAAAACATGTTCTGTTAAATTATAAGTAAGCGTTGTGTTATTAATTGACTCACCTTTATGGATTAAATTCTCTTTTAACTGCTCTGCAACACTTATATAACACAACAGGTGATGATTCATAAAATGAAGTGATATGGGAAAGGAGTGGGATTTGAACTGCAGACTTCCCACTCACAAGTCTGTTCTTTTTAACAAACTCAGCTATCCTTTTCAGTAACTGTGTAAATGGTGCTGTGTGTATATCTGAGTTAATATGCTGCAGGATGGGATTTCAAAGATCAGCTGATTATTGCTTTTCCAAATTAGATTTCCCCAGACCCAAGCTCAGAATATCCTTTATTTTAGTTACATTTGGAGCACTGTAAGAAGTAGAATAAGCAAATGTTTATATTTGGTTCATCAATGTTCATGTGCAAGCTGGAAACTTTACGTTAAATATAAATGTTCTTCTACTTGCAGGTTGGAGGTGTTCGAAGTATGAACCTGTTTAACAATTTGTGGTCCATCATTAATGTACCAGATTCTGGTTTGGTGGAACCCTCTCAGTTAAACAAAGTGACTGGTGAAAAAACTAAAGTGGATTCGGTGACAGGAAAGAAAGGAAAATTGTCTGAGAGAAAGAATAAAAAAGCAAAAAAGAAGGTTCAAAAAGATGGCAAGGAAGGTGCAGAAGGAAAAGTTAAGAAAAAGAAGAAGCTTAACAAAAAGAAAGCTGTACCTAACTCAGGTGTCGCACAGTCAGTGCTTGGTACTATCTTGGGCTCTAAGAATGCTAAGGAACAAAAGAAGAAGAAAAAGAAACTTACTGCTTTGGAAACCCCTGTAGGAAAAGACATAACTATCCCTAAAGAGACTACCTCTCCTGTTGCTACCAATGTTCCAGAAGAGGCGATCCCTCCCACATTAACGTGTCAGCCCACCATTGAGGGCAATCAGGAAGCACTAAGTTCCACAGAGAACCAGGTGGTTATCAAGGCAGAAAGTGGCCAAGATCTCTGTATTGTAGCAGTAGTAGGGGAAGCTGGGCAGGAATCTGAGCAGGGCTCAAATCAGGTTAATCAAATAAACAGTGTTAGTTACTTTGGTGAAAGTGTATTGGTTGACATGAAAGAAAATCTGGAGGATACCATACAGGCTCCCATTCCAACTTCAGCACCCCAAACGGTGGTTGAAGTTGAAATGAATGAGTCTATGGCAGCACCAGCTAATCAAGTCAATCAGGTGAGCATGAGCATGGAAACGGAAGGTGCTGATGCCATCATGTCAGGTGAGGTTGAAAATAACGACCTAGGTTTGGCAGAGAAATTGAGAATCTGTGACACTCCTCAGTTAGTGAACTCAGAAAGAATGACCCCAGAACAAATGAACCAGATAAACAGCTCTAAAGAAACACCACCCCCAAAAGATGTAGATGTTTGTAATGTAGATAAAAGTGAAAACGTAGGATCTAAGTCTAATGTGATAGCTAGTAGTTCAGATTCACCTGTAGTCAACTTTTTATTAAATGCTAGTCAGAATAGAAGTGCAGCGGTTGCTGCAGCAGCAGCAGCTGTCTCAGCTTCTACTGTTGCTGCTGCTTCTGGTGAAATAGCTACTGCCATTGTTGAAAATGAAGCTGTTCCAACAGTTGTAAATACAGAAGCTCTGGATAAACCAAGCACTGATGTGGCGATGCCGAAGGTTACAGAACAGCCAGCTATAGAAGCTGCAAGCTGTCAGGAGACAAGTGTTTCTGCCTCTGCTGAAGTACTATGCGATTCCTCAGTAAGACCAGAGGTTCCTATTCCAGAGGAAGGTTCTGTAGGTGTTGATCATGATTATTTTAACTCATTGCCAATGGAATATGATTCGGATGTTGAGATCCTGGCTGATTTGCGACCACAAGTAACAGGTCAAAATAACAGGTCAGAGGTGGTGGTTAAGGATGAGAGGGATGTTTGTCAGGATCCTAGCACAGTTTTGGATAATATATTTGCAACAGAGAATGAAGCACTTGTAACCGAGGTACTTGGTGGGCTTTACCCTCCTATGGATATTGAAAGCAGAACTGTACGATGTGAAAGTGATATAAGTGGTCTCCAAAGCCCCTCGCTTTGTGATGACGAAGGAACAGAGCTGGAATCTCCGCCTGTTGAAAGGTTTAATGAAGAGGATAAGCTGTCGATGAGCATGATGATGCATCATTTAATTAAAGGAAATTCCCCTTATAATTTATTAAATTCATATGAAAGGGAAAGGCCAGATCAGTTTGTGCAGGAAGACCAACTCCTACTTTATCGGGACACCTTACTCTCTGAAAACAGTATTTCACGATACGGTCTTAGTCATAACAGAGCATTAGCAGATGATAGATTCATGGAGGATGATGATTCAGATGATGGAAGTTGTTTTGAAGAGAATTACAACTCAAGTGGTTCATCTGGACGGCTAAGAATGGGAGGAGGAAAAGTTGGCTTTCATAATTATACTTCTGCACTTAATGACAAGGATTTGCCAGATGTTTCACCTACAAGTAGTGTTGAATCAGCAGTTCTAAATAGCACATGTGTAGAAAGTAGAGAATCATCTTTTATATCCACAGCTGATCAAAGCCCACAGGAAAGACCAAGGACAGGTCAGAAAATACCTGCTCCTGGTTTATCTAGAATGTCACCATTCCCTGCAGGAACACCCACAGTCTCTCTTACCCCTATCAATCCATCTGTGGTATCTGCCGCTTCTTCACAGTCTGCAACACCAACAAAGCGATTTTCTGATGTCAATACTTTACGGTATTACACACCTTCACTTGCTGCAAGTGACAAACAGGAAACGCCAAAAAGACCTTCACGTTTGCTTGCAAGTGATGCTGGCAAGAGTGAAACAGAAACAAGAAATACTAAGGAGCGTTACAATCAGCAGAAAAATTCACCTGCAGGCGGCTTTCCAGATGTTGTTCTTGATGCTCATAAATCATCAGAGAAACAAGATAAAGGAGCCTCTACACCGGTTGGTTCTCACAAAACTACTCGAGGTACGTTACTTGGTGAATTGGAAAACGGTAAGTCCAAAAGATATCCCAATGTACCAGGATACCCTATATCTGCAGCGCCGACAATTCCATTTCCTCTTTTTCCCTTTTCAAATTCCATGCTCCTTCCCTTTGGGCGTTACAGAATTTGTACATGTTCAGATTGCTATAAACAGCACTTGAGTGATTTGGCACGGCAAGGAGGTTCTACATCTGGAGCCCAGCAACCAAGCTCACTCACTCAAGTGCCAAAATATGCTGATGTAGATCGAAGCGATTATCAGGCTGTATTAAAGGAAATTGAAGAGAGCTTAGATCCCAAATATAAAGTAGATGAGGACTCCAAGGATGACCTCCAGTTAGATATTAAGTACAAACCAGATTTACATTCTTCATTACCACTGAAGAAACGATTAAAAACATTAGCATGCATTGAAAAACCAAAAATTAAAAATGAAGTACCTGATTCACCAAGAACTACACAGGCTGAATGCTTCCCATCATACTCATCAAGGCCAATGATAAGTGTAGCAGAACTGGAATGGGGTGGTAGAGCCCTTTGTAGATTACAAAGGGAAGTACCAGGATCTGTAAGGAGGACAATGATTGGGGAGCATTTGTATCCGCAGTATACTGGGCCTACAGACTTCTTCAACAATGGCCATAGTAGGGATGCTTCAATTAAACGCATATGTGAAAGCATATCATCTACTTGCTACAATCCATCTCCTGCAACAAGAGAAACTGTTACTTGTAAAACTGAAGAAAATGTTGGAATGTATAGTTGTGGCAGAGACAGACTATCTATTTTAAGTGATGTAGCGTTGTCCAGCTCGCTAGCTGGTACTGAAGATCCTAACAGAACGCCACATTTTAGTGAAAGATACCCAATACATGAAAAGCCACAGGTGATTCCGCAGAATATTTCTGGAAACACGACTGTTTTAGAGCATACAGGAAGACAGTTCAAAACTCCAGCACAGTTGAAAGAAATGGTTCCTACAAGTAAAGAAAGTAATTTAGTTAATATTAATATGAACCCAATAGTTCCACTTACTCCGTTGCCTAGTGATGTGACTACGAGAAAGTTTCCTGCCTCAAGCAGTTCTGATTATTCAGTATCATCACAGGATATGTCTGACATTCCACAGAATGTGAATAATAAAATGGAGACCGTTACCAGACAGCAAGTGCTGGATCTTTCAAAACAGGCATCCAAAGAAAAGATCCAAAAAACATCACGAAAAAAAAGAAATAGTGGTTCTGAATCAAGATCTCGAAGTTCAAAGCGTTCCAAAAGAGACTCTGTTATTCATAGCAGTGAGAAGCCCATGGAACCACCAAGGTAGCTGCCGGCCACATGTGTGGACACAAAGCACCTCTTAAAATTGATAGACTGTCTTTTTACATAAGTGTAGGCATCTGTAAAATATGCTGGATTTCTACATGGCTCATTTTGTAAACTTAAGTTTTTTTATATATGTACAAATAAATGTATAAGTAATAAGTAAATTTTATTACATGTTCTGTGATATTAATCAAAGTTAGTATATTTTCAAATTCTGCATTGGAATTGTATTTCCAATATGTCAATTAATTGCATCATTTCCATAATTTTGTTTAATTTATTGATGTTTAAAGCATTTAAAGATTGTAAGCAGCATTTGTAGAACTCTTGACCCATAAATTTGTTAATTTGGCTTTGCTTGCAGATATACAATAAAAATATTCTCAGTTTTAGACATTCTCTTTTGCCACACTGTTTTAAAGTCAAGAATTTCAGCAAAAATGCTGCATGCCGAATGTAGACAATATAGCAGCATTGCCGTTGCAGCCAGAACACAACTTTCACAAGGCTCAACAATATTGCTTACTTATCTTGTTGCATTCCAATTTCTTTAGGTACAATTCCGAATAAAAGCAGTTTGATGTTTTGTTTTCACATTTTTGTTATGGAGATGGTGCTGTTTAAGTGTTGTGTAGAAACCAGTGTATTACTGTGGCCGGCAGCTAGTGTGTGCCTGACTGAACCATTAATTCCTTCAGATATTATGGTGAAAATGTTTGCAGTGGAATCCGTGGGCTGTATATTTGCTTTGATGTCTTGTCCATTGGAGATCAAAGCATTGGATGTGCATTTATGTAACATTTTTCATCTATGAGGAAAAGAAAAACAAAAAAAACTATATTTATTTTCAATGTTAAAAAAATGGTGGCTGTGAGATATGTTATTGTTGCAAGTTCAAGAATTGGTTACATCTAACATCACAAGAATTTCTGCAAGACTGTTGTAGATAAATATCTGGAGTTCGTAAAGAGGGATACTTACTGCTCTGAGATAAATGCTCAAATTAAATGATTCCTGTTTAATTGGATGGCAAAATGAAAATTATTTGCTTTGTTCTACTTACGACGTCATTCTATAAGTGGAGTTTATTTGAGAAATACAGTCAGACGAACCTGGAAAAAAGGACTCATTGCTCGTGAAACTAATAATGCATATCCTGGACAGCTTTGATATTTGGAAAAAAAAAAAAGGCAAATCCCTAGGAAGCTTGAGTGATGTAATTAAATAAAGTAGAGAATTTAATAATGGGAAGTTCTCTAACAGTTAAAGAGTGCAATTATTTGCATATGGAGTTGGAAAAATAATTCCTGCATATTGTATGTGTCTCAACAATTTATCAAGTTATGATATGAGAGAACTTAACAATTTATGTAGAACACTGTACATAAATGGAAGATTTTACAACTATGTACATAAATGCAAGATTTTATATGCATTGAATTATAATGAATGATTTAATCAAATTAATGTACAATGGTATGTATGAATACATATGTCTCTGTTGTATAAGATATATTTTGAACGTATAAAAGAAATGTATCAGTCATAAGTTACAAAGTGGAACTGGACAATGGGTTATGTGTGGTGATGCTCAACTTTTAATTCATTTATACAAACAAAATATAAGTTTTTATTATTGAGCAATATACTTTAACCAAATCAACACTATTCAACAAATGGAAGCTGAAGGAAACTTACACACTTTCTAATACTCCAAAGGAAAGCTATGCATTTATAAATGATGAAAAATATATATGAGCAAGTCATTTTAATGACTAACACAATGGAAATTAAAATATATGTATACAAGGATGGCAGTTTCCTTCTGTTTGAGGATGACATGAATTGTATATGCTGCATAATAATTAAGACTTTGGAAGAAATTTCACTGCTGATTTTTGCATTATGTTCACATAAAGGATATAATTGCTAACAAACAAGTTTTAGTGCACATGCATAAAATAAATCAAGATGTTGATTTTTCAAATAGAGAAATTCATTACATTTTATCAGGAAAATATTGTATTCATAAAGAGAATTTTAAATATGTTTTAATATTTGACAAAGGTATTTGACACACATTCTGATAATGAAATAGCAAATCGCCAGAATTCCTGTAAATGAATGGAGATGGTTTGTAACTTTGAAAAGGATGTATTATTTAGAAGAAGTATGTTTAAAATTATTATTCAAATTGAATTATGGAAACAAAAACTCTTTTGAAATGTTAAGTATGCAAAGTAATAAACTGGAATAGAAGCTAGCATGGTTCACTAAGCATAACCATAAGGAATGGAAGCACAAATTGCATAAAACGAATCAAGATGTTAATTTTTCGAATACAGGAACTCATATTTTATCAGGAAAGTATCCTATTCGTAAAGTTTTAAATAAATTTTAACTATTTGTCAAAGGTATTTGATACACATTCTGATAATGAAAGAGCAACTTGCAAGAATTCTTGTGAATGAATGGAAATTGTAACTTCGGAAAGGAAGTATTTTTTAGAAGTATGTTTAAAATTATTATTAAAATTGAGTTATGGAAACAAGAAAGCTTCTGAAACATTAAGTGAGCAACTGGAACAAAAGCTAGCATGATTCACTGAGCTTCTTGTGAATGAATGGAAATTGTAACTTTGGAAAGGAAGTATTTTTTAGAAGAAGTATGTTTAAAATTATTATTCAAATTGAGTTATGGAAACAAGAAAGCTTCTGAAACATTAAGTGTGCAACTGGAACAGAAGCTAGCATGGTTCACTGAGCTTCTTGTGAATGAATGGAAATTGTAACTTCGGAAAGGAAGTATTTTTTAGAAGAAGTATGTTTAAAATTATTATTCAAATTGAGTTATAACGAAACAAGAAAGCTTTTGAAACATTAAGTGTGCAACTGGAACAGAAGCTAGCATGATTCACTAAGCATAACTGTAAGGGTTGGAAGCACAAATCACTTACATTTGAAACAAAAATTTCAATTTTTGATGTGTTGATGTCAAAAGTAAAAAATGCAATTATTATTGATAACCATACTGCACTGCATACAGGAGATTAAAAATAAAATATGTTGCACTGACTCAAAAATTACATAAACCAATTATAAATTTACAGAAAAGTTATCTATACCTTGTTATTGTGAAGGAACAAATGATATATCCACGTAGAACTTGGTAAAATAAGGAATTTCTGCTGCAGCTAATTAATGGGAAGACTTATTCCAAGAGAGGAATTATGTCAGTGTATAATTTAATAAACGCATATGCAATTAGTAACGTGTTCTTGTTGAAAGAAAGGATTTGTGCCTAGTTCAATCCTGCTTTTGTGAATATTCATTCCAAAAAATGAGTTAAACAATCGTAAGTGCATCAAACACGTCATTTCCTCATAAATAAAGGATTTCTACTGTAATTACATCTCAGAGAATATACACAGTTTAAACAAAAAAGAAAGAGCGAAAGCTATTCAGTATATAATAATAAATGGACGTGTATTGTAGATGACTCATCAGCTTCTTACACTTAAAAGAATTGACAATCCAACTAGTACTCAAAGCAAAATTTAACAATATTGTCCTAAATTATAAAGCTGTGTTGTACCATTCAATATGCTAGTGGCAACAGAATTTGAGGACTCTCTTAATGTATGGAAAAATGACAGTACAGGAGGCACATAATCAATATAAAATGTTTTGCACACAAGTTAAAAGTAATGAAAGAATGAAAAAGAAGATTTTTCCAACAAATGTGTTTGTTACATATACGAGTGACAACTACTCAACTACTTGGTCATCAGCACCTTATAAAACCAAGTGGAACAACAAATTACAGTAAATATCAACAAAATCAACTAACAACAACAGTATGATAAATATTGAAGCGAGAAGTTATAAGAAACAGTGTTGTGTGCACAAGTGAAATAAATTATAGTAAATATCCACAAATCAATCAACAGCATGGTAAATGTTGAAGCTGGAAATTACAAGAAAAGGTGCAGTAAATATCAACAATTTAACCAGCAAAAACAAATGTTAAAGCTAAAAATTATAAAGGAAAAAAGGTTGTATGTGCATATCAGTAAACTAATATCTGAGAATTATGTTAGTTACGATTATATGTTTAAAGGATATGGCTGGTTTTATTATTGGTAAAGCAGTATAGTTAAAAGAAACCATCAAGAACAGTTAGACAGATACTGTTATAACTGGGGAAAAATGAGTGTTAAAATATAATGGCCACAGCACAACTTCTTGAGGTAAGTCAATATTAGTGTATCTCATTAAAAAGGAATTTTCAGCTATAATTTTTATATTATAGAAAAAAATAAGTCTGTATAGGAGTTGTAATTTTGTAACAATGGACTATTTTAAGTTAAACTGTAATATGCACATTGGAAAATATGTTTTAAGTTTGGTTATATAGAAAGGAGTTACATTACTTTAGCTGAAAAACATTTTAATGTTCTCAAGACTGTACAGAACATGGATCATTACGAAATGCCTGCGTGCCCTTTGTAGTCCCTGAGCTGGGATCAGTTACACTGGATATGCTGTTATAACCAAATCTGTGAGTACTTAGGTTGAAGTTGTGTGAAAAAGTATTTAATTCTTTTCAGTTGATAGTGGGTGCCTTTTCCCTCCAGACATACTAGGCACATAGCAGTAAACTGAACTAAAGCACTTCTAACAGTCACTTTTACTTGTGTTTTTTACAAGAAAAGGTATGCGAAGAAAGGAAAAGGCAGACATTTTGACCATATTCATAGATTTCACAGTCTAGTCCATATGCATGCTGAGTTCAGTATAAAGCCGGCTTAATGTTAAACCATTTGTAGGCATTATGTTTGAAATTAGACAGTATATTATATTTTGAAAACCTGTTAAAGGAAGTAGAAGGCATGCATCTCATACCCTTAATCCTCTTACATGGTTTTTGTAAAAGCAATATCTATAAGTGATGTTTCACTTAGTCTTACATTGCTGTGTGGTAAGGTATCACTTCACCACATATGTGCATATGGTCTAGCGAGCAGATGGTAGAGGTTTACCAAGCTTTCACTATGAACAGTAGGCGTATTTACTGTTTTCATTTAAACCTGGGATGGTGCAAAACTGTTTAGCATAAGGCTAACTGCATAGTTTCATTAATCAAGATTCTGGCAGGGGCTGCACTCCCTCAAGATCTGAGTGCTGTTCATTTGTTTCTTGCACATACATGCTCATCTTCGACACTCAGTGTACTTGGAGGAGATTAATGTTGCAATGTTATTTATAGGAAGAGGTAAGATACCTCTTAAAAGACTAAATAAACATGTTTAGTGTATAATAAATACTAGAAGTTGATGACAGTGCTGTTGAAATCACATTAAAGTAGGATTTGAGTCAATAACACTAAACAACACTAACTTTTTAAAATTTCCCACATGTTTCAGAGGCTAGCTTTCCTCCATTATCAACCAGACATCGACTGAACTTGTAGAAGCTGGTTTGTCCTGTAAACTGCTCTAGCGTGGTTTTAAGAACTTGTATAACGGATCGCTTTGTGGTATATCAAAATTGAAAGCTCTTAGTTTTTCCAGATGAAGATCTGTTCCCACGATAACAATTCTTGGTTTCCTGATTTATGTTTTAATAATTTTGGATCTGGATTAATGTCTTGATTTTCTTTCCAAAAATGGGTGGCAACTGCTGATTTTTCTAAGTGTTGGTATTTTATACATCTGAAATGTTCTTTAATTCTTGTTTCCAAATTTCTCTTCGTTTTTCCTATTTTAAACCTGGTTGCAGTTACTACATCCTATTTGGTAGATTCCAGATTTTTTATTTGCTGCAATGCTGTCTTTAGTGTTTGAGCAAATAAAAAATCTAGAGTCTACCAAATGTATAGTAACTGCAACCAGGTTTAAAATAGGCAAAACTAAGAGGAATTTGGAAACAAGAATTAAAGAACATTTCAGATGTATAAAATACTAATACTTAGAAAAATCAGCAGTTGCCACCCATTTTTTGGAAAGAAAATCAAGACATTAATCCAGATCCAAAATTATTAAAACATAAATCAGGAAACCAAGAATTGTCAACGTGGGAACAGATCTTCATCTGGAAAAACAGAGTTTTCAATTTTGATATACCACAAAGCGATCCATTATACAAGTTCTTAAAACCACCGCTAGAGCAGTCTACAGGACAAACCAGCCTCTACAAGTTCAGCCAATATCTGGTTGATAATGAAGGAAAGCTAACCTCTGAAACATGTGGAAAATTTAAAAAAGTGAGTGTTGTTTAGTGTTATTGACTCAAATCCTATTTTAATGTTTAGTATGTATTTTCTCCCCACTACCATTTAAAGCTTTGCCTTTTTTATGTTTTGCTGTTTCAAATTAACAGTCAAAAGCAATGGACTGATTTGAGTTTTTATTTATAGACACTTAAAAGTGTCCCATTCTATATTGGGTATAAAAGACTTTAATTTGCTGCTTAAATGTTGGTGCTCAAAAAATTATAAAATCACTTCCATGTTATTATTATTATATTGTTTAATTTGCTGCTTAAATGTTGGTGCTCAAAAAATTATAAAATTACTTCCATGTTATTATTGTTATTTGTTTTCATTTTTCCAGCACCTAGTAAATATTTTTATAAAATAAACCAGTTGTAAATAAATTATGCATGCAGCTTTATATTTTAATGAATGCTATGTTTTGTTCATGCTTGCTTAGGCATGGTTTGAAGAGTTTTGAACAGCACTGGTGTATGGTTTAAACAGAAACACCTTAAATTTGCTTGTATCCATCTTGGTAATGGGCTTATATTTTGTCTAACACTGTTAGAAAATTATTTTCTCTTTGGGAATGGTCTATAATTGTCATTTAAAGTTTTATTGGGGTAGAAAGAGGCTTCTAGGGCTTTAAAACTAAACCCTGTTAAAATAGTAAAGAAACAGTTTTGTTTTAAAATTTATAGTTACACATTCCTGCCAAGTTTTGTATCTTGCATAAAGCTATTGAGAGTTTAACCTTTTTTATGGTTGGCATTTAGTTGTAGAAAACGACTACCAATCTGTGTTCAAGAAATTCAGTATTAATTGTTAAGACCATGATAGCATAATACATATGAAGTATTTTTTGCTGTGTTAGCTATTAAAAATTGCAGCATTTGTTACATTCTTGAGTAAAGAGTTTAATTTGAAATGCAACAAGTTTTATACAGGCAGAGATTATGTCTATGAAAGGCATATGAATTTTGTGTTGAGATTGTCAGCATCTTGAATGTCCAGCCATCTCCAACAAATGCGACAGCTTTTCATTACAATCCCCTTATTTAATTTTATTCCATGCTTATTTCTTTAACATTTTTGATCGAGTACAATAAATCTAAAACTGAATATCTTTATATAATGCCTCTGTTTCCTTGACAAATTGACCTAGTGGGTCTATTTAGAGGTTGATGTTCAAATTTTTACTCACTTCTTAAGGAATCACCCAAACTCTGTCAGAAGGGTTTGTAAAATAATGCTTGCTTAGAGAATCTTCAGTTTTGGCTCTGTTTTCATTACAGAAACAACCTCTTCTCACTATGACATGTAAGGATCTTGTATCTTATTTGTGATGCCTTCGGTCATGAGTTTTCATTTTTTGTATTGCCCTGAACTTCTACAGTTTCTTCACCAGCTCATAGTCCCTGGCATAAATGCAGTGAGTCAGTACATCAGTAAATAATTCTAGGTACACAGCGATATCTGAAGCTGGATTCATGTTCTGCTTGTACTTACATTATGTGCAGTCAGAAGTGAGTCCAGCTTCAGATACCACTGGTCCACCTACAAATTATTTACTGATGCACTGACTTGTTACATTCCTGCCAGGGACCATGAGCTGGTGAACAGACTATGTATGTTTTAATGCCAGTTTAGCTACCATTTTATGCAGTCTTAGTTGAATTTCTTTTCCGATATTCCTAACTAAAAAGTGTCCATTGATTTTATATGATGTTCCTGTGTTTTCTTCCATTTCTTTCCATTATTAATATTTTGAAACTCTCTTTTTGAAGAGAGAAGCTGTTATCTTCTTTTCTTAGAAGTTTGAAAACAGTGTTGTTATAATCAATTTAATTTAAAAGGTGAGTTAATTAATAACACTTACATTTATAATTTTCCAGAACACGTTTTGGAGGTTAACTTTCCTCCATTATCAACTGGACAATAATTGGGTTTGCATGGTGCGGATGGCAATGCTTCTTCTCATGTTTCTTCTGGTAACGGTTCAAGGAACTTGTTGAAAATATCTTTCTGGGGAATGTCAAAATTAAATACTTGGTTTCTATTTTTTAAAAATGAAGCTTTGTTCCCATGTGGACAGCTCTTGTTTTCCGGTTATGTGTTTGAGGAGTTTCGGTTCTGGCTTTATGTCATGATTTTTTGTCCAAAAGTGAAAGGCAACTGCTGATTTTTCTAATTGTTTACTCTTGATGGTCCTAACGTATTCCTTGGATCTAATTTCTAAATTTCTTTTGGTTTTTCCTATGTATATTTCATTACAATCACTACATTCAATTTGGTATATGCCAGATTTTTTGTTAGGTGGAATAGCATCTTTGATGTTTGAAAGCAGCAGGTTTTTTATAGTGTAATGGTTTACTGGTGCTAGCTGAATGTTGTATTCCTTGAACACTTTCTTAAATTTATCAAAGGCCCATGGATGATATGTGAATTTTTTGAATATCATTTTTGTTTCTGCTGCTGTGAGAGTTGTAGTTTTTTAGTTGTTGTTGTTGTTTTCTAGTGCCTTGCATCTGGCAATGAAGCCATTAGCATTCGTGCTTTCCAATACTTTTGAACTGTAGTTTCTTCTGATCTTAATGCTTCACAGGTCTTCAAGTGTTCTTCATTCATTTCTGCTGGATCGTTACACAGGACACATATTGGTGAGGCGTATGTGGCTTTCATGTAACTGTTTTCTTAACGGGCACCAGTTTTACAATGTGGCAGTTACATCACCCGACTTAAACCCCCATTTTGCAAGGGGGACCACACCTATCGTTGGTCAACGGGTCCATCGGACCTAGCCGGGAGGACTAAATAGATGATATTTAGATCCACCGACCTTCCCCTCATGTGCCTCTGAGGGACGCTGTTGTGCTGTGATAGGCCAGCACATATGTAAATGACATTTCCTCCATTTTAGATGAAACAGTTATACCGCTGTGATTCGGTCCCCAGAGCCTCATCTGTTAAAAGCAGGGTGCACCACGGGCAGGATGAGGATGGGAATTGGGTAGGAGAGGCTATAGGAGGCGCATCACTACCCCTTACTACCCTTAGTTTTTTAGTAATTTTTTTCTTTTCTGCTCGTTTTACTTTTTTATTTACTGATTCTTTGGGGAAGCCATTTTTTGTGCTATTTCAGTTATTTTGAAATATTCTGTTTTGTATTCTTCTGCAGGAAGAGGGGGATGTTCCACCAATCTGTGTGTTAAACTATTGAAGATAGCTTGTTTGTGGCTTCTTGGATTGTAACTATTAGCTTTTATGTAGTTGTCCGTCTGCGTTGGTTTTCTGTGAATACCAAAGTTTATTCTATCCTTGTTTTTGATTAATTTTAGATCTAAAAATGGTAATTGATCATCTTTTTCCACTTCCACTGTGAAATTTATGCTTTTGTCCTGTATGTTTAGAAGTTTTGATACATCACTGATGTGTCTTTGCAAATATGTCATCTACGTATTGCTGCTAGAGTTTGAATATCCACGGGAAACCTTTTGTGATCCTTATTTCTAATGAACTCATGTAAATATCTGCCAAGAAAATTATAAATGTAAGTGTTGTTTAGTGTTATTGACTCACCTTTTAAATTAAAGAGAAGCTGTTATTTGCTTTCTAGCACTATTTAAACTCAAAATTCAGATATACAGCAAATAGTTTTTCTATTGTCCAAGTATTATCTGGATGTTGTACAATGACAATTGAATTAATGAAATTCTGAGGGATTTTGTCCTTTTGATACTTGCTGCAAATTCTTGTGGTCTATTCTATCACACCTTTTTTATTTAATTTAGTACTAAATATTGTTTTAAATTACATATGTTCAATCCTTTTTCTTTTAATTAAACAATATAAATGGCCCTTCCTGAAACTGATTTCGTCTTTATCCAGTATATAATGTATCTTCAGAGCAAAAAAATGCTGAAACTTCTATGCAACACATTGTTGATCTTTTTGGTCTATGAAATGCAGCTTTTGTCCTCCCATAGTTCAGAGCAGCTTGGAGAACTAGGTTTGCAAACCAAATGCCTATAATACTGTTAGAAAAAATTTATCATCCTACATTTTCCACTGGTATTTCCTGTTGTAATTTAGTACTTTCAAACATGTTACTGAAGCAGCTGTCATATAGTTGAAGTCTGCACATCCTTAGTTGGTGATTTGACGTTTCAATCAGCGGAGACAACTGTTGCCACTTATAGCGACACCAAACGCATAGCAGACTGCTGTGCAAACTTGCGGGAATTAACAAAGACTGTTCTCAGTAATGGATCGTAGCAGATTAAGGCAACAAACACAAAAGAAAATGAAGATTCAATTCAAATGTTTAAACACACTGATTGTCATATTTTATTCTATACTTATGTCAGTGTTTATTATACAATAAGCGATAATCGTCTGCATAGTGCAACATTATAAGAAAGTCAACAAGGAAAGAAAACTTAAGTTCATGTTCGCTTGACTAATAAAACATGAGCTATTTTAATTACATCTTATTAAATAAAAGAACCATACCAGCATTTTATTCCAATGGGAAAATGCTACTCATATGCAATTCGCTATCAGCAGCACTGTCATTACTGCTGCTATTGTCATTATTGTCATCATGGTTATCATCTGAGCTGTTGGAACCTCCCACAGATATCATCCACTCCTTTCTTTCAAAAGGCCTTCATTTTCTCATGCTGCAGATATAACTGTTTTGGTATGAGAAATGGCATCCTACCAATTTTCAGATGTTATATTTGCTAGAGTAACTACAAAACAAGAATGAACATGGCCCTAGCCAATACAGCAATGTTGCTCTCTCAGCATTGCCAGTTTTACATTCAAAGCGGTTTCAGTGTGACAAAGACAATCTTTCATCCTTGTCGTCCACTCACTGGGGAATGCTGAGAGAGCAACATTGTTGTATTGGCTAGGTCCATGCTACTATAATGCTTCTTCTGTTAATCGAATCACAGATAATATGTTGAAACCTTTGTTACTACAAGCAACAGGTCCCTTAATTTGAACCTAAAATAATTCTAACGTCCATGATTTGCAGCAATTTCGTCTATTATGTATTGTGGAAATCATAGTTTATTTTTACTAATTCCAATGACTCACAGGTTTTAATGACAGCTGTCTGGCACTGTGGCAAATAGACCATTCTAACATTTCAGCTTTTCTGGTTGCTTTTTCTGGTTTCTCAGAGCTTTATCTAAAATAACAGAAATGTATTTTGTATTGTCCATTATTATTAAAGATGGTTCATGCAAATTAGGCAACAGCTGTTCCTCAAACTATTTTTTAAAAGTTAAATGATCCATTTCTTCTTGGTAGTCTCTCTTCTTCTTTGATTTGAATAGGAGACAATTTGGAATAAACCCATGGGAGTTCCCAGCATGAAGTATTCTTCTTCCTCCTTTATCTAATGGTACCCCAATTGTTGAATTTACTGTGTCATCTGTCTGCCCCTTGTTGATGCTATGGCTTGTCTAAACAAACAATATTTTCAAAATCATGGGTACGTATTTCCTACAGAAATCGGTATGGCCAGGTACAAATGTTCAGTTTTTCTAGCAGAAGTTTATGGCCATTAATTTTTTTTTTTATAATGGAAGCCTAATTCCTTCACTATTTTCCGAAGGGAAGTCTTGCTGCCTGTAAAAAGTTCTGCATCCTGCTGAAAGAGATCCAGGTTCGTAACCGGGTTGCCTCTCCTCTTCTTCCCTGGAGTTACAAGTTTGGATGAAGATGGTTGGTTCACTTCCAGTTCATATTTTTCTTTGCCTGCCGTATTGTGTTCTTGCTTATTCCCCACTGTACGTGCTGTTCTATCAAGGACTTACGCAATTGAAATTAGAGGCTCTTTCTTCTTCAAACATATATATATATTCATGCGTTGTCCTCTTATTGGAATTCTTTTTCCCAGAAAGCTTTGCTTTGTCTTTTTGACTTGCATTATTTTTAGTCGACATAGTAAAATATTTAATCCTGATCTATACACATACACACACCTATACATAATATTGACACTACACATAATAATTATCACTTGAGTTTTGCATTCGTAAACGTGAGCATAATACTAGCACTAGGCATAATTATTTCTGAATTTTGTGTTCAGAAATACGACCATAATAACACTTCATGAACTAAACAGGCACATGAAACAAGTAAACTGGTATACCAGGTACATGGTGTCAACGACCTGCCAATTAGCAGTGCAACACAATATCATACTGTTAGCATCAGATAAAGATTCCTAGAAAGGAATTTGGTCTCCATGCAAAATAGAAAGCACGTGGTATTCAATGTTACTGCTGGCAACCCTGCAATGGCCCCCTGTCGTTGCTATGGAAATGGCTTGGGGAAGCTTTCCTCTAATTGGTGCCTTCAGTGGTTGCTATGAGACTAGAGTGACACTTTAACCCCCCTCCCTCCTAACTGCTACAGTTTTCAGAACACATAACATTGCCAGGAAATGTCAATTACCAACTAAGAGTGCACCAACTATAGTTTTCTTTGGATGTTTGTCACATGGTGTATACCTTTCAGAAACATCTATTTTTATAACAATTTGTGTTTCGGAAAGAACTTGCAGCTTAGAGGCATCATCTGTTGGTCATATTACGTTTGTCATTCCAGAATCACTGCAATGCTTCAACCAGGAACTTTTTTGAATTTATTATATTCATGAGCTCACATAAACACAAGATAATACATTGTAAAGTGGTATTTGAAATTTCTGCTCATCTGTTAATGTAATGCACTACAAATCAGCATATTCTTGTTTATTGTCATCTTCAGACATTTTTGCCATAAGTGTCATAAAATAACCTGGTTGGCTACAGTCGTTAAGGCATAAGATTCACGAACAGGAGATCTACTGTTCATATCCTGGCAGGACCATCCTCTCCCAACAGGGTTTCTCCAGCTTTTCCTCAGTCCTCATAACTGCCAAATGCAGCTTGATATTACCTTACAGTATTTACTTTACAAATTATAAATTATTTCATTTCGTGTATCATCAGTGATCATGGCTTGCAGTGCAATATCTAATAAGAATGGGCGTTAAATGCAATCAGATTTCAAACTTGTCATTACTTCTGTATTTTCACAAGGGAAGATATGAGATTGTCTTACGTTTAGTCTTCTCCATAAATGAATGCGTTGGCAGACATTTTGAACTTAGTCATTTTGGTCATTCTTCATATTATATTGTTGTTCTGTAAGTGATGTGGAGTGGACTGTTCATACAAGGTAGATGAAGCAAAATCCTATTATGTCAATAAATCTGGAGAATGGGCCTATTTTCATGTCACCATGTTCAATGAACAATGAGTTGGAATGTCCTGCAGCAAACTATCAATCAGCTTGAAGTTCTAGCATTGTTCCCTGCAGTTGATTTATTCTGACAGCCGTAATTTATTATCCGTGTACCATAACAGTTCCAAAAATCGCTCTGCATGACCTTCCCCAATTACCTCTGTATTTGGTGGTTGTGACTCCGCTTGTTTCCAATGTTTGCTCTGCTGTTTCATCTTTTGCTTTCTTAATGATGCATACAATAAAGTAATCAAGATGCTCTAATACATGTACAGTATTTTTCATGTGCGGCACATTTTTTATCTGAGTTTTCAACCATTGGATTTTACACACTGACAGTGGTTTTACCAATGGTGTTATTGTTCACCAATAATTAGATAATTGTCTCTTACATGCATGTTTCACGTTCCTATGAATTTCATATTGTACTTGGTGTTAATTGTATACTTTTGACTAGCTATCATATTTGTATTGCTGTATTTGGCAAAACGGGGGGAACAGAAAATGTTTCTTTCTTCAAAGCAAACATAATCAAAACTTTTTTTGTGATCACACTTAATTGTTAGATATACATTCTCAAAAAAATAATAAATGATATTCCAGTGTGCTTAATGCAGTCTTCTGATGTGTGTTAGTGGGAGAGAGAACAGATCAAAAGGTATATGTTCCTATTTTCTATTTTTCATGAAATAATTATTTTATAATTTGTTGAAGTATTATGCCAATTACCAGATTGTCTTAAATTAGTATTTATCCAGTTTTTTATTGAATTTATTCCTTTAAGAATTGTGGAATCATTTCTAGTCATTACAAATTTCAGGTGTTTTTGTATACATTACATTTTAAAAAGTGTGGCCTAAATATGCATCTGATTTATGTAAAACATAACTTGTGTTGTTTACATTATCTGTTTTAAATACTTTTTGTTTTAATTCTGCTCTTTCATTACAAGCAATTATCTCTGTTTGCCGATTTGATTAAACAAAGACAGGCTATATACAGGCAGTATGAAAACAGAGAAGGAATAGTTTGTAATTATGAAACAAAATCAAATACTTCCTTGTAGTTTGATTAATCTAAGATGTAAATACAAACTCAGGTTGCATATAAATTGCAATACTTGATGTTTAAAACTTTCATTAGTCTTGTACAGCCTGTATATCTCATCATTCTATTATATATGGTTTGCAATGCATAGCATCTATTACTAGTATTATAAAATTGTTTACAAATAAAATGATTTTGAGCACAGGTGTTTCTTTAGCATGGCCTGGTTCCTGGTCACATATGCATGCACCTCAAGTGACATTCACAATTACCAGAATAAATACAAAACATGGCTTATCACAGCAGATGTTAGAAATGCCGTCCATCTGCAACAATACATCTATGGCATCTTCTAAGGAAATTTTCATTCACCGCGTTAGTTCAGCTTCCATTATAATGTTAATTTCTCTAATGATATTTTGTTTTAATTTTGTCTTGTGCAAGGCAC
This sequence comes from Tenodera sinensis, assembly GCA_030765045.1. NCBI lineage: Eukaryota > Metazoa > Arthropoda > Insecta > Mantodea > Mantidae > Tenodera > Tenodera sinensis. The sequence goes on along the minus strand of CM060961.1, from coordinate 25,950,387 downwards.
CTAAGAGATTTTCAAGATCGTTCTAACCTTTCTCCGATTTTGTTTAATTTCTGTTCCGTTAAGCACATAGCATTTAACCCTTCTTTTCCTATCACGAATAGATACTGTCTGCCTGAATTTATTTACAAGCAAACAGTCTCTCTTCTCGGAACATGCATGCCAGGAAATTTAGCTTCAAATTGCCTACAACTTCCCTAAAAGAATATGCAAGCACATATGTATTGCACATAAACATTCTCTGTTAGGTAGCTGTTTTGTGCTGCTCTAGTCAAGTTCACACATGAATAACATTAGGAATGTTTAGAAGTGTTTAGTTTTTCTTGAAGTATTTTCAAAATGAATTGATTGCAGTATACAGTGCAATAAAGAGTTCATGTATGTGCTTGTATCATCTTGAGGGAAGTTGTAAGGCAGTTTGAAACTAAATTTCCTGGCATGTGTGTTCCAAGTAAAGACACCATCCATTTGCTTGTAAATAAATTCTGATGGATGGCATTTGATGATAGGAAAAGAAAAGTAAAGTGGCTTACAGAACAGAAATTAGACAAAATCAGAGAAAGGTTAGAACGGTCACCTCGAAAATCTCTTGGGCACCTTGCACAAGACAAAATTAAAAGAAAGTATCAGTAGAGAAATTAACATTATAATGGAAGCTGAACTAATGCAGTGAATGAAAAGTTCCTTAGAAGGTGCTGTAGATGCATTATTGTAGATTTACAACATCTGCTGTGATAAGGCATGTTTTGTGTTTATTCTGGTAATTGTTAATGTGATTTGAGGTGCATGCATATGTGACCAGGAGGCAGGCCATGCGCCTGCCGGCCAAGTTTTGTAGTAAACATGCTATATTATGCATAGCTGAACAAGAACTATTTTGGATTCTTGTTGGCAGAGCTGAGTTTGGTTAAAATATACTTAATGTGAGCTTCCCAATCTAAATATCTGCCTACTTGAAGACTTGGAAATTTAATGTTAGCCACAGATGCAGTATTGATTGTCTTCTAGTGTCCTTGGCACATAGATTTTTGCACCCTCTCTTTTTAAGTTGTCAGTGTGGCTACAATGTATGTTTAACATAAGGAATCTCTCTTATTATGAAGTTGAATATATTTCAAGTTGGATAACACTCTGCTGATTGAAAGAGTTTTTCTGTACAATATAAATTGTAAGGTGTTAACACATCTTTTAACAGAAAATTGCAAAACACGTACAAAACCAGTGATTAAGTTAGGCAAATATAATAATGAAATACAGATACATTTTCCTTTTATCACCTCTATCATAGGTGTCAGAAAAATCATTTCTGGAGTTATTTAGTGATTCCAAGGTACATATTAGTTCCATTTATATACTACCTACACATCAAGTAATCTCATCAGCAATGTTCTTGCTCACGTTAAATGGTTTTAATCTTTGGCTTATTACATTAAATTTATATGTAAATTTGCTCTCATCCATATTTCAAGATTGAGGAGGATAAGGAATAATACTAGATAAAAATTTCCATTCTTCAGCTGGGAATTGAACCCAGGTTCTCTGGATTTGGTGGTTTGCATGTTAAGCACCAGACCACGAGCAGTTTTAACCTTGCAGTATAAGTCAGCAAATATTACAGTTGTCCATTCTGCGAGGTTCTAATAGCAAATCTGATCGAGTAACAGCAAGAATGCAACAAAAAGTATGAAATCATATGATTAGTCCAAAATGTTGGCTGCACTGCATGTTCAGAATGAAGTCCATTCTTTGCAAAATAAATTCTTTGATCTTTAAGGAAATCCTGCCACAGATGCAGTATTGTCTTCCAGTGCCATAGGCACATAGTTTTATGCACCCTTCTTTTTGAAGATGTTTCATCAGCTAGACCACAGTATATATTTAACATAAGCAATCTCTTTTATGAAGTAAAGTATATTTTAAGTACACTCGGCTCAACCAAAGAGTTTTTTCTATATAATATAAATTGTAAGATGTTATATACTTTAGCAGAAAATTGGGAAACTACAAAACTAGTATTAAAGTTGTCGGGCAAATATAATAATACGCTTTCTAGTTACATACCGACAGCCCTTGTCTGTTGCAGACTAAAATGTAATTTTAAAACGTTTTCTGCAATTGTACTTTTTTAAAAACATTGGCTGTTATCCAATAGTATTTTGGCTGACATTTTATATAAAAGTGCTGCATTTACTATTTTTTAGAAGTTTGATACATAATTGAACTTAAAATGCACCAGTTTATCATGTCGCAGACCAAACTCATTCTTGCCCCCATTTCCACTAATACTGGAAAGTGAAAGGCTGCCTCCCTGGATAGATTTAAATTCCAAGAGGATAATAGAATCACGACATTTACTTACTCTTGAGCATTTCATTCCAAAGATTTATTTAATATTATAATAATTATTTCACACTACCATACTAGGAAACAAAACAAGTTATGCATATTTGAAAAGTTTGACCATTATTTAAGCCATAGGTCTTCACTTAAGCCAGCATCTAGTAAATAAGCTGCCACATTACCATAGATGCAGCCTAAATATCATCATATGTGACATGTCCTTTGTTTTGTATAATTTAATATCTGCTTCCATTCTCCTCTTAAACTGGCTCATCCTACACATTTTTGCACTTTCATCCATGACATCAAAAGGGTATTTTCTCAGAAGATATAAATCTTGACATATCTGTCCATATTGCATCAAAGGTTACTTTTACTTGAAGAAACCGGAAAAGTTTGTGTTCTTTTCATGCAAAACTATCCTGACAATTCTAAGTACAGTAGAAGTCTGAAATACCGTGGATTTGGATGTAACACTGGGGAAAGCATATCCTCCGAAAATATATCTTACTTTTTATTTATTTGCTTACTTTTGAAAGTTAAACTTAAAATTTTCTTCAAAGAGTGGTATTGGAGTATACTTTTCACTACCCCTAGCATGGATCTTGGCCACTGCAGCCGTTCCATTTCTAGCGTTGACCTTGCCCACTGCATTGCTAAGAGTTTCCTGAAGTAATGAGACATGCACGTGGAAGAAGATATTCATGTTAGTGAAGTGATGAGTGCAAAAAACAAGATGATTCTGAGTATGGAGGAGCAAAAATCGAACAATATTCATCTCCATCTTGCTACCATAAAACAATATACAGAGAAAAATGTGAATTTTACCTCCCAAAAAAACTTACATCCCTAGCATAACAGGTATGTAATTGCATTTAAAAGTGTATATTACTGTATATTACATGTTACAATGTGCTGAAATTTAATATTGCACAACTGCTTCCCACCACCTCCACAGGATCGATTTTTGTCACTTCTAAGCTCACATTTCGATATACTGCAGAATCATGCAGGGCTAAAGCATGTCCCCCAACAACTGCATTATTTCGAGACTGCTGTACTAAAGTCAGCAAATGCTTGATTTTTTAAGCATAAGTTATGCATTACTAGGAGAGTACTAAAGGTCTTGCAAAATGCAGGTTATGAAGTCAAGTTCTCTTCATTGGCCATCAATATTAAACATGATGGTTCTTAAAACTTGCCATATTATTTCTAATATTGTGTACTAGTACTTTAACATCTATTTGGCTTCTTGATCTTTGATAGGAAAGGGGCTTGTATTCTTACTAGAGGTGTGTCAAATCATTTTGGAATAATGGTAATAGTCATGAATAGTAACTATGCACTAATGATTTAAAAGTAACAACTGTCACCTTAGTTTGTTAGCTGTTGTAGATAGTAAACTAGAGAGTTTTCATGTAAAAACTATCTTGAATGCACAGCATTTTAATGCTCAGTGGTGGGCTTGTTGCCACCCAAGAAGTACTTCTGCTTCACTTTGGATATTGTATATAAAATCTTACCTCATAGAACATCCCCCTTCGACTGAGAACCCATTAAAGACCCACATGTGCTAATTTTGGGGGAGATTGTATTGACAAATATTCAAGATTTGCACTAATTTCATCTAGGTTATCCTCTATTGAAACTGAACATTTTCAGGTGTTTTCTTGTTGTGCACTGATGCAGTAGAAACAAATTTATTTTTAATATTGTGAAATGCTTTTCTGAAAAGGGTACTGCAAAAGAAATTCTGTGCAAATGCAGTGAGCTGATTCCATTTAGACATGAAAATTTGATGCTTTGAAGTTAACTATCCCATCTTAGTAAAGCTCTACTACTGCACTGCTTTGAAGTGATATTCAAAGGCAGGAGGGAGATTTGTAGGCTAGTTCATCAAGAATCAAAACGCTGAGTGCAGGATAGTTTTTACAAGAACAGACTGCTATACCACTCGCAAAAGTTGAAGGCATGTGAACGCTGGCCAATGCTCAAGCGGAGTGCTGTTGCCAAGCGTAGTGCATGTACCAGTAGAGGTTCTGTACATAAGAGTGTGTGAGATGCATGCACCACATTCGGCAGCACTGGTAGGAGGGGCAAGCGTAGGATTCGCTGGAGTCCGCAGTACGCCCCGCCTCCATATGCCTTTAAGTTTTGCGAAGATTATAGTAGTGGCAGACCATGAAGGCAAGGAGAGCTTATGTACAAGTATAATACTTTCATGACTAAAACAATGGTAATTTTAATTTAAAACTATATCTCTTAAATATGTTTTTATAATTATTTATGAATATCATACATTGTACAAACACATTTTCTTTCCACATAAATCATGTTACATCATTGTCAGATATGAAATAGCTCCACATATAATGTTTATAAGTTTACTTATATTCATTGTAAAACTAAGCAGTTGGATTATAAGGGAAATGGACAAGACATTGTAAATATTTACATTATGTGCTGTAAGATAGTCTATAATTGATCACCAAATGGCATAATTAGAAACATATTGTCTAGCTATCTTGAGCAGTGCTGGAAAGCTACATAACGGTGAGTTTCAGTGGTAGCAAGCAGTTCATAGCTCATTGGTCTGCAAAACTTAAGGAAGAGGGAAAGTAACATATTACTTGGTGGAAGTGAATGAAAGTGTGAGAGGATGTTGCCAGAGGTCGCCCACATGTGCATAGAAAGAAGTCGCATAGCATGAGGAGCACGACTATACGATAAATGGGTCTGGCCCCACAATGCAACACTGTGTGTCAGTCAGGGTGCTGCTACAATGCACTGTGGTGGTAGTGGTCATTACAACATTTGGATGAATTCACAAGGGGAAGAAACATCAGGAAATGGAAGGACAAAGTGTAGCCCAGGAGTTTGGTGTTCCTCACAGCATTGTTTCTGTACATACGGAGCATTCTGAACCAAAGACACCAACAGATAGGATGTGATCGACTACGGTCAACTGCAGCAGCTGATTGCCGCTACATACTGCAACAGGCAAGAAGGAACCCATGCCAAACAGCAGATGCAATTGGAACCACAATTAATAGGACCACAAGTCACACAATCTCACATTCCACTGCAGCGTAGAAACTGCATTCTGTTCCATGATGACCAGTATGTTGCTTTCCATTGATTTGCGATAATACCAAAGGCATCTGGATTGGACCAACAAGGAATGGGGTCACTTGCTCTTCTACAGATTCAGTCTGAGAAGCTATTCTGGATGTGCCCTCATCTGGCAAGAAGTGAGAATACATAGTGCACCCAGGAACATTTGTTGAACATGATCATTTATGTGGGCCAGATGTTATGGTATGGGGAGGTATAATGTTGCAAAGGTGTACCAACATTCAAATCTTTGAACAAGGTACATTCACTGGCCAGTGTTATAGTGACAGTGCACTTATTCCTGTGCATCTACAGTGCAGGACAGGAGCTCTTGGAATGAGAATATTTGTGAATGAACTGACCTGACCTGACTTAAATCCCATCGAGCACAGGTGGGATGCATTGGGAAGATGTATTGCTACATACCCACAATGCACCAACGGCTATCCAGCAGTTGTCAACTGTGCTGGTGAAGGAACAGAATGCCTTACCTACCTTGTGGCCAACATAAGAGCACATAATAGACAATGCATCACTGACCATGGTGAACACACACTCTTCTAAGAACTATATCCATTCTTTGTAATGTCCATCATGAGTTGTGGTGACTTCAGTTTAACTTATTGTATCTGTATAAAGTATGATTTCTTGTATGTATGGTTCAAGCTTCATTGAGCTCTTACTTGGCAGTGACACAGCATGTGAATGTTACTTTCATCCTTAAGTTTTGCACACTGGTGTAGTTCTATGCGTACTGTAAATGGAGTTACTGTATTTGTTGCTGAGTACTAGTTGCTTTCTGTACCTATTACTTTTGTAACTTATAATGTAACTGTTTTTATTTTAGCCTTCTTTGAGTGTCAATTGCAGATCACATTCAATTGCTAGAAAGCAAAAAATGACAGTGCTGGTAGTCGCATTTATTTAGTGAAGGCCTTAGATTTTACTTTGTTTGCTTTTAATAAAATCTCCAAAAGCATTCTCTGTAGTATGGTTTTAAACCTGTTAAAGTCATTTTTAAAACTTGTGGTTAGACAATATTTTAATGTTCTGCTGTATTGAACAAGAATCTGCTAGATAAAGTTAGTATTGGCCCTATGAATATATATGTTTTTATTTCCCTTGCTTAATTTGAAAAGATGTTTTTGCAAGCACAGTTTAATGTGTGGCTAGCTGTGAATCACTCATAGACAAATGTCCATTTCCCCATTGCATGTGTTCATTTCCTTACCACCATTTAGAGAATGACACCATAATCTAGAGCAGTATTTATTCCTAGGGCATGAATGCACTGTACAGGTTTGCATCACATAGAAACAGGTCTGGTAGAACATAGGATAAGTTTTAGTATTTTAGCTGTTATGTAGCAAGTAGTACATTTGAGTAACTTGCTGTAGATGAACTTGGTTGCCTAGCTGCCATCCTGTACTACCACATTTGATTTAAATAGGTGATATGTGATTGTGGAATTATGCTTCTGTGGGTGCTTAATATATTATGATGCAGAAAAGAAAACCCTACTTACATAGCTTCCTGTACCACCTGTTTTAATTTTGCTCTGTGTGCCATGGCATTGATTATGCAATGTCTTACTCACGTGATAACTAAGGAAACCTTTGGGTGTAGGAAGAACCAGTTACCTTCCAAATGTAAGCTAGAGATGTTACCACTAAGCCTTCTTGCTGAGTTCCATTGTTCATGTAAGAGCATTCCTACATTTAAGCTCACACATCCAATATATAAATGAGGAATTGTGAAGATAATAGGCAAACTCAACAAAGGTGAAGTTATTTCATTCAGGCAAACTCAAGAAAAAAAGGCGAACAAATTATATAGGTCATTTTTTCAGCTTCTATTCAAAAAACAAAACGGAAGCATGTTCTACATTTTGTGTTCCAATTATTTAATATTTTCAAGGACCAGATGTCTCGAATGAACAAAATGGAGTGTAACACGTTGTTTTATGAGGAAAATCTTAAATTTCAAAAATAAAAGTATTAATCGTCATTGAGGTTGTAATTCTCTTGTTCTTTTTCCTGCATTCGGTAAATTACGGCCTTTTGCATGGCTGCAGTGGCTAGAGACAGCAGTAATGACAAAATATGTTCTAAAACATCGACTATTGGAACTTACATTTCCTGGTTCCTTTTACCCTCTTAAATTGGTACTAACATTCCAGTTGAACACTTATCCAAAACAGTGTGAACATATTTCTTAGTAATACCAAGTACACTATTAAAAACTTTACTACAAATCTGGTATCTGTGGCTTTTACAAACCACACTGTATGAAATATGTGTTAGTGTTCAACTTTGTGACCTTTAGCATATAACATCTAACTCGTATGAGTACAATCTTGGATAAGTTGACATTTTGCTGATTGTAATCTACAATCTTCCGGTATTTGTCAAAAATAGTACGAACCCAATGTATTCATACCTATTCATAGTATTCACAGTTACAAGGGTGTCCAAGCTGATGAGCAGGTATGGCTCTCTTTGTTCTAGATATGTAAGCCTGATCTTTATTCCATTTCTTTTTGTTGATAACAATTTAACTGATGTTTTAGTTATTTTCCTTGAGTATCCTACCACTACGCTCTCTTCTGCACTGTCAGTACAGAAGTTCTCTTCAATCAGCAGGTAAAAAATGTACAGGCAATGTAAACTAGCGGAGATAGTATTCTGATTGATAAGTTCTTTAAGCAGGCACTGCCAGCATGAGTGGCAGTAGGGGAAGGGATGGGGATACTCTCAACCAGTTTAGATGCTTTGTAAATGGTGAGGAGTGCTGTTGAATTTGCCATTCATATTTGCGGCTGGATTGCTCAAAATCTGCTTGGGTTTCTTCAATCTTCAGCATCAGAGATAGAAGTGTTATTTAATGAAGTTGCCTCACATTATTGTTTTCCATGACGTGTAATTTACAAGTAATGATGCTTAGCATGCCCTTTATCTTCACAATGCCTTATATTTGTAAAAGGCCATCTCAGAATTTTATGGAGTGGAGCTGTTTTGAAGAATACAAGCAAGTTTGCTGGGGTAACTCGGTTTCGTTTGTGCATCTTAGACTCTCATACTGAGGGTCCATGGTGTGATTCCTGGTTCTGGGGTGGCAATTTTAAGTCGATCCTATCCAAGCCTTCACATCTGACTAGCTCATGTGAAGTTTAGGCCAATATGGTTGGAGTTATGGCAAAACCTGTTAGGTTCTTTCATTCCATTGCTATTTACCACTATCACTGCCTAATTAGAGGTATCAGACTTGGCCCTCTGGGTGCCTCTAGTCAAATGGGATCATACATCTCTTGGTAGAACAAGTTTCCGTGGAAGTAGGACCATATGGGGAGCACATAAACCTTAACTCCAGAATACAGTCACCAAAATTAAGCCCTGCTTTTCAACTACGTCATTCTTATACTGCTAGTTGTTTTTGTTTTAGTATTTTGTCTCCAGCTTAGTTTACTTTGACAACTTATCAGTTCTAAAAATTCCTCTTTTCAGAGACTTAGCAAATTCAATGTTCCCTCCTTCTATTTGGTTTGAGCCATTCAATAAAACATTCATGAGTGCAAATAATTATTATTGTAGGAATGTAAATTGGTGAGAAGAAGAAACTTCACAAATCTATTCTATTTAACATGCTTGCATACACAAAATGCATGATTTAACAAACTTAAAATTGCCATCGCATGGGCTTGAAACCCAATACCTAAATTTGTAATGTACTGCTGAGAATAATATATGCTTGTCACATATAACAACTACTGCTCACTTTAACTGATATTTAAGAATTCATGTCCATCATCACACTAGTCATCATTGTCTATCAGTTTCAATGAGGCATAATGATTATATGCTCTAAGTGGTATCTTGAGTATTTATATGTGCATCAGTAGATTTCTTCTATTGAAACTTGAAAGTGCCACAAGGACAGTTCTGAGGCATTAGATCATGTACATACTTGTTGATTATTGTGGAATATGCTCTCTGTGATGGGGCTTTACCGTAGAAGCAGTTACAAAAATACTAAAATTGTTGTTTGTACGAAATTGTAAGACTTATTTTGGAAATATACAATTGGAGCTGTGATTATATTTTTATGTACCTCTGGATCCAGCTTTCACTGTCAATCACAGCTGAACTTTCATTTTCCGACTATCTTTGAATCCTGGCTGGGCATGACAAGCTGCTTCAATGTGTTCATTTCTGTGCTGACGAATATTTACAAGTCTTTAATTAGAATAAAGTGCAGATTAATCTGTATCAGGAATTTTATCAGTATGGCCAATATTGGTTAAGAGCTTTTTATTGGCTTTATTAAGGATGACAGAAGTGATAGGGCTCCTTTTGAACTGCGTTTCGTGTTAAGAGTTTTTGAACTCAATTCAACAGGTTGTGTGGCAGTAGTGGATGTAATTTGAGGATATTGTTTGAAAATACGATATTGTGGTTTAACTGCATGATAAACCTAAATTCTTAATTTGTATTTATTGTCCAATGAGTTAAAGCATTAATTATGTGCCTCTTAAAGCCTTCTTCATCAAATTTATAACTTAGAAAAAAAGAAACGGGTATTGGAAATGCTGTTCAAATCTGCTGTGTAGATATGGTGGATTGTATTTCAATTGTGTAAATGTTTAATTGGTGATGGTTCTTAGATATTTTATTTTTATATTATTTTGGGTTAAACAAACCTGGATTTAAAAAGATAATATATGGGTTGCACATAAAATGACCTGGTATTGGAAAACTTTCAAGCCCACATGTGCACCAGCTGTCACAGTGCATTAGTTTTAACTGAACTGTAGGTAAATGAATGATTGGAGCACCCTCTCCCCTCCAATAATTAATGAATTTGGGTAAAAATTGGTGTTAACCGAGATCGTTTGATCTTTTAACACTTGGTAAAGCATAACAAAAGCCTATAAAGTTGTAGTGGCAATAGTTACTCTTATTTTAACACATGAAACAGTCAACAGTAATGTTCAGGAAGGAAAGTACTTGCAGACATGGGTTTTGAACCAGGTGCCACATGAATGACAGGCAAAAGTCTCCAGTTTACTAAGATTTGCATAAACATTTTGTCTTTACCATTACCTGATTCATCTAGAGTACATGTCAAATTATGGCTTAGTTCAGTGCTAAAAATGTAAGATTTAGATCAGTTTTCTGAAATCATATTAATGCAGATATTTTTGTTTCTTATAGTGTACAACCAATAGATTTGAAAGCTTTAGTTCTGATGCTGTAGTATAAAGCCATTAGCTTCTCTTTTTTTATTTTATTTTAATATGTAGTGAAGCAAATTTGCTCATCACTTGTAGCACATATAGTTTGAACTACAATGCTTAGTTGGAATATAGTCCAGGAAGTAATCACCATTTGAGCATTGCCGCTGTGCACATCAAGTTCAGGCTTAAGTCTTTGGTTGACATCTTTTCTCAGTGTTGAGAGAATTTGAATTAAAGTAAGTAATTGCACCTTCTATGATTGATCAAAATGTACTATGTCATATAAAGCCTGACAGAGGTATTAGATATTTTAATCCTTGGAAGTTGAAATCTACGAGGGGTAGTCATAAAGTTTTAATTATCACCTCGAAATAATGAACCTGTGACCATGAAACTTGGTGATGTTATTAGTCCTTCTTTACATATTCACCTTTCAACAAGACACATTTTTCCTAATGGATGATTTGACAGAGCCCTTGGTTGTAGAAGTCAGCATTTTATCTGTTCAGGAAACGTTCCATCTCATAAATCACCTCATTCTGGAAATGCCTGCCATACAATGGTTTCTTCATCCGAGGAAACAGGAAGAGTCACTGGGTGCCATACTTGGGCAACAAGGGGGTGAGGCAAAATTTGACAGCCTGAATAAGCAGCATGTGTGAATATGTGTTTTTGCAGATTGAGCTGGGGCATTGTCATGAAGCAGAAGCACCCCCTTGTACAGTTTCCTGTGACGCTTCATCCTTATAACCTTCCGTAAACACGTCAGGAGATTTTGGTAGTATGCTCCTGTGATGGTTTGCTCCTTCTGAGCATAAATAATCTGTCAGCACCACACTTTGGATGTCCCAAAAAACGCTCATCACCTTGCCGCTTTGTTCTTCGCTATCCAGACTTGTTTGACCACATTGAAAGCATCTGCATCCCTAACCACTGTGTCATATGCTGGTGCATTGGTTCTGTACACTTCAACCACACTTACACATTGTTGCAGCGTTGTTCCCTTTCAAATACAGGAAACGAATTACTGCATGGTACTCCACTTTATAAATGGGCTGTGCCTTTTTGTGATTATTCTGGAGTAATACATTAGTCTTCAGACTAACTGGTGCATTTCTTCCATACCTCTGCAAATTCAGTATGACTAATCTGTAAAGAATTTCAAGTTTTCTGAATGTGGATACTAGATGCTATACAAAAAGCAATGCTAGCAGTTTGCAAGGCTTCTTTTATACCTTTGTTAAGTGTCTCATGGTTTACATTAGGATTTAATCTGTTATTTTATTCAGTTAATGAAAAGCTTGCATTTTATGAAACTAACAATAAAATTGGGATTTTCTGTATATTTAATGAAGTGCAGAAGCTTCCATTCTGATGTTTAGAGCAAATCACAATCAATTATTTTCCATTTCAAAGTCTGTCTGTCTGTACTCGAATGTGCTCCCACAGCTTTTGAATTACATATCTTTGATTGTGAGAACAAAAATGAAGAATGATCAAATCATTCAATGCCGTCAGTAACATTTCTAACATAAGGAATATCATGCCTTGGCACTTAGGTGGGATTGGCTTTGCCAGTCAGCTGATGTCTGGGTGGTCAGAAGGCTCTTCTTACTTCCTAGGTAGAGATAGGTTGTAAGGCTTGTTCCAGATGGTGATGCTACCACAAGAACTTCACCATCTGGCACAAGATTACAAGTTAATGGCTATTCTGCTCATGAAGTAAGGAGAGCCTTCCGACCACCCAGATGTCAGCTGACTTTGGCTAAGCAATCCCACCTAGAGCCAAGGCACAGTATTCCCTCCTTATGTTAGAAATGTTACTGACAGGATTGAACGCTTGCTGCTATACCATAATATCAAGCCTATATTTAAACCTACTGAACACTTAAACAGCTTACTACGCTCAGCTAAGGATCCAAGGGATCCCTGTTCCTTGGCTGGCATATACTGGTTTCCCTGTTCGTGTGGTGCAGTGTATATTGGCGCGACACTACCTAACATCAACACCAGGCTGACTGAACATAAGAAATGGTGCTGTTTAGGGCAATTTGAGAAGTCGGCTGTCTCCAAACATGCTACAGAAGCGAAGGGGGAACACATCAAATTTCAAGACACTAACATTCTCTCAATCATCTCAATTACCATGCTCTTCTACAGCACAAAGCAATATATATAAGCAAATTTATAGCAGGAAGGAAGAAGGCCTTAAGCTCGACAGAGCTTGGTATCCCATCATTGACGACATTAAACAACCATCCATACAGTGAAACAAAGACTAGTCAGGAAATAGTGACCAGGAAGCAGCTAGACCCCTCCCACCAGCCATACTGCCTCAGCCTGCCCAGAGCCAATCAGAGAAGATCCCTCCCACCAGCCATACTGCCTCAGCCGGCCCAGAGCCAATCAGAGAAGACCCCTCTCTACATAAATTGTCGACTTAAAATTTCAGACACAACTGAACCTTCGTGAGAAGACTTAGTCCACACCACCGATGATGTCCACTGCAGTTGTGGAGGAAACATTTGGACAAAGCTACTCCAGCAGACCACAGCAAATCCGCCCGAAGCTGTTTCTATAATTATCATCTCTGGCTGTGAAAGCCTATGCTTACGTTTCAATTGATTGCTCAAAAGAGTGACACAATACAGCATTTTATCTTTCTGATATTCCTTCTGCTTAAATTTGCTTGTGGAATGATGAATTTTCAATCAAAAATATTGATGGTTGTCCAGATTATTTTCCTATTTGAAATGTTGCAATGTATTTTTTCTTTGCACGAAGCAGAGTAACATTGTAATTTGATCATATTCTCAATAAACAAATTGTCATTTTCTCCCGAAAAGCTTAAAGGATTCTGCAGCCTATTTCCTTATTACTCCATTGCCAAGTTTCCCACTTTCCTCTTGCTTTCATTTTCTATAAGGATATTTAAATGCTTGACCAGTATAATGCAGATATGCTCAGAAAATACAAGTATTGCTGTGGGCTTTTATGCACAGATTCTTCAGTTATAGTATTAGGTATGTACTTCATAGTGACTTATTTCAGTGCAGGTATGTTCAGCATAGTACAAAACACCTTTAAAGGCCACTGTAACAATTTCTAGCAACATCATATGTGGCACATTTTGTCCACCACTCCAGATTTTGTTTCATTATAAAACATCACTAGCTTCTGCTTCTCACGGGAGATTTTATCAATGTCATCATCAAAATGTTAATGGATATCACAAGGACATTCTTGCCGTTTTTAGGAATGTAGGAAACAAGGGTAGCCTCTAGTATATGCAAACATACTGGAATGCTGAGCTCTACCCTTTACATTGACAAACTCCACTGGGAACTGTGGTTTATTTTTCTTCTCTAAGCAATTATCTGCAGTGAGATTTCTTCCACTTCCGTAAATTGGTTGTGCCGATCATTTTATAACATGTGAGAGCTTATTGCTAATGCAGAATGATCTGCATCAGGCTGTTTCCCCAACATAAATTTCAAGATTGTGAGAGCAAAATACTCTGGTATCAGTCAAATCATACATTTTACAGAACCTCGTGGATAGTGACCTTTTCTTCCAATGAGTAGCATTCCTGGAAGTTATCAATGAATGTTGTGAAAATGTATCGTTCTTACAAGAGGGATTTGCAATCACATCTAAGATTGCGAAGAAGAAACTTTAAATGTTTCAAATTTATTACCACTCAAAATATCTACCCCATCTCCATCTGACCCCATAGCTTGACCCCATAGCTCTTCTAAAAATAGTCTGCTACTACATCTTGGACTTGCCAAATATGGTAGTCCTATGAATACTTTCATCTCTTTTGTTGTCAAATTAGCATCCCTTTCACAGCTGAATTTCGTTAATATAAACTCAGTGTACTGGTTAATTATATCTCATGATGTCTAGTATGACATCTGGAAGTAGACAACTCCCATAGATTGTTGCTAGCTGTACTAGCAACTCTTGCTTAACTCCTAACTCCAGTTAGATGTGTAAGCAAATTCTGTGATCTGGTTTTCTTCTGCTGCATAGGTCTCACTTCTTTTCATTTAGTGACCCCTTCTTTTCTAGCAAACTGAGGATTAACATCTGTGATGTGTCTTTACCTGTGTCGTTTTGAGGGGAGTGAAAATCCTCTTCACAGGCTTCTATTATAGCTTTGCAATTTGTGTCACTTTCATACTTTTAAAGTCAATAAAATCTTCATTATTTCTTCATTTTCATTCCACAGTATTGCCAGTGCTTTCTGCATGTTGTTAGGGTTATACACATTGAACACTTCTTGTTTCTTTGACATTATATACGTAAGTAAATTGTGAGTAACAGAAGTGAAGATTATGAGAGCAATTGGGTATGTGAGTGGGCACAGTCATGTGATACAACACAAATACACTTAAATGAAACCAAGGTAAAACGCTTAAAATGGGTATTGTGGTTTAAGACTGCTTATCACACACACCTCATGTGCTTTTATGAAAAGTAGCTGGCTTTCAGATGCAGCATTAGCTGTGCTTATCAGCAACTCTTGCATGTTGAAACTGCATTTCTGTTACTAATATAATTTACATTTTTTTAATATAGATATTATTTAGAGGCCTTTCCAGCTACAAAGAATGGTTAATACTGCATTGCCATTAACAAACCTTGTCATGAGTAGGCGTAGGCTTTCACGGCTTTCACTTGTCATGTTGCATGCATATTCCTGCTCTTGCCATGAAACGAGCTTAAAAGAAAAATTTCTTAGCTTGGAAGCAAAACATGAATGATTTAGCTCAACTGAAATGTTCTCATTTAAACAATTATTTAGTAGCCTCACAGGTATAAGAGGGTACATTGCAAGTCAAAATGATGACCCAATTTCAGTAATTTTGTGAAATCTAATGAACGTATCACATTGTGAGACACATGTTTCAAAAGATAAACTCTCAGTTTATTTTCTTTAAATTGTTTAATCAGACATGGTTCCTCAGCTGGTTAGTGCTCTTACACATTACCTTATCAGTGTTTGGAACAGAGGTGGCAAGTGACTTGCCAGTTTGGGAGGGCGACATAATATATTTTCAGATTCAGCATGTTTTACACGAGTTATTTCCGAATTTCACCAGAAAATATGTGAAAAGAAAACAAACCATATAAAGCAAAAGATTGTTATGATGACCTTCAATCTGTTCATTAAATGCACCCTATTTCAGTTCTTAAACATTAGGTATGCAGAATCACCAGCATTGAATACCAAACAGGAATAACAGAAAAACACATTTTTACTTTCTCTACTATGTATAGTAAGTATTATATCCCACCCAAAAACTCGATGCCGAAATTTAATCAAATATATGTTTTGAGGGCCCCTGAACTAAAAAAAATTTTTTTAGAAAAAGGTCTGTCTGTGTGTGTGTCTTCTATCAGTCTGTGGACAGCGTAACTCTCAAAAATGAAAAGTCTATTAAAAACCAAAGTTGGTATTTAAGTTTAATATCCTTTCAGAATGCGACGTGAAGATTCTGAAGAAAATTCCTCTACCCTAAACTATCCTTTACATGGAAAATGTTTGAAAATTTTGATTTTCTCAAAAATGGCTCTTAACGATTTTGATTAAAATGCCATATGTTCAAGGTATTCTTATGACAAATGTATATTTTGAATTTTCTGGCTAGAGTCCATGTAGTCCTGTTTACTCCAGATGACTTTTGCATAACTGGTAAACTGTAAGAGATAGACCGAATCTTACTATACAAAAAGTATAGATCTTGCTAAAACACTTTGTCCTTTTTGTGTGTGTGTGTGGAGTAAACCATTTCTGAGATATTTCTTGTTATATGTGCGAGTTCTGGAAAACAAACTTTCATCAAATGGAATATTGTTATTAATTCTTTTATATGTTAGCCATGCAAAGAGAGTGGAATATCAAAAGCTTTAAAAGTTTTACTATAGCTCAGAGCCTACTGTATTCCCATATTCTCCTTGCACCTACAAGGAAATAAGCAATAAGATAACTTTTGCAAATGTTTATCTCAACTAACATGAAGATATAGGAATAAGAGTTTGTAAGAATGGTTAGTACAAGAGTAGAGAAAGTCATGTGAGCGCAACACATCAGATTTGTCTTTTCGCATGTACAAAGCCAGCCCACATACCTGTGCAATGAAATGTTGAATTTTCTGCCCAGATTTTGAATTTGTTCAGTATTCAATATTGGTCTTGGTGGCCTGATCTGTTCAAGTTCCAATTGAGATGCAAAACTCGTTGTACCCCTGCACTGAGTGTACTAGAAACTCTGTTCATGGTCCACTAATTTATTTCACAGTCCCCATGAAGATTCACACCTTGACACCACTCGAAAATGCTGCTAAAACTACGTTTGTTTAACCACTTCCAAACACAGCAAATTACAGCAGTTTTAACCTTCAGGTTGATTACAGGACATGATTGTCTGGCAAAACATTTAAACAGAATTGGGATATATTCTTCACCACTCTGTCCTCTATGTGATCTGCAAGAGGAAATGGATTGAGACCACCTTCAAATATGCCCGGCCACTTCTAGTGCCCCATCCATCAGTGAAAAATATTGGAGAGCAAGAGGATTAATGACTTCATTGTCAGAAATCCAGCATTAGCTAACAACAACATTATGTAATATGCTACTAGGAAAATTAACAACATAAATGTAGTATTAATGTACTTTCTTGATATCGTTTTATTGGGAATAAGCAACACTGTACCTTAAATGACAGAGCTACAACTAATTTAGTTCAGAACTAAATTTTATTTATTATCGATTTAAATTACAAAATTCAGTTTAAGAGAAAGGCATACGCATGGTATGCAACTGGCAGCACTGTTAGCAAAGATCACGCAACATTGATTTATTTCATTCTGGTAAGACAGGCCAGAGGTACTTTCCCCCTCCACTCAGACTCTGCCCAGATTGTTTTGTCTCCATGCCCCCTCGCCTATAGTTGAAGCAATCCCTGCACCTCTCTGCACTGCTTGCAGTATCCCCAAGATGCGAAGATTCCCGGATGGGCAAGGTGCAGGCCGAAATTGTAGGTATCTGTAATGAAAACATTGGCACTCTTCCATGTATTAGCGGTGTAAAAACATTTTAAGCAAAACAAAATGGGTAAATAAAAACAGGAAGCATAGGAATGTATTTTAGCCTGACATCTGATGTCAAGGATATTTGAACTAGTGCTTCCATTATAATGTTGCCTTTTCTTTCCTATTTTTGTTTATTGGGAGGGTGCCGTACTTGAGTCCTTCATTGTCAGCAGCCACAAGTTTGGAACCATCTCAATGGGACATTGTGCCAATGGTAAATAGGCCATGCAGGTGTGGAGGATCAACATCTCCTTTGTTTGCCACCTCATTCTCTCCATTGACCTGATGTAATGTCTTCATGTGGGGTTCATAAAGAATCATTTATGTACCACTAGCTCCAACAGCCTGCGCGACTGCATTACAGTAGTATTGCTGAAATTGCCCGCGGCATGCTACAAAGGGTTTGGCAGGAGAGTGATTATTGAATTGATGTGTGTAGTATTATGCTGGGTGCAAACATTGAACACTTGTTATATGTCTGAAGAAAACTTTGAAAGTTTATCTTTTAAATTACACATCTCATAGTATATGTTTATTAGATTTCATGCAATAAATTACTGAAATTGGTTCCATCATTTTGACTTTTGACTGTACAATTTGTCTAAAACGTCCTGACATTCCCCCACTCCCGAATCAAAGTTGTGTAACAGCATAGAGCAGTCCACTTACATAAAAGAGAAGTGGGCGTCAGTCTTCCAGCTGCCATGAGAGTGAAAAGTTCATGCATTGTACATGTGACTGCCTCCAAGCTCTGATAACCTTCTAGTCACTTGCTCCCCCACCACTCTTGCCATTTCAGTGCACTTTCTCCCCACTCGTGCACAGGGAGTGTCACAACGTTTTAGACAAGCTGTACTAATAACCCAAAGCTCCTGGTGGGAGATATGCACACTCCTGAAACGTCAATGGCTCTTCATCACTACACCTGGCCGAGAACATCTTGAATATGTTTGCCGCCAGGAAAGCTTCAGATTGTATTTTACTTAGACATGGAAATGTGAAGATAGGATCTTGTTTCAAATCCTGCCAGGATAGTCCTTGAACTGAGGTTTTTTCCAGGTTCTTCAATACTCATAACTGGCAAATGTTAGAAATATAGCCTAACTTAAATCCAGAACATTTCCTTCCCGTATCTCCTTTCCCAATAGCCATTTAATTTCATGGATAATCAGTGTCCACTGCCTGTGGTGCCATATCCATCATGAACAGGTGTAAGCACTAAAGAAGAAAAATAATTAGTTCATCGCATGCTAGATTGCTCTAGGAGAAGGCACTTGTCAGGTATGAAAAGTTTGTCGCAGGGACTCATTTTATGTATTATGAGGTTGTTTCATGGGTGAATAAACATTATCAATAAACCAACAGAGGAAGCCAGAAACATTTATTTTCAGCTAGGTTTAAACTTCTTATCCTGAGGTCTAGATGCTCTTGGATGGTAACTGTACCATGAAGGATGAGCTAATGCATCCAAGAACATAGAATCCCAATATGGAAATGGGTTTGCTGAAACTGCAGCTTTTTTCTTAAATGATGAAGAAAACACCATCCCAGATCTTTTTGACCACCTCAATAGTCTGCACATCAAATTTACTATGGCATTAGAGAAGGATGAAAAACTATTTTTAGACGTGCTGGTGGAAAAGGATACAGCTATGAAAACTGATGTTCTGTGTATCGGAAACCAACTCATAATGACAGGTACATAGAAGCCTCTTAACATCACCTTCCAGCTATAAAGAGCCATGATAAACACACTCCATCAGCGTGACCTACGTGTGTGTGACAGAAAATCTGGACTTGGGACTAGTACATCTCCAAGATGTACTAAGGTCTAACGGCTATCTGAACTGAGATATTAAGGCAATACAAATATATCAAAGTCCTGAAAAAACTGATGCAAAGAAAGCTTCCATACCTTACGTGCGAGGAGTTACTTCCAAAGAATTACGAAAACATTGAACACCACAAAATTCAAACAAGATGCACATCAGTTAAAAAGGTACTTTATAAGACCAGTCAAAGATAAGAACCCTTTACACAATAATCCAGGTGTTTATAAAATACCTGTGATTGTAGTGACTCGTACGCAGGTCAAACAGGGCAGATTGATAAATACAAAAACACATGACTTTCTGTACTCTTGCACTAACCATTCTTACAAACTCTTATACCTATATGTTCTTCGTGTTAGCTAAGATAAACATTTGTACAAATTGTCTTATTGCTTATTTCCTTGTAGGTGCAAGGGGAATATTAGAATACAGTAGGCTTTGTGTGGTAGTTATATGTTTTAAAGCTTTGAGATTCCGTTCTCTTTGCACAATTAACATAAAAAAATGAACAACAATGTTCCATTTCATGAAAGTTTTAAGTTTTCCGAAACTCACACACAAGGAATATCTCTGAAATGGTTCACTCTACAAAAAAATTTATTCAGACATAAATTGTTTGTTTTAGCGAGACCTACATTTTTTTGTATTGTAAGATTTTGTCTATCTCTTACGGTTTACGAGTTATTAAAAAATCAGGACCACATAGACTATAGCCAGAATATTCAAAATATACACTTCATTTGTCATACAAATATCTTAAACATATGGCATTTTATCAAAATCATTAGAGCAATTTTCAAGAAAATAAAAATTTTCAAAAAACTTTCCATGTAAAGGGTAGTTTAGAGTGGGGCTATTTTCTTCAAAATGTTTGTGTCGCATCCTTGAAAGACAAACTTAAATACCAACTTTGGTTTTTAACCCACTTTTCGTTTTTGAGTTATGCTGTACACACACACACGCCTTTTTCTAAAAATGCTTTGTTTTGATTCAGGGGGTCTCAAAACATATATTTCCATTGAAATCTCGACATTGAATTTTTGGGTGGAATACAATATTTGCTCTACTTACCAGTAGAGAAAGAAAAAGAAACACACGAGACACATGAAACTCTCTCAACCAGAAAAATCTGCCATCGTGGAACATGCAGAAACACTGGCCACCACATTGACTTAGACAATTTAAAAATTTAGCAATCTGTGACAAGTTTCTCTCAAAGAATAGTGAGGGAAAGCATAGAAATATTTAAAGAAAAGAGCAGTCTGAACTGTGACAAGGGCAAACCACTCAACACGATATGGAAGACCTATTAGCAGGATGACTTCCTGTTGGAGGAGAGGAATGAATAAGATTGCGAGTGGGACGGGACAGCGAGGCCAGTCAGTGTAGGCACTGACTAATTGGATGAGTTTTGTAGTCGCCCATTGAAGAAGCCAAACATAGTTTGCAGGAAACGTTGCCATAATTTTTAATTTCTTAAAAAGCCAACAAGACACAGCCCATACTGGAAACCAAGAAAGAAGTAATGCTTGCTCAGCACTGGTTTTGTGGAATGCAGAACAATGTAAATTAATAGATGCAAGATGTTACTGTTTGAAATTTGAAAATCTTTACCATTTGGGCCCTATGTTAACTGCGTGAAGGGATGAAGTTGAATGGTCACAACATATTAAGCTTTGTGTATGATGTTGCTGAAACAATAGTATTGTTTACTGAATGGAAATAAGATGTATTAAACAAAGGAATAAATAAAGCATGTTCTACTGAAGTCCTATGTTTAACCTCATACGCTTGTCATATCCATGTCCTTTAAACCTTTACTCGAGTTTCTTCAGTAGACCATATTCCATCACAGATCACTGGCAGCAGATCGTCTTGTTTATTCTTTATTTTATAAGCATTTTTTCATGTCAGCAGATGTTTCTTGCTGCTTGGTCTTAATTATTTTTGTACAAGATGCTTATTTATAGCAGAGACATTTGGCCTTGTGGAGTGGACAAGGCCATGGTACCCTTTTATTCATAAAGTGCTTTGCATCCCTAAGCAGCACAAAAATGATACAATTAGGATAACTAGATAAATCAGAGTCCAGTATATATTATGGCCATCCTTGCAGCAGTATGGTAACATTACTTCCTCTACAGAATACATCTTTTTTTTTGAACAGCATGCATGGTTACTAGATCATTTTTGTAATTTTGACCTAAGATTCATTCCCGCTTTCAGCATGGGGTATCTTTCTTCCTGATGAGAGAGCTGGTTCAGGTTGCATTCAGCTTTGTGAGGCCTTTAAGCACCAAAGAGGACTTATTTAATATCAAGAAGCAGCTCCAGCCTCAAATGCACTAAGTAGCCATGTTACCCTGGGTGGTTCAGTTGGTTAGATGCTGGCCTACTAATCCCAAGGTTGCGGGTTCAAACCCAGCCCAGACTGATGGTTTTTAAGTGTGCTTAAAAATGACAGCTCCATGTCATTAGATTTACTGGCACACCGGTGATGCTGATGTGATCCTGGCAATTGGTAGCATCGTTAATAAAATCATTTTAAAAAATAATTTTAACTAAGTAGCCATGCTTCACACATTACTTCTATTGTTGCAGTTGGAAGAAGAGGATTTTGTCTGTGTTGCACACTGACCCACTGCTGTACTATAGAGTTAATGTATATGGAAACAAACCAAACCAGGTTTTATAGTTCAATATTTTTGGAATAACCTTGATTACTAAATGCAGCTTAGTGATACTGAAGGCAAAAATTTTGCATTTGCAGTATAAATGCAATCAGTTTCAGATATTTAAAGTACACTGTTAATGTGTTCTACAGCAAATCTTGTTTTGACAATATCAAATGTGTAACAACCTCATAGAAGTATAGATTAATAGATTTTATTGTCATTAGGCCTGTTACAGCAATAGACGTCAGTGTAGTTTACATGTTATACAACTGCCACATCCACTGTTCCAATTAATACATATAGTTGATGAATCATGGATGTTATTAAAATTCTACATAAATATATATGCATGGTTTACTTGCATTATAGTAAATAACAGAAAATGTAGTTACAAACATTTAGTGAATCTCCCTGTCCCTTATTTCATTCAGTTTGTTTACAATTAGCATATGTTGTTGAAACCTTTGCTTTTTCAGGTAAGAACCTTCATCCTTGACTATTTGTGGATAATGAATAACTGCACTTTTAGGTTTTGCCATTTTTGTAAGTATACAATGCAGTTTTATCCAACACTTCAGAAGAGCCACTCAGTATGTGCCATACATAAAAATGTGCAGTTTTATGGTATGACCTACCAATGTCTAATATAGTTTTATTCTTATCAAGTCATGGCAAATGTCTGTCCAATGCAACTGGTAGATCTCAACTTACCAAACACACACAATGTTTGCAAACAAACATAACAGTGGGTGACCAGCTGTTGCTAATATCAGGCTGCTGTCCAGTACTGGCAAAGCTTTTCTATTTATCGCACCAATTAAAGCTGCCTTATTTATAATCACCTGGTTAGCAAATCTAAGAAAAAAAATTTTTAAAATCATCAGGAAGTGTTTGAATTCTAAATCTTTCAGAAATAGCGTGGATTATTTAGCAAAGAAATTGGACCATTTTAAATGCAATTGTATAGTTTTGTTCCCACCAAATATCTAATGACAGTTGAAAAGCATATTGTTTTGAGAATAACATTGCAAGTGCACTGAAAGCAAAACATGGTACGTGGTTGTCTATGTGCACCCGAGTAGTGCTGCCTGCCTTTTACAAAAAGAAAGACATTTCTTGCACTATTTAACATTTTCTAAGATAAATCTTCCTCTTTCTGCATCAAGCAATGAATAAAGGTTTTTCATTTGGTCAAAATAAATGTGGGATACTTCCCACTTAGAAAGTATTTTCTTCCTCCCCCTTATTACCTAAAAATCAGTTTATATTATTGTTTTAAGGTTTAACATCCTTTAACCTGATAGGTTATGTTGAACTAAGTTTTTAAATGTTCTTTACCATCTTTTTTTTTTTTTTTGGCGGGGGAATAGTGGGTATTGAAAATGTTTATTCCTTTAAATGCCTAGGAAATACAACACATTGCTTTATTCCCTGTGCTTACGATATAGACATACAGGACATGGTTCAATAAACGCCATTTAGAAGATGAAGTTCAGAACTAGTTCATGACAATTTTGTCTTAATATGGTGCGCCGCTAAATTGCTTCACATATCACCCTGATCTAGTCTTAACACACAACTCGCTGGTGAAGAAGCAGACATATCACATTGTGCTTAGTTAATTAAAACTTGGTACAGTTGTAAAAAGAAATGGATATTCAAAGCAGCATTAATTTGAGCAGCAGCAACTTGTATAAAATCCATAAAAGCAAGCTTAGATGCATCAAATAAAACCTGATATGGGTGGCTGAAATCATTAGGCACAGACTCTTGAATGGGAGGATGACAGGGCCAGTTTCAGCATCTGCTTTAATTATATTGGTAAGTAAATACTTTCAAAGTAGTTTAAAAAATGTTGTATGGTTTTATGTGCACTGTTCTATGAAGTTGGCAACGAGTGCAGGGGACCTGTACACTCAAAACACAGTGCAGCCAGTTTACAGTCTTTTGGATCACCTGTTAGTCCAGTATCCAATGTCTGTAAGAATATTATATCACTTTTACTTGATAAGTAATTGTATCGCTTTCTGACAGAGCATATTGAAGAAGTCTGGGACATTAACCGGAAGTTTCAAGGCCAATGGCAAACTACAGCCTTTTCAGTCTTGGTTCAGACAGTGGAAGGAAAATATTTGAATCTCCCCGCCCATATAAATGCATTTTTGATGAGTAAGGAGCTGCTTCTCATATAAGTAGTTCTAGAATTGGTTCTACGTAAGTTCATGAAGCTGTATGCTGACCTCTCAATGCAAGAAAATCCTGACTCCTTACCAGAGATCACACCCAATTTTCCTACTTTGGAGTGAGCTTCTGTAATGTTCTGTAAATGGGTTAAGAAAGCTTATAAAAAATGTAAGTAATTTTATGCTGTAGTATCAGTGTGTGTTTCATTTTATAATTTTTGTCCTTGGGGAAAATTGAATCTCTTTTTTTTTTTTTTTTTTTTTTTTTTTTGCAAATTTTAACATTATTTAGCTGGGTTATTGGATGAATGACCTGAGTACCATATAGCTTAAATTTACTTGACATTTGTCTTTTCATGGCAAGGCAAAACACCAGAAGACTTGATTCCCTTAACTCTGCCTAACCAAACTTTGGATCTCTTGAATATGGGGCAGACACGCTATCCTCATGTGATAGAGTTGGGCCCTGAATAAATTGTTGGATATTTAAGGGAGGAATTCATAAGTTTCGTTAAGTAGACGAGTAATTTTCTGTTGTTATTCTAAACTATACTGAAGGAAAGTAAACACCATTGTAATTTTAAGAATGAGAAGGAAACAGGGAGGGGGAAGCAAGGTACGCAGATGAAAGTAGTTTTACTAAGAATGGATTGGGACAGGGAAAATAAAGGTGATGCTGCAGCTTATCACTATCACTCCCTTATTGACCAGTTGGAGCCGATTTCAAGTGCTGGCATTAAGCCTAAGGTTGCAGTCAAGGATGCTGTGTGACAGACTGATGGAAAAGAATTTGAGCATTCCTTTTAGGCATGCTGGACCCTGCAATTGCTAGTTAAACATAATAGTTATTAGTAATTTCATTCTCAATTTTTTCATTCACACCAGTAGAAATATGATAACTCCAACCTATAACATTAAACTATGGAGTTAAATTCCATTTTCATAAGATTTATATAATGTAACAAAAATTTTAAAATGCAATTTGCCCATCAGCTCTGAGTAAGTACTAAGCAGAGAATCTTTACTTGAGAATGAATAATGTGAATTTAAAAGGTTGGTGGCTGATTTTCTAAGCATGAAAGAATTTCTTTTTTCAAGTAGTTGCTTGCATGAGAGTTGAGTTTGTGCTTGATGGTTTTGGAAATATAGTTACTTAATAGTTGTGTGCTCAAATGCAGAGCTGGAAACTATGGTTGTGTTAAGAGAACAGACCTAATGGATCTAGTAAAGAGCTCCAACATTGTGTCATATCGGACGAATGAATGAAATGGGTAAAATGATGCTCATATGAGCCCGAGGTCCATGGAGGTTTAAGTTATCCGACATTCGTCTTCTCAGGGTAGGGAAAACCTTGGGAAAAAATCTTACCCGGATAACTTACCCTAAGCGAGATTCGAACTCCCGACCTCTTGAACGTGAGGCAGACACGCTAACCATCATGCTACCGAGGCGGGCTAGTAAAGAGCTGGTGAAAAACAGATCATGCAGAATTTTGTTTCATACGTATAGTCCTTGTTAATTCGTATGGTCATTTTTGGGGCTTTAACCTGTGAAATAATGGTGTTATTATTCAAGCTATAAATTTTGACGTAGAACACACTTCCACTCCAGACTGTTAAGGGCAAGGAATAATTTAAGAAACTCCCTTATCATTCAGAAATTAAATTTGGGACCTCTAGGTTGAGAAGATAATGCAGACCACATCAGTCTCAGAGGCAGTCTGCAGAATGTAGCTAGTTTCTAGAGAACTAATCAGCCAATATAAAATTAGTGCATGCATTTTTATGATGTGTGTGTCTAAAGCTTAGAAATTAATCAGATTGTAACTTATAAAAAAACATAT
Organism: Tenodera sinensis; assembly: GCA_030765045.1. Lineage (NCBI taxonomy): Eukaryota > Metazoa > Arthropoda > Insecta > Mantodea > Mantidae > Tenodera > Tenodera sinensis. Next base: position 25,924,067 of record CM060961.1, on the reverse strand, counting down.
TTTCCAATGTGCAGTAAATATTTCTCATGTATCATGGTATATGGTTTCAGGAATGTTATTCTATTTCATGTCTAACTTTTAAGTATTGAAAGGTTGTGTGCAGGACATTAGGCAATGCAAAGTAAACCTATGAACTACTTTTGATTTCATAAATAGTTGAACATTTATTTTCTTGGCTCATATTAATGAAAGGTTATATTGTGTAAAGCTAATATTTCAAATGTGTTCTATTAATCTAAATAAACTCGAACTAAAGTTAGAAATTCTTTTTAACCTCTAAATTTGCAGGTAGAGGTAGAGGAAGAAGTACCAGAAGTAGTGGTAGAGGGCGAAGAAGAACAACCACTACCAGGAATACAGTACAGAATGAAAAATCAACAGCAAAATCGTCAGCTGTACAGCGTGTTACAAGACAGTGCACTTCACACAATAATTCTAAGAACAGGTTGAGCAGTAGTAGTTCCGAAGATGAGGGTAAGATAATGTAAAGTGCATTTTAAACCAACTAACATAACAGCAGGATATATTTTCTTAAGTCAAAACATGATGACAAACTATTATAGTTTCTGTTCAATGCCATAGTCTGGATATGAACTACAGATCTTCAGCTATGACAGTAAATTTTTCAGTCTTGGTGTATTCGCGGCTTGTGTGGAACATTGATTGACCTAATAGTAGTTAACTATGAAGCCCAGGACTTAGTACTTATGAGATTGCAAGTTCCATTAGGATACATAATCTCAAAATGAATTTGAGAAAACCTTGTGATTAAGCACAAAAAGTGCAAGGGATGCAATGTCATCCAACATATTGCCATGGTAGCACAGTTGGTTTAGAGCTGAAGCATATCCATGGTTCAGATCTCAGCAATGGCATTGAATGTTATAGTCTGATTCTACCTTTCCAAGGCTTGTGTGGAAGAACAATTAACATTGATTGACATTTAATGAAAATATGCGGCCTTGCTAGGCAACTTAGAATTAACTTCTTATTTATTCTTGGCAACATATCAGGTGAATTAGATGAAACTAAACTATTTATACATTTTGTACTGTTTGTTAGGTGCTTTCCCTACTTAGTTGGTGTTTTATAAATATGAGTTTGAGGATAATTTATCCATGTGTTTCAGATTTGTTTGAAATAAATACAAAATTAAGAGTTATTTGGAGAGCCTCAGGATTGTTTTCCAAAATGTCCACTAAATTTAAGGATGAAAATCAAAATTATGTAACATGCCTGAAATATAACACTATATCTGTTACGTCCCATGTTTTTTAAAGGGTATTCCACAAAACTAAGTGTTGGTTTGGTTCTTAAAGTAATAAAAGTTTATCTTAATTTGTTTTAGATGTTCAACCAAAAGCGAAAAAATTAAAGGATGATCCAGGAAACAGACGACCACATACTCGAAGTGTAACTGAGTTGGTAAGTAGTACTAATTAGAAAACAATGGATTCCTGGCATTCTCTGTGCCATCTTTGTTATGGTAGAGCTGGTGCAACGAAGGCTTGCCAATCTGGAGGATGTGTAGAATATTTTCGTAAACGTATCATCGCGCCTATTACAGAGCAACTGTATCCCCATTTAGGGCTCCAGTATCTAATGTCTCAAGGAGTACATCGCAGTGAATGAGTAGAAAGGGAGTAGACAGTGGAAGCGTCAAGTACAATGTTAGGACAGGGGTGGAAATGGCATGTGGCTTTCAATCAATGTAATCCAACTTTTTCCCAGTAATCCAAAGTTTCATGCAAGTCTCATTGGCAAATTTTGGTTACCTCTATATGTGGTCAAACAGTAATAAGTTATCACACTCTGCTTGGGGTGCAGAGGCTTAGTTTAATCAATTAGCTCTTTCAGTACGTGCTGTAGAGCCCACAATAAGTGCATAGCTCAGCAATAGTGAGATGGCACTAAGATGTGGTCAGATAACCAACATTCAGTGCATATATTTATAAAAGTGTTTTTAATCAACTTGCAGATGAAATTTAAATTTCAAGTACTACCGCTGTAATACCATCATCTCAAGCTATTGTTATTGGCCTGCAACAGTTTCTTACAAGTAATTTTTTATTAAATACCTTTAAAATAATTACTAGCATTTATTATATAGGTATTACAAACTTTGTTCACTGTTCCAAACTTCCCAGCTTAATTTACCGTAGTAAGATTTTGTGTTTCATTATAATTCATAACATAGTATTAACAAAAAGTTATAGATCCTTTTACTCGTGTAGTAATTAAATTCTTTTTATGAATAACATTTAAAATTCACTTTTGGGTCTGGTTTACACTAACTGATGGTATTGATTCATTGAACAATGTTAGCTATAACAATGTGTTAAATTTCATATTACATTTACATCACCGTGTTAAGGTATTGAACAAATGTTTAAAGCTGGAAAATGGCTGCCACAAATCATGCTCTTGAAATCAGGTTGCTATATTTGGAATTTTCTTAATGGCATTCCTAACCAAAAAAGAGTCATATATCATGATTTTGAAAACCTGCAAGAGGTTTCTTTTTTTCCTTTTTCGTTTTTTTAAGCAAAAGAAAGCATTAGCCCTGAAGAAGCTCTACATAGTAGGGTGAAACGTTGGCAACAACAACATAACCAAGACACGGCCTTCCCTGGAAATATTATTATTATGGATACTGACCACCGAAGCTTACATAAGTTGTTAATAATAGAGATTGTTGAAAGCGGTCATGAAGAGGGTTGTAGAAGAAATATGTGGCAGGTTAGAATACTATACTTCTTTCTCCTATACCACAAGTAAGAATTGCACTGAGACTTTATGCTATTGGCACTTTTCATTTAATGACTGGTGATAGTATTGGTATTTCCAAACCTGATTTATCCCAGACGTTTCTAAAGCAATTCCTTTAAGAAGTGAATAGTATTTTCATTGCAATCTGTTCCCTATCAGTAAGAATATATTTTCATCTACTTTAGTTTCAATGTTGTGTTCCACTCACTGTTTTAAACCATTTTAATTAAGTGCTCTTCCACTTGGCATGTCTGGTGTTGCAACTTGTTAGCATAAACTTGCCACAGTTGCTTATTGGACCTGGGAGAAAAACATGTTTTCCGGTTGAATCCGTCAGATTTCCTCGCAGGCTACAACCGTCTCCTTCACTTTAAGCGCATTAGCTTTTGTGCACTTGATAATTCCTCTGTACTTCATAATCAGTTCTATAATTAGTGCCTTTGAACAGTAAAACAATTATCTTCCTTTCATAGAAGTTTGAAAACAGTGTTGTTAACCTTCGAAACGTGTCCCGGAAAAATATGTTGTAAGTGTTGTTCAGTATTATTAATTAACTCACCTTTTAAATTAAAGTAAAACAATTAGTTCATCTGCATCTATATCTATATGAAGACATCTGATGATGTCTACCACAGGTGTGTACGAAACATCTGGACCTCTAAACTCCAGCAGACCATGGCTTTTAAGCCCGGAAGAAATCTCTAGCTTTAATTCATGTATAATCTGCTCTCTGTTAGAACAAAGTAGTGTATTCCTCCGTCCTCCCCACTGAGTTCCACCTTTAGTGCACTATTGGTTAACATAGTATCTGCACGTGCGCATGTAAACAACAATATTAATGTTGTCATTGCCCAATTTACCTTGTTCAGATTACTTGAATTTACTCTCTTTGTTGTTACATAAACCATTGCATTATTGAACATATGAGAGCCACTGCAGGTGCGGACGAAATGTCTGGACCTCTAAACTCCAGCAGACCACAGCTTTTAAGCCCGGAAGAAATCTCTAGCTTTAATTCTAACCCTGGCCGTGAAAGCTTCCTACTTGGTTAACGTTTAGTATTCAAAACTTGAGAACTGAATGTTCTGAGATTGGCTTTAATTCTAACCCTGGCCGTGAAAGCTTCCTACTCGGTTAACGTTTACTATTCAAAACTTGAGAACTGAATGTTCTGAGATTGGCAATAAGGTATATAGTGTATTATTGCAATATATTACGTTACAACATTATATTCTATATTATAACAGCAATTTAAGGGATTTATTGAATGCAAGTAAAGCAAGAAACTAAATAGGCCTTGGAACTATATTGTGGAAGAATATGGGAGTATTAAAATGCACCAGCCAATGAGGTTCACTTCCGACACGTGCTTCTGCTTACATCTACTTTATCTTTACAGTAACCGATTATAGTTCACTCAAGGCCTTCTCGAAAGCTATTCTTTATTATTGTCTTAAGCGCCCACAGTTTCAACAAATTTTAAAATTTGTGTTTAGGTCCGAAAATACTGAGCCTTTAATTACAATTATACACCATGGTTTTTGCTCTCAGAGCTATTTTCAGCATTAATGCATGACCATTTAAATGCTCAAGAGCATACAACCTAATTGCCTTTAGTTATTTCCAATGTCTTTTACTTGAATTTAACTTTCTTGAACTTACGCACATTAAATATGTTCCACATGATGTAGTTTGTAACCATTGATTAGATTTACAGCAGAAATCCAAGAGTGAATGCACTCAAAAAATCAACACATGTATGTTGGTAGGTACATCTTGAAATTTCTCAAGATATAATATAAGTAATTCAATCGCTAAGGATAAATTGTTAAAAGAAATCTATTTTAAGGTCTAAATATTTTTTCTGAGACAACCAGAGCAGTGAATAGAAGTCTGTGCATCAGTTTGGTACATTTGTATTTAAATGAGATTCTAATATTTTTATTTTTTGCTTGTAGTAGAGCAGCTTGTGATAAAATTTTGAGAGCATTTGGATGAAAATTGCAAAATTTAGAAATTTCACCTATGTTACCCGTAACAAAATGTTATATATTGTTCTCTGACATTGGTTGGTGAAACCAGCCCTTAAAATGGTAACACTCATGCAAAAGATTTCAATGGTTACTAACATTCATGATTATTTTCAGGGAATCCAGACAGATTATCAGCAGGCTCTTTCAGGAGGCAGAAGACGTCGATAGCAAAGAAGGCGTCGCTGAGGCGCACGCATCTCATTTTCATTCATCAGCTATTCATTATGATTTTTAAATTTACATAAAACAGGAATCATTTGTACAAAGTTCTAGTAATGCTGTATATTTTACGCTGTGTATCAAGTGTATTGTGTAATAGTGATACTTTTTTAAATCCTTTCTATTGCTTTGTAAATTCGCACCAGATGTTTCATGTAAATAGAAAGTTGAGACATAATGTATGGATTCAGAACATGTAAGCTTTTACATTTAAGTATAAAAAAGAAAGAAAAAAAAAGTTTAAAAATGTTATTTTTCTATACCAGGTGTGTAGCAGCAGTTTTGGTGTCTTAGATTAAGGTGCAACAGTTTTTGAATCCACAGATTATGTGCTTAACAAGCATCCTGTCTCATAAATTAAAGTTATTAAACATGTTTCGTATAAAGTGCCTTTTTATTTAGCACCCTTATTTTATTTTGATCATTATTACCATATATTTATTTCCTTTGTAGTAAATATTTATTCTCAAAAGTAATTTCAAAAAAGAAAGACAAATAGATGATAGAAGTTGTGTTTACATTTTTATTAGTTTTATTTTCCATCAAAACTACTTTCAAATTTGATACTTATGCTACTAAAGGCTGGTTCACAATAATCCAAGAACAGGTAGTAAAACAGCATACAACATTTTGGCTCACAGAATTGGGATATATTCTTCACCACTCTATGTGATCTGCAGGAGAACACTGATCGAGACCACCTTCAAATATGCCCGGCCACTTCTGCTGCCTCATCCATCAGTGAAAAATATTGGAGAGCAAGAGGACTAATGACTTCATTGTCAGAAACCCAACATTAGCCAACAACATTTTGGCTCACAATATCCTGAAATCAATAACGATCACCATTCCTTCTCATAATTTGAAGTTACTTAAACATCTTTCATAGAAGGAAAAAAAAAAAAAAATTAAACATGTTTCATATAAAGTGTTTTTATTTCACCCTTCATTTTATTTGGTCACTACTACTATATACTTATTTCCTTTGTATTAGATGGTATTTTTAGGGTAACTTTATGAAAAGAATGGTTGAAGTTGTGTCTGCAATTTAATTAGTTTCCTTTTCTACCAAAACCACTATTGAATTTGATAGCATACTGCTACTAAAGACTTGCAACATTCCAGGAACAGAACAGAATACACATTATCATCTCGATAAAGTGGAAAGTTGATTTTGTGCATTGAGGTGTCAATACTTCATAACTGACCAATGATATTTTTTCACCTGCTTCCAACTTCCAATTCAGCCAACATAATGCAGATTAGCCAGTGTCAAAGTTCAAAATAATAAATATTTTCTAATTGCAGATACAGTAATCTCTTCCAGTTCTCTAGTCTTACCAAGCTTCATTTCTTTATTAACCTCTTGAGCACTATGGACGTGAAATCACGTCCATTTAAAATGACGGGTAAGCGCTATGGGCATGCATACACGTCCTGTGCGTTTGTGCATTTAACCCTTATTTATCCCTTATCTAACTCAACTTATTTTAATTTTCCCTTTATGAAAGATTTAAGTGTCTATATACTTTACTGGCTTACCTTAATATGTTCGTTCTGCAGTGATGTGCCTCAAAACAGGGATAAACACACAAGGGCACATCTCCACATTTGCAAATTCCCTTCTTGCGGCACACGAAACACTTTCGAGATGGGCGGTACTTCTTTGCTTTTGGTGGTATTCTTTTAGGATAATGTTTTCCTTGAAGTGTGAGGAGTGCAGGGGTTCTGGATTTTCTACCCCAACGTGGTATTGTTCAATTAGGGTGTGAGTTATTCATAGTCGGAAGTCCAGGTAAATCATTGTCTTGTGTGGGTTTAGAGCTCCCCAAATTACCAAACTGTTGTATATGGTTATATCCAGTTGGTGCAAAAATACCTTTTTATACCACTTCTCACTTCAGCTACAAGCAGGAAAGTATATGTATGTATTTCAAGAAAGAAAGAAACGGAGTCTGCTATCCAAGTTACGAAACACGCGTAAGCAAAAGTTGCAAATATGCTTTATTCTGATGACTCATAGACCACGCATACACTAGTGCTTTATTTCACACTACGCTTTTGTTTTGCTGACGCACAAGCCACACATACAATGGGTCGACTACTGTTTCTTTCATAGAACTTAGATGCGTTCGACAGAGGAAAGTTAACTTTTCACCACAGTGAAACAAAATAGTGCCATTTCAACGATTTGTTAAAAAGCAGCTCTACTTTGCTGATGATGTACATGTATACTGCATATAGCAAGTTCTATACCAGTTTTTGTTTCATTAAAATAACTTACTATTTACGCAAAATACAGCTGTGTATTTACGAAGCACTTTTAGCGCATTTAACGATTTAAATGCTGGCGTTGGATATTGGTTAGCAGTTCTTGGCCCGCAGAGTCTTTAAATGGCCAGCGCTCAAGAGGTTAATAGTGTAAATTAAAGTGACTGATTATTCCTTGTTAATTGGTACTGGCTTTTCTGTTCTTTGTTGTTTTTGCTGCTTCATTTTGGAGGGGGGCAGATAGCAGTTTTGAGTTGCATATAAACTACAGATGACACTTTTGCTATAGCCTGTCTCATCCTTAGAAGACAGTATGGAGTTAAATGGTATATATCTGTCTCTATCTAATGCATACAAGTTGTCATTAGCTTTGTCCTTTTCTACTCTCACACTGTTGCCAAGTTCCTAATAGCAAGGTATAAATATTCAGTTATAATTTTTAGCTTTGAACACTTCATATGCAGAATTTTTTCTCTATCAGATTACATCCTGTTTAGAGTCATTATTCATTTCTCTAGGCCCAAATTTCAATAGAAAACATGTTTTTCAGTAAAAGTGTGATATTTGCTGTTTCTATGCTCATCATGCACTAACTAATCAACTAACTGCTAGAATATGTCTATATACTTTTTTTAGCTAAAGTAAACTACAGTGCTGCTTGCTACCTGCCTACTTTGAATTCTCTATATTTACTCAATTATGCATTACAATTTTAATTAAAATTTTTTGTAAAGCTTTATATTTGTGGCACTACAAGAGTTACACAGCGGGAAACTTATTATTGAGTTTACATTAGGGACCAAGTGGGAGCAAATGTTGAGGAGGGTTAGAGATAGTTTTTAAAATAAACCAGAAGTTTGAACCTCTTGCTTTGTCATGTAAGGCAAACGAAAGGTACTTGACTGCTCAGCTAAAAGGTGCCATGCATGACACAGAAGGCAGCAGTGAAAGTTAAATCAGTTCATAAAGAACTGTGTGTGTCTGTGTTTATACTGTGTGGAACCTGTGAAGTGTTATTACATTATTTAACATTTTCTGTATATACTTGTAGTTATGGAGGAGGAGTCTAGGAAGAGACTACATATTGGTAAGTTAAGAAGTATGGAACATCAAATAATTATATGTTAGATTATTTTTCAAGTAAAATTATATTAATGAGGCAGTAAAAGAAACAGCTAAGGCCAGCAGGTGTTCAGAAGCAGTAGTATATAGGAAAAAGGAACCACTGAAAGGACCTCATAGAAGAAGCAAAAAGGGCAGGAAAACAACTGCAAAAAACACTTCCAATGTGTTGGAATAGTGCAAAGCAGAGTGTGGCAAATTGGTCATTGTTTGCTGTTTCAAAATATTCCACCCATGCTGAATATAATTTTGTCATGGGTCAACAGTGATGATCCCCTACCAAATTTCTCAAGTGACACTTTCAGTTGATTCTTACTTGATTCAGGGTTGAAACATGAAAGAAGGGGTAACAAGTGCATATTAATAGAAAGAGACGATATCAGATGGTGACATAGATATCTAAAAGACATAAAAAGATTTAGGGACCAGGGGAAATCAATTGTTTACACAAATTAGTAATTTGTAAATTTAGGCCATACAGTGACAAAGGCGTGGAAGGGTACCAAAATTAAAAGGCCTGTCAAGCAGCAATTGGACTAAGTACGTGTGCTGTCTTCCAACAGTTTCATTTTCCCATCTTGCAACTAAAGTTATTGTGGCTATTTTACATCACAGCTGCCTCAAGCATTTTCTATGTTGAGTAATATGCACAAGATGCCTCACCATGGAACGAGAATGAAAAAGCTAAAAAAAGGTTTGTGGGACCCAAGAACACTTCCCATTAATAGTAAATAAGTTTGTCACTCATGATCTGGTTTCTATTCTCAGTTATAGTGAATTAGTCTTAAAAGCAGTAAAATGTTTAGGTTTGTAGCTAAAGCTGTGAGTATCCTGGACAACAAATTTAATTAAATTACCAAATTTACTTGAAAATAAGATCCCTTTTATAAATGGAAGTATAGGCAAAAAATTGGGGATCTTGCAAACGGGTATTTTTGAAAGTGAAAATAAGAGATGTATTACTGAATTATGAATTTAGTACAGTAGAATTTTGATAACTTGACATTCCGTGTAACTCGACCTTTTTTATTGTTAAACTTGACTGTAATAATTTCTATGATCTACTATATGGTATAAACAATATATTTATTTATGCCAACAAACTTACTGTTGGTGTTTTTAAACACACAAGCCGTGTGTGGGCAATGTTTGAAAGGTAGAACTGGAACTTGAAAATTCAATGCCACAGCTGGGATTTGAACCACAGACCTTCCGCTTACCAGGCGGGTGCTCTACTATTGAGCTACTGTGACAAACTGCCAGAGTGGCATTGAATTCTCAAACCAGTTTGTATTTTTCCTGGTAAACCACACAGGTAGTCTCACATCAGAGACAATTACCCCAATGGTGACTTACTATTGTAAGTACTTTATGTCCCAGGATTAAATAACCTTCAGATGGTAATTATTATTTATTTATGCCAACAAACTTACTGTTGGTGTTTTTAAACACACAAGCCGTGTGTGGGCAATGTTTGAAAGGTAGAACTGGAACTTAAAAATTCAATGCCACAGCTGGGATTTGAACCACAGACCTTCTGCTTACCAGGCGGGTGCTCTAACAAATCCCTTTTCACAAGTCACAGTAGCTCAATGGTAGAGTACCCGCCTGGTAAGTGAAAGGTCTGTGGTTCAAATCCCAGCTGTGGCATTGAATTTTTAAGTTCCAGTTCTACCTTTCAAGTATAAGTAAATTTTAATAAGTGTATGTACACAACCTACTGCATTCTTCCTCACAGTAAAACAAAGGGCTGACTCATTGACCAATATCTAGTCACAACATAAGCAGCCGGCAGATCATTGTCACAAAATCAAATGATTGCTGCTAATGATGTGGACACATAGCACTAACACTTGTTAGGAAGGTTTGAAGGTTTATTGCTTTACCATATACAAAGGTACCTTCTAGACATGAGGAATTGCACAGTGGTTTATGATTGAGTTCACTTTTCTATTTATAAGACCATAGGGGTGTGAGGTTTTCTTTTGGACTTCCCTGTAGCACATAAACATCACGGACCATGAAGTGCAGTGTCATCTCGCATTATTATCAGCAATGTCTTGTTTATTGAAACAGATGTTACTCCCATCATCAATCTGCACAATGTCACTCCCGCAAATCCTAGTGATGATGAGGTGATGTTTAAGGGCCTGTCAACGACTAGGTCATTAGGGCCGCAAATCCTAGGAAGGCCATTTACCATGTCTGAAAACTCTCGTACATGGTAAGCTAAACTTTCAGTTACATATTTTGGTTACAGTGCAGCTTTCAAGATTTTAGGCTGTTAGTGTTGTTTTGAGTTGTTTGTGCCATGAAAATATCGAAGAAGAAAAGACAAGTCAACATGACTATGGAAATCAAATTGAATACCTTAAAGAGACCGGACAAAGAGGAAGATTAATACGTAACAACTTTTAGAATATGTTATACTTGTATGTTTCTATATTTTTCTAGAATACGTATTTATGTAACTTGCAGTATTATGTTTTGAGTTGTGAATAACAGACCCCTTATTCCATAAAACTAGACATTTTGATAACTCGACAGCCTCTCAGTCCAGTCAGTCGAGTTATTGGGGTTCCACTGTACCTATGCTTTATTAACCCATTCACATCATTTGATGGCCAGTGCTTGCATGCATCTTTTTTGGCATATGAATCATGTGACAAGTTCAGCTCACTATGTTGCATTGCTCCATGTAATTCCACATAGTTTAGGTTCTTTCTCATACATGTCATTTGGTGTTAGCTAATGCTGGATGTCTGACAGTGAAGTCATTAATCTACTTGCTCTCCAATATTTTTCACTGATGGATGGGGCACTAGAAGTGGCCAGGCATATTTGAAGGTGGTCTTGGTCCATTTCCTCTTGCAGATCACATAGAGGACAGAAGATGTCATTTGTATACATCTGGAATGAAATGCTAACATGTGGTGTTTGTAATTCTGATCAGTATGATGTAACCAGCTGTGTTTGAATCAAGGAAAAACAATTTTATCTCAGCATTATTTCACTCACCTCAGTAGTCATCATGGCTGCGAAAAAAATTTGGGCTAATGACAAGAAGGGTTTGAGAAAACTGATACAGTGTATTAGAGACATAAGTGGTGATTTTTCTGAATATGAAACAGAGCCTGAAGAAAATTCTGGTGACTGATAATAAATCTAGTGCAGAAAGCAGCAAAGAAAATAAGCCAATGATGATGTGCCAGTTCCTTTGAAATGCGTTTGTATTACGATGCAGAAAAACCAGTGCAACTGGAATTGGACTAAAAGTGACAACCTCATTTTCTATCCTTTTACTGCAAATAGTGGTATTTGTAAATACTTACTGCATAAGCATGTGTCACAGATGCTGTCTGCACTTTCATGGAATCTTTGACAAAATATGTGACGAAACAAATGCTCACGTAAGAGGTAGTTGAACTATCCCAATAGAAAGTGTTAAAAGACGATGAAAAATTAAATCAGGGCATATATTGCTTTAGTTATTTTGATGTCTCATGTGCGAAAATTGCTATTCAATTGTAGTGGAGCAAAACCCGATGCCTTGACACCCCAATTTTTTGTGAAACAGTAGAGAGAGATTCAAACTGATTTCCCATTTCTTTCACACATAACAGCAGTATTAGGACAACAGTATTGGTGAGTTTATGCTTTTAATACTGTGCACCCAAATTTTCAATAAAAAATAGCTAATGCCTGATTTTAAACGATTTTTTAAGCATTAAGTCGTTACCATCCTCACAGCTAGGGGATTTAAATCTGATTTCTTGGTTAGTTGCCTAGGCATTTAAATATGACGCTATTGGGTTAAACTCTAACTGTTGTGAGTTACACAGACAAAAAAGGTATTTGTTACTTGTGGATGTGTGCTACATGACATCAAGGGCGTGGCTTTGTTCAGGTTCACAGATACCTGTATGTCTGAAGACACACATGAACAACTTACAAATTTGTTTGAAACAATTACCATTATTTTAACAGCAATAAAAAAAGTGGCCCCCATTTTTTTATTTTATTTTTTACATACCTGAAACATGGTTGTCATAGTCACTGCTGCTTCCATCATCACTGCTATTGATGTCAACCTCTCAGCTGGAGTGGAATGGAGTTTAGGGGCCCGTCGACAACTAGGTCATTTGGGCCTCTCAGCTGTGATGAGAATCCTCTTGCATGAGGTTATCTTCTGTTCCATTTAATGCACAGGAGATGCCAGTCTTCTTAAAACTCTTGATTATCATTTTCAGAGTAATTTTCTCTCAGGCACTGACACTGCAAAGAAGCTCTATTGAAGGTTTCTGCATTTTACCCTTCTTCATTAAGATGTGATCTCCATCTGCCATCCATTTAGTGTTAAACTTCTTAATGTAGTCCTTGAGCGGTTTATTGAAGTTCATCCAAAGATTGCAGTAAAGAAGTGAGGCTTCCTGTTTTTTTTTTTTTTTTTTTTTCTTAACAGCATTTAAGGAAAGAGATGGTTCATTGTGTTTCCAATGAGAGACATGAGGTACTAATTTTTTTGTCTTTCAGGTAGTAAGCATTATTGAAACTCTAAAACTTGGCCTGTATAGTTTGCTGGTTCACTGACACAAAAAAGTTCTCTGCCTCAAAGGAAACCCTTTCTTCTCATTAATCGCACCACCCAGCCACAACTGGCTGTAAAGTCACTCACATGCCGCTTTGATCCTTTCATTTGCATCAATTGCACAGGCTCCTACACAGCACTACACTCTTCCACCCACTCCGTCACTGCATCATCCACTGCACCATGGCAAACTTTCTTAGGGCCATGAAAAGATGAATTTCCTTTTTTTAAGTCTATCCCTGTGATTTCTGGTAATGAATCATGTTTGGTTACTGAACATCGGAGCTCCTGGGAGTTGTTTGGATTCAGTAGGTCTCAATCAGGCAGTGGTTCCCGATACTTATGGGAGATTGAATACATCCTGACTTGTCAAGGCAGGATTGGGAGATGCTTCAATGTTCTCGGGTACTAGTCTGCAGAGCTAGTAGCTGGTAAGGTAGACATCTGGCAGCCTCACTTAGGTTATAGGTAGTCTTCCTGGAAGGGTTGACATGCGTGTGTGTAACCACTTCTGTCCCCTGTATAACAGCAGGGTGGGTCTTTTTAGGAAACAAGGTATTTGCCTAATGGAAAGCCCCACAGAAGGAATGGCACTCGGCTGCCGCTTTCCCTGGTTTCAGGAGGGGGAGATTCAGCTCTTGTGGTAGAACCCTTGCATCATATGTGTACTGAATACTCTCAAGCTGCTGCTCATACATCATTTTTCAGCAAATTCCAAAACATCTGGCTTAAAGCCTGTAGTGAAACTTTTTCATGAATAATTCATGTTACCAATAACACAGACAGGTTCAAGAGAGATACTCACATTAATGGAGTTGCTGCTATTATAACCGAAGGTCTTATTTCGCTAGTAAGAAGAAAGCAGGTAAAAGAGTTGAAGCTACTAATGAGTGAAGGTCAACATCTCACTCCTGCTCCTTTCTTTGCAAACAAGTGAAAGGTAAAACTTGTCCTTGGCCAACCATCTGTCTGTATGGTAACAAAGAAATTCTGAAGAAGTGTTTTTCGAGGAATTACAGCCTCTCTCAAATGAATATGCTTAACATTGGCATATATTTTGTTCTACTTGTAACATTTGTCCGCAAAACTTGGTTGATCTTACAATCAAGGGAGTTTTATATTCAAGTAAATACAGTATTAAAATAAGAGAATTATCCAAAGTTAAAAGTTGCATGTCAGCTAACAGACTTATAAATGAAAGTGTACTCATTATTGTGGATATAGAGTTGAAGTTAAAACTGATGGGGTGATTATAATAAGGAACAACTTTAAATGTCCTTGTGCTATCCTACCAAGTTCCAAGTGAATCAGGCTATTGTATCTACAAGCAATGACATACTACCATGAGATGCCTCCTAATGCTCCAGCATTGTCACAGTTGCTGTGCTTGTGACAGGAAATCAAAGGTTGAGTTGTAGGTTTAACACTAAACTTGTTTCATTGAACTACTTACTATAGAACATGTTTTTCAGACATCTGCATTCTCAGTTACATTTGACTGGTTTCCTGTGTGGAGTCTTGCAAGTCCCTAAGCTGACATCTCATGAACCTGTATAAAGAATTTATCAAAATTCAAAACTCATCAAGATCTCCTGCTTTTTACTTTCTCTGCCACCTAAACCAAGTGTCCCAAAATTAGACTGACAAACCTTGGGAGCTAATAGATAATATTATTTTAAACACTTTTTGTTAAGGAAAGCTTTTTGCTGTGGTGGTTTGTTATAGTGCTAGATGAGTGAATGTCATAGATTACTGCTTCCCACCCAGTTTAAGTATTTATGGCAAAATCAAAAATGCAAACTAGTATTGCATTTATCTTAGTAAGGCACACAAATTTTAATCTAAGAAACAAACACTAAACACATAAACAAAATACAAACATCTCATTGTTTACAGTTAATCACAGCTTTATTATTCAAAGTAAATGTTGGAATGCACACCCATTGCGATTAACACAAAGAATGATCCGACATGCCCTATTCTGCCGTACTCTCGCAAAGACACCAGCCATTTCTCTGGTTTAAAAGTATGTGTCTAATTTTGAATAGTAAAGCTGTGATTAACTGTAAATAGTGAGATATATTATGTTTTGTTTGTGCGTTCTGTGTTTGTTTCTTGGATTAAGATTGAGTGCCTTACTACAATAATTTGCATTGTTGATTTTGCTGTGAATACTTAAATTGGGTGGGAGGCAGTAATCTACAATATTAACTCGTCTAGCGCTTTAATGAAGTACCACAGCCAAAGGTTTCCTTAACAAAAAGTGTTTAAAATAATGTTATCTATCAGCTCCCAACGTTTGTTGGTCTAATAATACAATCCTGTAGAGTGTATGCTGCTACAGGTAGATATTGCAGATAGAAAAATAGAAAATAAGAAAATAGAAAAATAAGCTTTAATAAGAATCATTTGTAGAAGCTGTATAAAATTAAATTATAGTAGTTAGAGGAAGCCATGTGTATGTAGCATCAGATTTTTAAACATTGTTATCTTTGACTAATTTAGAAGTATTGAAATATATTATTAAGCTCATTGTTTCCATTAAATATTAACTGTGTCTAAAGCCCAGTCCTAAAAATACTGCCAGGTAAAAAGCAAGGAGCTTCCAGAAAATAAAATATTAGTTCTAGATCCATGTGGAGCTGTTTATTACTCAATTCAATTCTGTATGCACTTTCCAGAATAAGGGCTCCTAAAGGTACTATCTGGGAAAGCTTTCTCCATATTAAAATGTACTTCAGAATACACAAAAAAAGATAAATGCATTTGCCGAAGTAAAATACAGTATAGTTTCAGTTATACATTTTCAAAGGTATATGGCTAAAATAATGTGTAAATGAGAAAACAAAGTGAATTTTCTTACAGAGATGAAATTGTTTTACTAGATTATTATTCAAACAAATGTGTCATTTAATATAAGAAAGCAATAACTGAAACAAAACATATAAATAATAATCATAATACACTATTTAGAGTAATTATATTCCTACCAGTACTGTTATATGACTCAAAGTACTTTTGCTTTATACTGGTTTAAAAGAATGTCAATTTTTTCCTTTTCTTTTCTACATACTCATATCTAGTTGATTACACACACCAATCTAAGACATTCTGTCATCATTTAGGCTTTGCAATTATATAAATCATGTAATTTTTAGAGCTTGAATGCCCCATGCACACTGAGAACAGTTTCATTATTTAGGTCTACTTTCACAACACCATCATCATCAGAAATAACCTGGAGAAGAATGACCTTGCTCAACAGTATTGTTAACATGTGCATTTCGAAAATATTGTTGCCTCAAAGGAGAATCAAGTATCAGCTACCTTATACCACTATGACACTACGCAACACATAACAATGTGCAGTTAAGAACAAAAGAAGCTCTTGATGTGAACTTCCAAGATTTTAAGCTTTCATAGTGATAATTATTAATTAGCACTTCTCGGTTACCAGCCATGTAATATCTACAAAATTTCTTAAATATTACATGGCCGGTAACCCGAGAAGTGCTAATTAGCGCAGGAACTTGTATATGAAAGAAGCCAAGAAATTTCGAACTGAGAGACTATACATATAAGCAAGCCGGCATGGACCAAGGAATGAGTTAGTTATGAGAGCAAGCTGTGAACAGTTGAGTAGGTTTAAGCGAAGGTTACGATAGGACAAAACAGCTGTGGGTTGCAAGTTCACAAATAGTAAACTGTGATTCAGTTTTAGAGGAAATAAAGTGACATAAAAGGTAACTGGACTTGTTATTTGTCACACTGGTGGTCAGGAGCAGAATTCAAAAATCACAAGGGAGGCAATGCTTGTGAAACTGTTGGCTTGTATGACAGAAATTAAATCCAGAATACATCAGATACAGACAAAAATGGAATTCAGAATGCAGAAGACGGAGGTGGAAATGATAGCCAAATTTAAAAACCTAAACTCCGGAATGAAAGAAACGAAGGGAGTTCATGAAATGAAGACCAATATGACAAGATGAAGATGGAACTACTAGATAAGATTGACGAGCACCTGGCTGGCGTGAAGAAAGTCATGGAAAACCATGGCTGACGTGTCAACGCCCCGAAAGGCAGATTCGACAATAGCGCCAAGGAACTGAACCTCAGGATGGAATAAATGCTTGGTGAAAAACTTGAATATTGAGGTACCAGGACAACACACATCATTCGTGCGCATCAAGGCACCCAAGTACAACAGGATGTCAACCATTGTAGTTCTCTGCTGTCTGTTGGCTACTATCACCACTCACAATCATTCACCAGAGGAAGAAACCACACAGCTGATAGCTAGGCTCAAAAATGAGCAACATAAGTACTGGATGCAATTCTCATGTTGGCGGATGCCCAGAGACATTTGGGAGGCTCTCGAAAACCGGTTCAGAAACCACCCTCTGGCTGTAGCCAACTCAAGTCAAGACTGCAACAGACAGGCAAGATGCTGCAAGAGTTCACCCTGGCTATTGAAATGGTGAACCTCCCAACCAGATATGTATGTCAGGAAGGTTCCTACTTCGTCAACGGGCTGCATGACATCGAGATACGTCAGCATCCAATGTTTGGCGACAAGACCATCCACTAGGCGCTGACGACCGCGCTAAGGATGGAGGCAGCCAAGGAGGCTCCTTCTGGAAGATTGGGAGCTTTGGGTACATCAGTGAGGGAGAATCACCCCCAAGGAAATCAATGATCTCCCAAAGGTGTGTGTTAGAGGTGTGATCAGCCAGGACACCTAGCGAAGAGCTTGTCTGTTGTTGTAGTGTTTAACGCCCGCTTTTACTACTACGGCACCGCAGGCGGTGACACTGATGATACATGAAGATGGAGCACCGGTGGAATGAGATGGCGGGGGAAACCGGAGTACCCGGAGAAAACCCGCCCTGACGCCGCTTCGTCCACCACGAATACCACATGCGGGTCCCTGGGATTGAACCCGGGCCGCCTAGGTGGTAGGCGAGCGCGCTAACCGCTCGGCCACGGCGCCGCCGAGCTTGTCTGTGCCAAGTCCAAGAGCAGCCAGAGGGAGTGGATAGACGGGATAGCGCAGGCCTAAGAAGGGAGCAGCTGGTGGCCAAGGCAACCATTATCCCATCTCAGAGAATGGAAATATATGACACAATGGAAAGAGCCAGTTCAGGGACATCTGGCGAGAGATTATCCACGACTGAGCCAACGGGCTTCAAGCAGTGTGTGCTAGGGACTGGCAGAACTGTCAGCTGTTGGAGCCATCCCATTGAGTGATGCTGTGTGCCTTGGATAGAAGAGTGGAGGACCTCATTGCAGATGGTAGGATGGGAGAAAAGTTGTGCCAGATATTGGTGGAAACGGATGCAGCCATGACCGTGGTCTGATCTGACAGGCAGAGGGCTTGCCTTCAAGGAAAGCAGATAGGTCCTATGAGATAGTGATGGCATCGGGTGACACCTTGCCTGTGGAAGAGGAGGCCTGGCTAGATGTTATAACTGGATGTTTGTTGCAAGAGTAACTGAGAAAGTGATTCTGGGACTACCCTCAGAGACGAGGCAACAGTCACGTCCGCAGGTGGCTGCAAAGTAGATCTACCTCCCCATGGTACACCCTGGAAATGCTTTGCGACTAATCTACAATATTGGCAATACTGATATGTCAAATTATCTTAGTATAAAATAAAACAACATAAGTCTATATATTTCATACATGGGCATAACAAATTGCTTTAGAAACCTTCATCATTATTACTTTTAGGTATGGAAGATATTAATAAAACACATAGAACGAATGAGGCCCATTGGGCCTGTAACTTTAAACTCAGTAAAACATCTTGGTGCATCTAGAATCTGATTTATTGAAGTTCATTAAAAGTATATTTTTTCTACGGGTGATCCGAACCAGCTGTGCTGTTTTGCCTGTATGCATCTTTGGCACTCATCACCGACTACCGCTGTTATAGAACTGCGTGAGTGAAACCATACAACATTTTTAAAACTACTTTTAAAGGCTTTACTTACCAATGTTAATAAAGGAGATGCTGAAACTGACCACCATAGTTGTCCATACATTTTTGGCACCTCTTTAGGAAACTATCCATCACTCACCATAGTTCACATTGAGAAATGCTGGCAATTTCCTGGTGGATATTTTGTTTTAATTCTTCCAGGGTATGTGAGTTTGTCTTGTACACTTTATGCCTTAAGTTACCCCACAGATAGAAATCACAGATCACCTGGGAATCTTTCTGCAAATTGCACTTTCATATGGCGAGCTGACTTGAGTTAACACATACGAATCATAAGTAAATACACTAATGACAAAACTTGAGCAATCTGTAAAGAATAGATTTAATTTGTGATGCTATACTATTATGCTAATGGTTTAATTTTCAACCCTGTGTACTCATTTAACTGTTAGTATAGGAGACCATTCAACCTTTTTACTTATTGATGCTTACAATTACACAGTAGTGTCCAAACTTAAGCATAATTCAATATTGTATTGTCAAACTATCACAATTGTATTAAAGTTAAGCATAATACAATATGTTGTTAGCAATGCATCACACGTAATCTGGACTGCAATAGACTAAGAAATAGCAAACAATTTTGGCCTCAGGACACATTTTTTTATAAGTACAAATTTTGACAATCACATCCACAAAGATAATGATGGTGCTGAGTGGTTAATATGGGGTTTGGTGACCCCTCATGTCTACACAGGCCTTACATGCTCTGTATAATGTTTTTTTGTGTGTGTGTAGCGTTTAACGCCCACTTTTATAGTTTGGCCATTGTTTGCATTTCCAATTCAGTTTCTTTGATTCTAACTTTGCGGCAGCTTAATACATAATTAAAGTAGTTGCTTTGTAAGGAACTGGAAAGCTGACTTTCAGCGGTAGCTTGGTACATACATACATAAAGCGGTTGCTTTGTAAGGAACTGGAAAGCCGACTTTCAGCGGTAGCTTGGTACATACATACATAAAGCGGTTGCTTTGTAAGGAACTGGAAAGCTGACTTTCAGCGGTAGCTTGGTACATACATACATAAAGCGGTTGCTTTGTAAGGAACTGGAAAGCTGACTTTCAGCGGTAGCTTGGTACATACATACATAAAGCGGTCGCTTTGTAAGGAACTGGAAAGCTGACTTTCAGCGGTAGCTTGGTACATACATACATAAAACGGTCGCTTTGTAAGGAACTGGAAAGCCGACTTTCAGCAGTAGCTTGGTACATACATACATAAAACGGTCGCTTTGTAAGGAACTGGAAAGCCGACTTTCAGCGGTAGCTTGGTACATACATACATAAAACGGTTGCTTTATAAGGAACTGGAAAGCTGACTTTCAGCGGTAGCTTGGTACATACATACATAAAACGGTTGCTTTGTAAGGAACTGGAAAGCCGACTTTCAGCGGTAGCTTGGTACATACATACATAAAACGGTCGCTTTGTAAGGAACTGGAAAGCTGACTTTCAGCGGTAGCTTGGTACATACATACATAAAACGGTTGCTTTGTAAGGAACTGGAAAGCTGACTTTCAGCGGTAGCTTGGTACATGCATACATAAAACGGTTGCTTTGTAAGGAACTGGAAAGCTGACTTTCAGCGGTAGCTTGGTACATACATACATAAAACGGTTGCTTTGTAAGGAACTGGAAAGCCGACTTTCAGCAGTAGCTTGGTACATGCATACATAAAACGGTTGCTTTGTAAGGAACTGGAAAGCTGACTTTCAGCGGTAGCTTGGTACATGCATACATAAAACGGTTGCTTTGTAAGGAACTGGAAAGCCGACTTTCAGCAGTAGCTTGGTACATACATACATAAAACGGTCGCTTTGTAAGGAACTGGAAAGCCGACTTTCAGCAGTAGCTTGGTACATACATACATAAAGCGGTTGCTTTGTAAGGAACTGGAAAGCTGACTTTCAGCAGTAGCTTGGTACATACATACATAAAACGGTTGCTTTGTAAGGAACTGGAAAGCCGACTTTCAGCAGTAGCTTGGTACATGCATACATAAAACGGTTGCTTTGTAAGGAACTGGAAAGCCGACTTTCAGCAGTAGCTTGGTACATACATACATAAAGCGGTTGCTTTGTAAGGAACTGGAAAGCTGACTTTCAGCAGTAGCTTGGTACATACATACATAAAACGGTCGCTTTGTAAGGAACTGGAAAGCCGACTTTCAGCGGTAGCTTGGTACATACATACATAAAACGGTTGCTTTGTAAGGAACTGGAAAGCCGACTTTCAGCAGTAGCTTGGTACATACATACATAAAACGGTTGCTTTGTAAGGAACTGGAAAGCCGACTTTCAGCAGTAGCTTGGTACATACATACATAAAACGGTTGCTTTGTAAGGAACTGGAAAGCTGACTTTCAGCGGTAGCTTGGTACATGCATACATAAAGCGGTTGCTTTGTAAGGAACTGGAAAGCCGACTTTCAGCGGTAGCTTGGTACATACATACATAAAACGGTTGCTTTGTAAGGAACTGGAAAGCTGACTTTCAGCGGTAGCTTGGTACATACATACATAAAGCGGTCGCTTTGTAAGGAACTGGAAAGCCGACTTTCAGCGGTAGCTTGGTACATACATACATAAAACGGTTGCTTTGTAAGGAACTGGAAAGCTGACTTTCAGCGGTAGCTTGGTACATACATACATAAAACGGTCGCTTTGTAAGGAACTGGAAAGCCGACTTTCAGCGGTAGCTTGGTACATACATACATAAAACGGTCGCTTTGTAAGGAACTGGAAAGCTGACTTTCAGCGGTAGCTTGGTACATACATACATAAAACGGTCGCTTTGTAAGGAACTGGAAAGCCGACTTTCAGCGGTAGCTTGGTACATGCATACATAAAACGGTTGCTTTGTAAGGAACTGGAAAGCCGACTTTCAGCGGTAGCTTGGTACATGCATACATAAAACGGTTGCTTTGTAAGGAACTGGAAAGCCGACTTTCAGCGGTAGCTTGGTACATGCATACATAAAACGGTTGCTTTGTAAGGAACTGGAAAGCTGACTTTCAGCGGTAGCTTGGTACATACATACATAAAACGGTTGCTTTGTAAGGAACTGGAAAGCTGACTTTCAGCGGTAGCTTGGTACATGCATACATGAAACGGTTGCTTTGTAAGGAACTGGAAAGCCGACTTTCAGCGGTAGCTTGGTACATACATACATAAAACGGTCGCTTTGTAAGGAACTGGAAAGCCGACTTTCAGCGGTAGCTTGGTACATGCATACATAAAACGGTCGCTTTGTAAGGAACTGGAAAGCCGACTTTCAGCGGTAGCTTGGTACATACATACATAAAACGGTTGCTTTGTAAGGAACTGGAAAGCCGACTTTCAGCGGTAGCTTGGTACATACATACATAAAGCGGTTGCTTTGTAAGGAACTGGAAAGCTGACTTTCAGCGGTAGCTTGGTACATACATACATAAAGCGGTTGCTTTGTAAGGAACTGGAAAGCCGACTTTCAGCGGTAGCATGGTACATACATACATAAAGCGGTTGCTTTGTAAGGAACTGGAAAGCTGACTTTCAGCGGTAGCTTGGTACATACATACATAAAGCGGTTGCTTTGTAAGGAACTGGAAAGCCGACTTTCAGCGGTAGCTTGGTACATACATACATAAAGCGGTTGCTTTGTAAGGAACTGGAAAGCTGACTTTCAGCGGTAGCTTGGTACATACATACATAAAACGGTTGCTTTGTAAGGAACTGGAAAGCCGACTTTCAGCGGTAGCATGGTACATACATACATAAAGCGGTTGCTTTGTAAGGAACTGGAAAGCCGACTTTCAGCGGTAGCTTGGTACATACATACATAAAACGGTTGCTTTGTAAGGAACTGGAAAGCCGACTTTCAGCGGTAGCTTGGTACATACATACATAAAGCGGTTGCTTTGTAAGGAACTGGAAAGCTGACTTTCAGCGGTAGCTTGGTACATACATACATAAAGCGGTTGCTTTGTAAGGAACTGGAAAGCCGACTTTCAGCGGTAGCATGGTACATACATACATAAAGCGGTTGCTTTGTAAGGAACTGGAAAGCTGACTTTCAGCGGTAGCTTGGTACATACATACATAAAGCGGTTGCTTTGTAAGGAACTGGAAAGCCGACTTTCAGCGGTAGCTTGGTACATACATACATAAAGCGGTTGCTTTGTAAGGAACTGGAAAGCTGACTTTCAGCGGTAGCTTGGTACATACATACATAAAGCGGTTGCTTTGTAAGGAACTGGAAAGCCGACTTTCAGCGGTAGCTTGGTACATACATACATAAAACGGTTGCTTTGTAAGGAACTGGAAAGCCGACTTTCAGCGGTAGCTTGGTACATGCATACATAAAACGGTTGCTTTGTAAGGAACTGGAAAGCCGACTTTCAGCGGTAGCTTGGTACATACATACATAAAGCGGTCGCTTTGTAAGGAACTGGAAAGCCGACTTTCAGCCGGATTATACTACATACGGCACTGCAGGTGGTGACACTGATGATACATGGAATGAAGATGGAGCACCGGTGGAATGAGATGGCAGGGGAAGCCAGAGAATCCGGAAGAAACCTGTCTCAGTGCCACTTCGTCCACCACAAATCCCACATGCAGTTGCCTGGGATCGAACCCAGGCCACTTTGGTGAGAAGCTCTATAATGTGGTTTAAGAGCTGTGCAGGTAGCTGTTCCTATTTCTTATGAAGAGCATTTCAGAGGTCTGAAAGTGTCAGACAACTCTTCCTAATACATCAACTTCACAGGCATGCTCTACAAGGTTCATATCTGGGGACATCGGAGATCTTCCCTCTCAAGAGAGTCATGCACCAGGCAAGCTCTGTGCGGATGGGCATTATCGTCTATAAAGATGAAATGTGGACCAACTGCACCTCTGAAAAGTTGCACATGTGGTTCCGTTACCTTGTCTGTGTACCTTTGGGCATTCACAGTATCACAGTCGAAGGTTTGCAGATCTGTACGTCCGTTGAACATTATGTCTGCCAATACAACCAAATGTTTGTAAGATGACAGTGGGTTCCAGATTCTCTCCAGATTATTGTGTGACAGGAATCATTATTAAACTGAATCTGTAAATTCATCTGTAAACAGCACATTCCTCCATCAATTCAAAGTCCAATGTTAACATTGCTGACTCCAATGTAAACGGGACTGTATGTGTACTCGAGTGTATAGGGCACACACGCTGCTGGACATCTGGCATAGAGACCAACTGCCCTGAGTATCTGATGTATAATTTGCCTCAGCTTCGTTGTGGTGTTATGACCCATGGATGACCATGTAGAGCCATCTGACGAGTAATTCCTGTTTCTTGGAACTGTTGTCAAAGCCTACAAATGACACTTTGTTGCACATTCAGGGTTCGAGAGACGGCCTCTGTCTGATCTGTCTAGACCTCCGATTATTCTACACTTCAAAGCAGGGTCAAGTTGACATCTCTGTGGCCTGTTTGTGCTGTCCTGTAAACACTTTGCAAAGGAACAACCCTCTGTTCACAATGAGAGTGCAGTAATGAATGAGCCACACTGAGTCTGATACTGTGGTAATGATTTACTTCTGTGGTTTGGTTGACCTTTGAAGCACATATTCCCTTGCCTATCACAGACCAAAGGTAAGGGAAGGCACACACTGCAATAACATTTACTTGCGCTTGCTCACCATTTTCTCTTTCAGTTCTCTATTTTCTGAATTACTTATTTTATCTGTTATGAACATAACAGGAATATGCCCAATTACAATGTTAATTTTATAGTACATTTACATGTATTCATTTCCAAGTAACTTATAGACATGAAACAAACAAAAATTATATATAAAATAAAAGTTATGAAGGAAAAAAGAAAAAGAGGAAAGAAATAGTAATAAAAGAAAATAACAGTAACATTATACAAGCAGTTCTAATTTTAAGCAGTCAATTTTTATGACTTTCAATATTTGCTCTTGAGGTAAAAAGTAACCTCTCTAGGGTCAAGTTTTGCATTAGCATTATAACAGGTTTCACATATACTTTTCTAAAACTTAAAATATACAAATTCACTGCCAATATAAAATACATAGTCATACACCATATACATACATGTAAAATAACAGAGAAATCTGACTCTCACATGACTTTCTCTACTCTTGTGCAAAATATTCTTTAAAACGTTTATTGTTCTACTAAATGTTAATCAAGACATGTTTGTAGCAATGGCTTATTACATATTTTCTTATAGGTACAATGGGAGTAGCAAAATCAGTGGGCTTAAATGATAGCCAAATTTTTTAAGAGCTCATCGCTATTTGATGGCTTTGACATTCCATTTTGTTTGCATGTCCAGGACATGAAAAAATGAAGTGCAACTTTCCATTTGAGAAAAGTATAAGTATTGGAAAATTAAAAAAAATAGAGAGGAATATCTTGGGCATGGTTCACTGCACAAAAGAAAATGTATTTTGCATAAAATGTGTGTGTTAACGAGATTTTTTTGTGTAGTTAGATTTTGCCGATCTCTTATGGTTTACCAATTATGCAAAAGTCACACACACACACACATGCACACACCCACACACATACACAGACAGACAGACGCACACACACACATATATACACACAGACAGACACACACATAAATGCTTTTTTTTTTGGGAGGGGAGATTCCAGGAGTCTCAAAACATATTTATGTGGAAATCTTGGTATCAAATTTTTGGGTGGAGTATAATACGTCCTTTCATATACATAGTAGAGAATGTAAAAATAAAAAAGTTACTATCAGTTTTGCACTCTGTCCTGGTTAATAGAATAAATAGAACAATTAGACGTAACATTAATATTTTTTATATGACATTACATCTGGCATTTATAAATACAGCAGAATCCTGAAATAACACAGTTCTTGGGGATATGCTTTATATCTGCATTATAACGATTCTGTAGTATATTGAAATGTGAGCTTAAAAGCTACACTAACCTAATTTTGCATTGTCTTAAAGAAATCAGTAAGTTTTGTTTTGTGACATAATTCACAAGGTTTTTTCTCTGCATACTGTTTAGATGTAGCAAGATGGAGATGAATACTGTTCAATTCATTTTGATTTTCATATACAGGATCATCTTACTGTACTTATCACTTCACTAACATGCAGAATATCTTCTTCCTTGTGCATGTCTCATTACTTCAGGAAATTCATAGCAATGCAGTGGCCAAGGTCCACGCTAGGAACACAGCAGCCGCAGTGGTCAAGGTCCACACTAGGGTAGCAAAAAGTATATTCCAGTACTGCTTTTTAAAGAAAATTTTAAACTCAACTTTCAAAAGTAAAAAAAATAAATGAATAAAAAGTACAATATATTTTCGGGGACATACTTTTTCCCGTGTTAAATACGAATCTGCGTATTTGGACTGCCTATTTTTGGCTTCTACTGCATTTTGATATTAAGAATTCATTAATACTCTTTTCTTAAAATGTTATCTTTGGTTTCTTCAATATTGAAGGGTATTTATTATAAATCATTGAGCCAGTGATGTAGGGTTCATGATCTATCCTATTCTATTTGATATTTCTTGTAGAATAGGTTTGTTGAATAGGTCTGTTGTAGAATAGGCATTCGGGAGGTTATGGTTCCGATCTCCGTGATCGACCTTCCTGACTCCATGGGTTTTTTCGGAGGCTTCCCCAGGTTGTCAGGCGAATGCTGGGAAGGATTTCCATATCCTTGTAATTTCCTGTCCCTCCATTTGGGTCAAATACAATACTTCCCCTACTTACTAGACGTGGTACAGAAAGTAAAAAGCAACTAATTTCTTTCTGTATTTATCATAGCAATTAACAAGAAATATTTTGAGTAGTGCTAAATAAGTATGCATATCTGGATCGTATGCTTGAACACATGTCTGTGTTACATTTCCTATATGTTGAGGAAAATGCAAACCAAGTGATTATTGGTCATGGAGCTGGGCTACGCAGTAAGGCTTTTGTTCCATGAACCACACATTAAAAATGTACCTGTGTCTTGTCAAACCATGTACATTGCCTGCCAACAACAGTACATTATAACTACTATCGTCTGCTTGCATGACCACTTTGCCTATGACAAACTAAATAAGCTTATTAATATACATGTGAAGGTACTAGAACATATCTTGATTGGAATGTATTCATTATATCATATTCAATTCACAACGTTGTTGCTCCACTCATGTGGGAAGTAATGTTTTATACAAACCAAGACTCTGTGATTGGTTCGAGTGTAGCACCTGAATGTCCCAATCTACCACTATTAGTATTGTGACAAATGGCAAGTTCAGTTACTTTGTCACTTTATTTCCATTAAAATTGAATCACAATTCACAACTGATGACCTTGCAACTCACAGCTGTTCTGTTCTAATATAACCTTGACACAAAACATTGCTTAACTGTCCACAGCTCGCTCTGACAAAAACTCACTAAAACTGTCTTCTCTGTCTGTGCTGGCTTGCTTATATAGCCGAGAATTAAGTATACTGGCAATTTCCCAGGAAATTGACATTTTGCAAAGCTTCTAATAACAAACTGGCACTCAAAGCTTCTCGAAGTGTCTGGAAACGGCCTTTGTTTTAACAACATTGTTGCACATTTCCTAGCAACATAGGGGTGTGAGGTGGTGGACCTTGAGCTGCTTTGATGTGCAGTCAGTGCCACAGTAAAGTAAACTCTCGGTTTAACAGACCTCTATTCAGCGGACTTCGGATTTAATGGACTAAATTTGGCGTTAACTATAAAATAAATTTAAATGAACTGTAGAAGATCTGCAATGATTAAATTGTAGCATTCCACTGTTGTCTGATCGAGAAGGCTAGTTCACGTGTCTTCGGCTACATTTGTGAAAGTTTGTGTACGTGTCACGTGCTCAAGAGCTCACATGATTCTTAACTGAATTGGGCATTCTCTGGGCATTCCCAGATTACCAGATTCTGAGTCATGAAGAGATCGCTGCATGCAAGTGTTCTACAAGAGGACGAAGATGAAGACGACAGTGATGATGAATCTTTGAAGTGTGCACCTAAATTATCTGTAATAAGAGGCCACATGGATGATGTGATTTCTTACGTGGAAAGATCTTCAGACCCACAAGTGCTAACCTATTATGAACATTTCAGACAGTTTCGCTCCTTAATCATAAAAAAGCAATATTCAAGTGGGAAGCAAATGGGTATTGACACTTTTCTCAAACCCACAACTTCACAGGGAACGATTTCTAACCAAGAGTAAATCATGTAAAGTAAATGGTATGCACCAATAAAACAGTTTAAGTTGTTTTTGCTTCATTTTCATTCATTTTGCGATTTAACTGACTTTCAATTTTCCAGACAACTCCTGGCCCCTTTAGGTCAGCTAAACTGAGGGTTTACTGTATGAACATTTCATTTACAACAAACTTATTGCAAATATTTTTACCTTAAATAGCATATAAAAACACCTGAGTCACAACCACCTTTTAAAACTGCAATTGAGAAAAAGACATTTTACGGTAACCCTACCATTTATCCTTAGCAAGTAAGCTTAGAGAGCTGTTATAACTCTCAAAGCACTGGGCATTAAGAAAAAGAAGTGCCTTTCAACCAAAAAGAAGAAGATGCTGATTGCAGCATCACCATGTAAGTGAAATCTTGCAGATAACGCAGGGAATCAGGTAATGTCATGTGGATTGTATTAATTAAAAGACATAACAGCACTAACAAAGCACGGCAGCTTAGTCACCAGCATGTTACTCACAAAAAATCGAGTTTGGAGCAAAGAGAGCACTTTTGTGCTCATAGTGGACAAGTTACCCAGAAACAAGAATTAAGTACAATAACAGCACAAAATACACATGCACATTTACAGCTATATTCTTACATATTGGGTACAGACAACCGCTTAATATATATTTCATCATTTAAGATTAAACTATAAAAACCTTATGATTATGAAATAGTAGCACTTTGAGAACAAACATAACATTTATTCAGTAAAATGATGTTTGTGGGCTTATTGGCTGTGGTCCAGTCGATGCAGTCCATAGCCAATAAGCCCGGAAACATAATTCTACTGGATAGACGCCAGCCCTTAAAGCCTAAGCCACATAACATTTATTTTCCCCAATGCTTCATGCATTTTAGTGAACTGTAATGATAAACCTTCTGTTTTCAGGAAAAAATAAAACACAAGTGTAAAAAAACACAAGCATCTCTCTCTTCAGAATATATACACATCTATACCAAAATTTTATCATGGTTTAAATTAAACTATAAAGTATTATTCTGTAATAATAATGTTCCATTTACTTAAAATCATTGAGACTTCCACACAGTGAAGCAATAAATAAATAATGGAAAATGAATTGTCGTTAAGCATTCATGTTGCTCCACTTGCCAAATTACTGACAGGACATAATTCAAGGACCTATTGCCTTCATTTTTGATTGCTGGTTGACTAACCAATGATTTCCTCAATCAGCATGGGAAGAAACAGTTCAGGGAATGACCAGTTAGTTGATCAGCAGCTGAAAATGAGAACACTAGGTTCCTGAAACATGTCCTGTCAATAACTTTGTAAATGAAGCAATGTGAGCGCTTAATTTAATACATTTTCCATAATTTGTCCTAAGGTCAGATGAACCTATGGACCAGACAGAGTAAAGACCTAAAAGCAGGTGGTCAGCCCAGCACCAGGTATGAGAGTGAGGAAGAGGATGATATGAAATGCAGGCAAACTGAACAAATGGAAAGGTGATGATGGAGTAGTTGGTGGAATGAGTGCCAGAGAAAACCAGAGAACCCAGGGAAAACTCACCCAGATGCTCCTTCATCCACCACAAATACCATTTGCAGGTCCTTGGGATCAAACCCAGGCTGCCTTAGTGATAGGCGAATGGTCTAACTGTTCAGCCACAGTGCCACCCCCATCACTGATTGAGAGGAGAAAAATTACCAGAAATTTACTTGTACTTACATTTCAGATGTATGTTACTAAAAACATTTGTTCTAATATATAATACAACACATTGTCACCTAACATACTGATACCATATCTGTAGGTCTGGGTGGCTCAGTTGATTAGACACTGGCCTACCGATCCCAAGGTCGCCCCCGTTTTGCGACGCCCATGAACGGAGGTGATGCGTGAGGAACAACATCCAGGTTTAAAGTTCTGCATTTGTCTCAACAAATCTTCAGCTGAGGCCTATATAATGTTACACGAGACCTATGGAGAGTCTGTTCATCCCTACAGCACAGCTCGAAGATGGTTTAAATTGTCTAAAGAGGGGAGACAATCAATTTCAAAGGAAGGTGGACCCAATGCTCCAATTAACGCTCTTACAGAAGAAAACATCAACACTGCTGCTGTCATTGTGGGAGAGGATCAACACATAACTTTACAAACACTTTTTGAAGAATAGAACATTTCACTGGGTGCCACCCATACGTTGGTGACAGAACATTTACACATGAGATGTTTTTCTGCAAGGTGGGTTCCAAGACTGATGATGATTCCTTAACAAAATGACATTCGTGTGAATATCTGCATGCAGTTGATGTTGATGTTAGAGGAAAAACCAGAGTTTCTTTTGAAGGTAATCACTGCTGATGAAACTTGGCTACATCATTTTGATTTTAAGAGCAAACAGCAAAGCTCATGTAGAAATCTTTATCACCAAACTCCAAAAAAGCACAATTGATTTCTTTTTCTGGGAAAGTTATGGTTATCTCATTTTTTGATATTCACGGAATGGTTGTTGTTGTTGTTGTTGTAGTGTTTAACGCCCGCTTTTACTACTACGGCACCGCAGGCGGTGACACTGATGATACATGAAGATGGAGCACCGGTGGAATGAGATGGCGGGGGAAACCGGAGCACCCGGAGAAAACCCGCCCTGACGCCGCTTCGTCCACCACGAATACCACATGCGGGTCCCTGGGATCGAACCCGGGCCGCCTAGGTGGTAGGTGAGCGCGCTAACCGCTCGGCCACGGCGCCGCCCACGGAATGGTTTATCAGCATGTCGTACCTGCACATACATCAATAATTGGACAACACTACATGTATTAATGCATTCTTCTGATTTTCTTGCTCTCTGTTGGTAGTTCTGACTTCTGGGAGATTAGTGGTGTTTTTCTGATTTAAAACATTTAAATTATAAAATAAAAATCATTCACTGTGTAAGCCACACATGTAGAATGAAATTAACTTGGCTATGTTGGGACGAATTGATATGTCTTCAATTAGACAATGGATATGGGCTATGCTTTAAGAAACAGCATGAGAAGGTGGACAAAAAATATATACATCTTCTCTAGAATTGCAGACTTCATAAAGTTTTGTGGAACTCATGAATTTGCACTAAAAGGGCATGTCATGAACCAAGACAATGAAAATACATACATTTTTCAAGGGTTTGTGGAGTTAGTTGTTTCCTTGGACAAAACAGCACAAAAATTCTGAAACAGTCCAAGGAATTTCAAAATCTATCCATGTATTGGATGCCATTCTGAGCTCATTCTGTTATTAACAACGAGAGAGGAAAGTGGATATTTATCAATCCAAGAAGATGAGACAAAAGGTATATCTTGTATAACACAAATAACAAAGATATTCGGGTATAAGATAAAAAGACAGTATTTTTTTTTTCAAGTATGTGTGTTACCCACCCTGACCCCCTCTCAATGACAGAAGCACTGATCGCATATCAGCTTGCGCAATGAAGGAGTTAGAAAATTTAGGCATCTATCAAGTACCACATAAATTAATTGCGCAATAGATACTGCTGCTGCAGTTGGTAGCATGACAGGAAATGTTAATCAGTTGCTATGATTATTGTAAATCAACAATGGAAAAATTAATACATTTTGAGTGTGGGAAATAGTTAATTAACATTTCCTGTCATGCTACCAACTGCAGCAGCAGTATCTATGTCATGTCATTCATGCCCCTACAATGATGAGAGGTTCAACTGAAGGTGTACAAAAAAGATAAAAGAGCACTACTCTGCAGCAATTTATGCAATGTGATAATTCAACAAGCGACTTCGTCTTCTACAAAAGTAGGACTTTTTTTTTCTTTATGAGGTTGAAGGTATAGGTCCATTTTTCCACCAGTCAGCAAAAATAACAAATGCTTTAATAGATGTGTGAAAAAGGATGCCACAATCTGCATCTGCTAGGTGGAACTTCCAGAGTTGTATTGTGAACAGAGGTTGAAAACAATTTAATTAAAAGTTGTGAAAAAAATTGTGAGACCTTGTTGATAGAACTACAATCTTTGAAGCATCTGGATTCATTAGGCTTCTTAAAGATGACAACTCTATTCTGGCTGGAGTACTTTTATATGGTGATGTTGCACATTGATATGTTTTTCGGTCGAATTCAGAAATACTGACCTCAACTTCATGATCACAAGGTCATAGCTATCTTTATAGTATCTGTCGCAAAAATTAGAAAAAGTATGTGTGAATCTCCATTTAGAATAACTGAAGAGCTTATAGAGGAACCAGCTTCAAAAAGAAAAGATTCAAGTATGCAATAATCTAATCAAAACAAAATAGTGTCATTGAAGTGTGTTGCATAATAATAAATGTTGCAACGACAAAGTTTACTTTCACCAAACATCTTTTTTCTGCATTGCTGCATGCCTGAAATTTTTGAGAAATATAACTTTCAGGCAATGGCTTAGAAAACAATCATATACGAGGGCCGTTCAGAAAGTAACCTCCGATCGGTCACAGTGCAGGTAGTGGGGTGAGTAGCGACGCCATCTGTACATTCACGCACTCAGCAGGTCAGTCGACATCAAGCCGTGGTCGAGTGAACGTTGTACCTGCGCTAGTTTAGTGTTTGTGGCCGTTTGAAATGTGTGCTGCAATAGAAAACCCCGCCAAATGTGAAGTGCGTGCTGTTATAAGGTTTTTTACAGCCAAAGGATATTCTGCAGCAGCTATTCATCGTGAGCTTTGTGCCGTGTATGGACCAAGAGTTATGAGTGAAGGAGTGGTCTGTGAATGGGTACGTTTATTTAAAAGTGGACGAGAAAACGTTCATGATGAAAAGAGGAGTGGTAGACCATCATTGGTGACGGACGAACTCGTTCAGACAGTTGATGCAAAAGTTCGTGAAAACCGACGTTTCACAATGTCGGAGTTGTCTACTGATTTTCCACAGATTTCTAAGACTCTCTTGTACGAGATAGTGACAACAAGATTGGGTTACCGTAAGTTCTGTGCACGATGGGTGCCTAAAATTCTTACCGACCACCACAAAACTCAAAGAATGGCCTCTGCATTAGACTTTCTGTCACGTTATGAGGACGAAGGTGAACCATTGTTAAACAGAATCGTGACCGGGGACGAAACCTGGATTAAGTACGTGAACCCTGAGACAAAAGAACAATCAAAGATGTGGGCACATTCAAATTCGCCTACCAAACCAATAAAAGCCCGGCAAGATTTTTCTGCCCAAAAATTGATGGCAACGGTGTTTTGGGATGCAAAAGGGGTGTTGTTGGTTGAATTCATGGAACGTGGGACGACCATTAATCAAGACGTGTACTGTGAAACACTAAAAAAATTACGACGGGCTATACAGAACAAACGCCGTGGTATGCTGACTTCCGGTATCGTTTTTTTGCACGATAACGCCCGTCCTCACTCTGCTCGCAGAACAACAGTCCTTCTTGAGTCCTTCAAGTGGGACGTTGTCAACCATCTACCTTACAGCCCAGATCTGGCGCCAAGCGATTATCACCTCTTCATGCATATGAAGAAATGGCTCGGGTCCCAGCGGTTTGATGACGACGAAGAGCTCAAAGATGCGGTCACAGGCTGGCTCCAGGCACAAGCGGGTGATTTTTATGCAGAAGGAATTTCAAAGCTTGTGAACAGATACGATAAGTGCCTCAATCGTTATGGAGACTATGTAGAAAAATAGTGCAAAGATGTAGTTGTAAGATGTATATATTAAAATATTTTTATTTAACTTGGTGAATTTTTTGCAATCAACCGGAGGTTACTTTCTGAACGGCCCTCGTATTTTGGGAACATAGAAAAAGCAGGCTTGAAACTGAATTACAAGTAGTTTATTTGAAGGAAGATCTTCGAGAAGTATTAAGTGCTACTTCTGTTCTGCAGCTTCTTGTTGAAAACAATCGAAAGATAATGTTTTTAGAGACAGTGAAACTTTTGAAGGTTGTAATGACAATTCCTATCACCACAGCTGAGAGTGAAAGAAGTTTCTTAATCTTTAAGAGAATGAAAACATTTTTACCCAACACCAAGGGCCAGGAAAGACTCATGCTTTACCAATGTTGTCAATTTATAGGCAACTAATCAGTGTAACTCCGGACTTCACCAAGGTCATTGATGTGTTTGCAGGAATAAAAAGCAGGAGAATGGAATTCTTTCTTTTCCTTCCTTTTCCTCCCCTTATGTAGGACTTACAAGCCAATGTCTAGGGTCAGACGCCTGTTGGGGAGCAGAGGGACCTCTGGACCAGAGTGAAGACCTGGAAGCAGATGATCAGCCAAGCACCAGGTATGATAGTAAGGAAGCGGATGATATGAAATGCAGGCAAAATGGATGATTGGAAGGGTAATAATGGAGCAATTGGTGAAATGAATGGCAGGGGAAACTGGAGAACCCAGAGAAAACCCACCCAGATGCCGCTTCGTCCACCACGAATACCACATGTGGGTCCCGCCTAGGTGGTAGGCGAGTGGTCTAACCACTCAGCCACGGCGCCGCCATTATACTTCCAGACTCAGGGAAGCATGAGGAATAATTCTGGCTGGAGAGAAATTCCTACCCCCTGCCGAGAATTGAAACCGGGACCCCTTGCATAGCAGGCAGAGGAGAATGGAATTCACCTACACATGAAGTGTGCATAAAGGATATCTGTATAACAAATATAAATAAAATAATTTATTTTAGTTGCAATAATTATGGATATATTTTGTGTCCCTACCAGAATTTTTCCCACCAGCTGCTACTGGTTTAATTAAACATCTGAGATTAAGGGAAATTTGAAAGTATTAGTATCATTGTTATTTTTTTTTAGTATGATACCACTAAAATTTGAAGCCTATAACATTTCCTAACCCCCCCTCCCACAGCTACCTCAGTAGCATGGTGGCAGCATGTCCATCTCACATCCAAGACATTGCGATTTCGAATCTCGCTTAGAGTGAGTTATCCAGATAAGGTTTTTTCACCAAGGTTTTCTCTCATCTTGAGAAGATGAATGTCAGGCAACTTAAAGCTCTATGGATCTCAGGCTCATTTGACATCCTCCCCCCCGAGAAAAGCAGCTGAATTCATCACTGCATGTTAATATTCCCAAAACATGATAATCTTATTTAATGGATAAGTATCTTTTTTCTCCTAAGATGTTGATATATTGAAGTTTAAAATTATACCTACAATTGATTCTGCTTTTGAAAACAAAATTTATGGAATTCTGATTATGAATTTGAAATCATTGTAATAAATACCTACAAGTCTGATAAGGGACAGTTTTGGATAGTGGTTTATAAATATAGTACCCGAAAAAAGTTTAATAGGCAAGTTAATTATGAAGTACCTAATAGCAGATAGAAGTACTCATTATATTATTAATATTTTATTTTATTTATTTAATTTGTTTGTTTATTTATTTATATATGCTAAGCAAATTACATTGAGTTCAACTGAATTTATTAAATACTAAAGCATATACATCTTGGTCTGTCTCTGAACTTGGGCCCTAGCCCATCGGTCATTGGACAGCCCTCTTAGATTCTCTACATGTTTTTTTTTTTTTTTTTTTTTTTTTTTATTTATGCTGTTTATTCTTTAACTATGTTAATTAACCTTATTCTGATCTGTCTTGTTTTTAACTTTTATCTTTTGGTTCACCTAAAGATTCATTATCATTTGCTAATAATTTCCTACACTTCACAGATTCACTTTCTCCTTATCTCTTTATCACTTCCACTTCCTTTCCCCACTTAACTTTCACTTTTTTATGTCTGCTTGACTTTATCCCTAGACTTTTATTTCCACCCTTCCAACCAACCCTGAACACGGTTAACTTAATCACTTGTTCTTCCTTGTCACATGGCATGGGGCATCATTTTCCTCTTTTTTTTTTCACCCTATATATTAACACATTTTTACTATCTGATACCCACTTATGTGAATTAGTATCCTTCCAAATATGTGCTGGTCTTTTCTGCCCACCCTTCTTCCATTCCAATTCACCCACATAAGTAACGCCTCCCTATCCTCCCATTCCTCCTGATCATACCAAACATCTTCTTGTTCACTCGGTTTATTTCCATTCAACTTTTAAATTACCCCTTTGTTAGCAAATTACATTGAATGCAACATGCCTTTAGCTCAGGCTAATTACCCACTACTGTGTGTAACTATTTGTGGTCCCTCTTTTCATTGTCTAATTACATTTTTTTTTAAATTTAAAAGCTAACCTCATTTTTACTCTCTTTACAGAACAAACCACTTATGGCACATTTTCTACTAATATTAAACTATTCCTCAAATATAAATGCTTTTCTCCCTTTACATTCAATACATTGTGCTCAATATCATTATTACCCCTTGCTTAAACACTGCACTCTGGCTATATTACACTTGGCTTGATTCACTTTTAATTTCCATTTTTCACAATATTTGTCTACTGATTTCAAGGATTGTTTAAGACCATCAGCTGTGATTGATCCTACCATCAAGTCATCTGCAGGTAGTAATCATGGAATCTGTGTATTATTAATGACTGGCATTAGGTTACTGTTCTTACTAACCTCTACTTATATATGTATCAACAAATACATAAATGAAATAAAACTGGACTTAGTTTACAACCATACCATAGACCTTTACTTTGGCTTATTTCTTTTGTTAGTGTTCTCTCCTTAAATCTTAGGCAAAAGGTGTTCTCTTTGTACAAGGCTCTAATAGTATTTATCATACAGCTACTTTTACCCTTGCTCAATAATTTATGCCATAATAATTGCAATTTGGACATATCTTCTTCTAAGTCAACAAAGGCCACTTACAGCTTGCCTCTTTTGTGTTTTAAATACTTATTTATCCATTAGTGTTTTTATAATCAATATATTAACCATTGTTCTCTTTCTTCTGACGCTCATTTGGAATTCTGAAAGAATATTGTGCTCTTCAGTCCAATTTTGTACTTCTTGCCAGTGTGCCTGTAAAATATTTGTCCTATATTTGATAATAATGCCATACCACAAAACCATTTGGTTTGTTGACATTACCCTTTCCTTTATGTATGTATTGAATGTAATAGCTTTCCTCCAGTTCTCTGGCACACAACCTTTGATTTTTATTACATTAAATGTATGTGATGATATTAACTCCTTCCACATAAGAACACCATTCTTTAAGAAATTCATTTGGGATACCATCTATACCAGTTGCTTTATTTTTCATTAAAAAAAAAAAAAACATTACTTCATTATTTATTTCATAATCTAGAATTTCTATACCTATAGCTGTTTCCAGTGTCATTGTAGAAATGTTATCATATTCCTTTCCAGATAAATTGTTTAAAATATTCCATCCGTTTACCTAGCTGAATGTTTGGGTAAGTTGTATATTTCCCATTGTTTGATTTTACAACTCTCCACACCCTATTGTCATCATTTTCTTTTAAAATCACAACCAGCTTCCTTTCCTGTTCCTTTTTACATTTTGGTTTATTTTATTCTAATAGTAAATTTCAAATATTAATTAAAGCTGTTCTTCCACACATTCTTGCTTCTTTCATTTTTCATATAATTTCTCCCTGTTATTCTTGATTTGGTGATAAATCTCTGCTTATAAATATGCTTGCTCCTCTTAGCTTGTGTGCCCTTTTGAATACCTTGTACACCAATGTAATGTAGCTAGCCTCACAACAATTATCCTCTTGCCTGCGTGACTTCCGCATGACACACTTCAACTTTCCATCCTTGTAGCACCATCTCCAGTCTTCCCTTCATTATTTCTGAAATTTCTTCCATGGGCCAAACATCCCTCTCTCTCGAACAGCAATCAAAATTAGGTTGAATCTTTGACTCCTTTCCTGCAATCTGTCCATTCTCCCTTTCATCTCCTCTACCTCTCGCCTTAGTCCTTGCACCTCAATTCTAATGCCTTCTATAATTTCTCTTGGTTACTGTACTCAGTCAATTTCTTCATTAAATTTTCCATCATCAGTTGCATCTCAATACAAGCAGGATTTAATTTTATATCTATTATTATAAGTGCTAATAGTACACTTCCTGTAATCAAAATGTTAATTTTTTCACCAACTGTGGAGCCTGTTCCTTTAAATTAAACATACCGATTCTTACATGTCCACTCTCATGTCTGCTTAATGCCTCTCTTGCACTAAAACCCAGGAGTTAACTCCAAACATAACATTCCTCTTTCCCCACTACTTTAGCACTCTATTATTAATAATGGTTTAAGGAATTTTCAGTTTATAAGTACTATAAGTCAACCGCATATCCCCTCTTAGACCCTTCCCGTGCTGGTCGCGTGACGCAGGTTTTTCGTTTTTCTGCGGAAAAACGCAGACTTCACTTAGAGGAACCTGCACTGAGGGGGTTTCGGTCTTTTGAGGAAGGCAAAGTTCAGTCTGAGGCATTTCTCCTTTGGTGTGTTAATAGAAGCGCTCCAAATACCAAAATGTCGAACTTCAAACCAAAACAAGGTGCCCATGTGATTAATTAGATAAATTAGGTGCCACCATAGGGTGCCACACTTTTATTTGCCCGTGGCATCGTGTTTTATCAAGGGCAAACATATATACATATATCGAGGTTTCCGTTTAACTTGGATATCGTAAACGCTCATTATCGTTGCTTCAACGAAAGCGCTTTCTATTTCCTTCTTTTTTGTGTGTTGTAATTTTGTTTGTTGTGGGACTTAAATTTTCGGAAGGATAAAAAGTACGCTATGGTACGACAATGGGTACACTTATCCCGATTGTTTTAATTGTTAAAATCGAGAAAATGTAGAGATTTGCTCTAATCGCATAATCAGTTCAAATGAAATGTCAAAACGCGATTTCTCTTAAAGCGCCGCAGCTTCACATCCTCCATGCTTTCCTTTTTATAACAGAACCTGCAATTATTTAGAATGGAAGATGGCATAATGCGCATGATGGCGAAATTGGGAGGGGGAGTCGGAAAGTGGTAAATCAACATGGCGGAGGTACTATGACTGTAACTATTTCAACGATAATTTTTATTGATTTATTAATGTGTTGGTCAACTGGAGAAACTTAAGTGAAACATACATGGACGCTTTTCAGTGAAATTAAAGGTGCATCAACGAATAAACCGAAATGCTTGAAGAAAGATAAATATTATTATTCTAGCATGGCAGAAAGTGAAATTAAGGTACGTTTCGGCGTAATAAAGTGTCAGTGCACCTAAATCAAGGTTCATATGACCATTATTGGGTAAGTACACAGAGTTAAAAGTATTTACGTATCTTTAAGTCCATTATATGTGTTATTGGATCAGATTGCTTTAGAAGCTGAAGCCCCAAAGTTTACGACTTTAATTCAGTACTCTTGAGAACGCTCGTTGAGCATTTCGTTTTGGTATCCAGTATCCATACGATTGTTAAAGGAAAAATAAAACCAACATTCTGACACTTCAATTGCCAGGGATGCGGAGTTATATCATAGTTTGAACATAGTTTCTACCTATTACATAGTTTCTACCGTTGTGTTTTAAGTTTTCATTGTGAGTTCTGGGCATGAGTTATATTTCTTTCTGGTTATAATTTTATTTGATGAAAAAAAGCCCTTTTATTACAGAAAAAGAGCCATACGTTTTATTTGTAGTGTTGGGCCCTGTCATTTCTGTGGGCTATTATTTAAAACCTAAAAAAATTCTTACTCTTGCTGATGTACACATTATTTTCTGTTGAGCTACCTTATAATAATTGTATTATATTATTATAATTATAACTTCACAACAAACCATGCTATGCATGACCACAGTACAAGACATGCATGCAATTGGCATTGGCCAGCAAATAGCTTAAAACTGTTCCAAAAAAGCATACCAGTGTGAAAGAACAATTAATTACCATTGGTTGACCTTATAGTTGGTTAGACTATGAGACCCAGGACTTCCAGTACGTGCATGTTGTAGGTTGAAATTAGGATATGTTGTCTCATGTGCATTTGAGATCCCCTTGTGGTTTACCAGGGAAAATGTCAGTTGCAGAATTTAGTGTTGTACTGGCATGTTGTCTTGGTAGCTCATTGGCTAGAGCAATTGGATGGAGACCAGAAGATCCATGGTTCAAATACTGGCCATGACATTGAATCTTTCAGTCTGATTCTACTGTTCCAGCACACAATCAGTTGTTTCTTAGGTCAGTCTGTGATATTAAAGGTGGCTATTCAAATGAAACAAAAAAGAAAGAAAGGAAACCATACTAATGCATCTAAACTAAACGTTAAAATATATAACTATTTCCGAGTTGATCTAGTGGTTTGTAAGCAATATGTTCAAATGAAATATTAACAAAACTGTGTATATACATTTTGGAAACAAAACTTAACCCCTCCATATTTCAATAAACTGTATTGAAATTGAAATAATGTCATTTCTTAAGTGTGTGGATTGATTCTAATTCAGCACTTATGGCAGTCATGCATACTCAATTTCTACGTAGAAAACTGAGCTCCCTATGTTCTGCATTCCATGTCCTGGCAAAATTCCTGCCCACTGATGTATTAAGGTCAATGTATGTACATTGGATATCTACATAATTCTGTCCTTGTGGCATAATTGCATGGAGTCCATCACCAAAAACTAAATACACTAATACTACTGAAGAGGGCAATGAAAATCATATTGCATGTGCCTAGTAGAACAAAAAGCTTTTGAGGTTCTGGGAATACTACTTGTTTCCTGTATTTGTATCCTGAATCTATCCTTTATTCAATATAATTTGCATATTTTCAATTAGGTTCTCCTTTATATATATATTTTATATGGTCACAATATGAGGTCACATAACCATATTTACCTATACTTTAACAGACTTACTAAAGAGCCAAGAGCAAAAACAGGTCGCTTGGGTTTACCCTGGCGGTTGTATGCCCACGGTACCTATCCGTTTAGTACAGATTTACCCCTGAGGTATATTAGATGGATTCTTATCACAAGCTTTTTGTCAATGTCAGCTAATGGTGATGATTGGTATCTTTCTTTTGCTATCGACTTGGGATGTGAGTGCGATCAGAATGTCTATCCATCCTAGTGCACCAAGTGCCCAGTTCTGCACACTTAGCCGGCCAGCTTGTGTAACCAGTAAATCGAGCAGTGTCAGATAGTGAGAAACCAATAATGCCATGGAGTGTTTGGTGAAATGTGGAAGCAGCGGAGCTAATTAGACATCCTTGGGTAAACGATAGCTTTTGCGCCTCCTGGGAAGGTGGTGATAAATATCTTAACAGTACTGTTAAATACCCTAGTTTTTACCTTAGAATAATTGTAGATATTGAATCAACAACTATAGGGCAACAAGGTCACTTCATTTCTCTGCTCTTTTTTTTAAATGACAAAATACAACTGAAGATGTAATGAGACAAAAGAAGATAGCATAGAGATATATAACATGTCTTCCCTCTTGAAAGACTGATGTGTTGACTCACATAACTTTCTCTTGTACTAAACATTCTTACAAACTTTTATTCCTATACCTTCTTCGTGTTAGTTGAGATAAACATTTGCAGAAATTACCTTGTTACTTATTTTCTTGTAGGTACAAGGGAAATATGGGAATACAATAGGCTTTGAGTGATAGTCAAATCTTTTAAAGTTTTGAGATCCCGTTCTCTTTGCACGGTTAACATATAAAAACATCTGATGTGTTGCACTTAAATGACTTTCTCTACTCTTGTACTAACCATTCTTACAAACTCTTATTCCTATATCTTCTTCGTGTTAGTTAAGATAAACATTTGTACAAATTATCTTATTGTTTATTTCCTTATAGCTGTAAGGGGAATGTTAGAATACGTAAGCTTTGTGCGATAGTCAAATGTTTTAAAGCTTTGAGATTCTGTTGGCTTTGTACACTTAACATATAAAAAATGAACAACGATCTATTTCACGAAAGATATAAGTTTTCCGAAACTCACACACATAACAAGGAATATCTCCAAAATGGTTCACCCTGCAAAAAAATGTATTTAGACATAAATTGTGTGTTTAGCGATACCTACATTTTTTGTATAGTAAGATTTTGTCTATCTCTTACGGTTTACAAGTTATTCAAAAGTCATCCAGAGAAAACAGGACTACATAGGCAACAGCCAGAAAATTCAGAATATACATTTCATTTGTTATACAAATATCTTAAAACATGACATTTTAATCAAAATCGTTAAGAGCCATTTTCAAGAAAATAAAAATTTTCCAAGTAAAGGGTAGTTTAGAGTGGAGCTATTTGCTTCAAAATCTTCCTGTCACATCCTTGAAGGACATTAAACTTAAATGCCAACTTTGGTTTTTAACCGACTTTTCATTTTTGAGTCATGTTGTCTACAGGCTGACACACACACACAGACCTTTTTCTAAAAATGCTTTTTTTTTTTTTTGATTCAGGGGGTCTCAAAACATATATTTTTGGTGAAATCTCAACATCAAATCTTTGGGTGGAATACAATACTTTCCCTACTTACCAGTAAAAGTAAAAATCTCTGTGTAATAAGTAAATACCAGATGACGCTGTCACCCAGTTCATATATACACACACTAACTTAGGCATTGTAAGTTTAACTCAGACTATTTTCATACCATAGGACCCTGTCATTCATTTCACATATACACACACTAACTTAGGCATTGTAAGTCTAACTTGGGCTATATTTTGATACCAGTTCATATACATCAGAGATGTTAAATGGTGCGCTTTGGAGCTTAGCAGGACCATACTGCCTGTAACCGTAGCACCTGCTTGCTCTACTTGGGATAGTGTTAATCCAGGTTGTACAACATGCATACCATGGAAAAAGTGAAGCCACTTCTATGTTTTCTGTCTCTTAACATAAACACAAAAATTAATAAGTACTGTGACGTATTGGTTACACTTAGTGGAGTTTGTTGGAAGATTTTCAGGTTTGAAAGCTCTCAAATCTAAACTGGATCTCTTTTCCTTGCCTTGTTCTATTGATCCTGAAAATGTTCCTGTTCAACGTCAACTAGAACTTACTGATTTATGCTGTGATTCAGACCTAAAATAGGTATATAGCGATGATGATCATAATAATAATAATGATGTGTGCTTTATCAAATCCTTGGTTCACAAATATACCCAGAATTTCGTAAATTTGCTGGAGAAATTATGTGTATGTTTAATGGTACATACATTTGCAAACAATTTTGTGTTAATAAACTTGATGAAATACCGTCTAAGAGCAAAATTGTCTGATAACTTGTCTGCCCTGAGACTTGCTTCTGTAATTAATGTTTTTCCAATTATTAAGATGGTGGAAAACCAGAAACTGGGCGTAATAAATGTGTAATTAAGTTCGAAGTGTGACCACAAGTAGAGGTTTTAATGTGGAGCTATTTTTATGTTAAGTTACAGGAGTAGTTAGTTTCCTTTTGAATTGTAAAGTTAAAAGTTATATAAATATTCCTTATCTTATGTGGTTTTAATGTCTTGTTTTTGGAATATTAATTTGTTTTTGAGTAATCATGTTATTATTGTAATTCATATTAAAACTTTATGATCCAAAATCTATGTAAATAAAACATAACCAAACAAAAATAAACAATAATTAAAAGATAATTATTATTTATTTATGCCAACAAACTTACTGTTGGTGTTTTTAAACACACAAGCCGTGTGTGGGTAATGTTTGAGAGGTAGAGCTGGAACTTTTTGAACCACAGACCTTCTGCTTACCAGGCAGGTGCTCTAACCATTGAGCTACTGTGACAATCTGCCAGAATGGCATTGAATTCTCAAACCAGTTTGTATTATCCTGGTACACCACAAAGGTCACTGGTAACTGGTTTGAGAATTCAGGAAAAATACGAACTGGTTTGAGAATTCAATGCCATTCTGGCAGATTTTCACAGTAGCTCAATGGTTAGAGCACCCGCCTGGTAAGTGAAAGGTCTGTGGCTCAAATCCCAGCTGTGGCATTGAATTTTTAAGTTCCAGCTCTACCTCTCAATCTTTGCCCACACACGGCTTGTGTGTTTAAAAACACCAACAGTAAGTTTGTTGGCATAAATAAATAAAAATTACCATCTGAAGGTTATTTAATCCTGGGACATAAAGTACTTACAATAGTAAGTCACCATTGGGGTAACTGTCTCTGATGTGAGACTGCCTTTGTGGTTTACCAGGAAAAATACGAACTGGTTTGAGAATTCAATGCCATTCTGTCAGATTCTCACAGTAGCTCAATGGTTAGAGCACCTGCCTGGTAAGCGGAAGGTCTGTGGTTCAAATCCCAGCTGTGGCATTGAATTTTTAAGTTCCAGTTCTACCTCTCAAATAATTAAAAGAGTTGACTTCATTTTCTCTTCAAACTTTGTACACCCACATTTTGCTTAACGCTGCCACCACCTGTGTGTACACCACAGTCTGTCTTGGAGTGCTTCATACCTATGAGCAGTGCAAGGTCACAAAACTGCACTTGGGTTGATACCGCTGATATACATAGTTTAACCTATAAATGTTTTATAATGACACCTATAGGTGTCGTACGTCTACTTTGGGCTATATTTCAATACCACAGGACCCTGTCATCCCGTTCATATACACACGCTAGCTTAGGCACATAAGCCTAACTCCGGCTATATTTCAATACTCACAGGACTCTTGTCATCCAGTTCAATACATATACTAACCTAGGTATCCAGAGTCTAACTTGGACTATATTTCGATACCA
The DNA here is from genome assembly GCA_030765045.1 of Tenodera sinensis. Lineage (NCBI taxonomy): Eukaryota > Metazoa > Arthropoda > Insecta > Mantodea > Mantidae > Tenodera > Tenodera sinensis. Next base: position 25,879,123 of record CM060961.1, on the reverse strand, counting down.
CAGGATGTCATCCAGTTCATATACCACTAACTGTGCAGTTATGACATAAGACTTCTTTGTTCTTACCAATATGTGACCACCATATCTAGGTACATTCATGTAGTAAAGCTACTTTTGGCGGGGTAGGGACTTCCGGATTGTTTAGATTAGCTTGCGCAAGCACTTGGTCAGAATTTTGGCAAAGTCCCACTCGGCAGTGTGTACGAATGGTCACGAAAGTTGCCGAAGTTGCTGTGTTAATGCAGCGCTGCCAACAGCATAATGTCCCTAGGAGTTTGTTGCCAATAGTAAGTTTGAATGTTTTTGCGGGAGTCGGCAGTATGCTGCTGACCTTCTTAGAAGCAACTAGTGCAATGGATCGCTTTATCAGTATATTAGATTTGGCGCCTCTGTGCTTTAATGAGGAGTCATGCATGCAGTTCCTGTACGATGAGGGCCTGCTGAGGACTCGAATGCTATGCAGGGAATGTGATGTGCCCTAGGGCGAAGCCTACAGTCCCCCCTCTGTGCCATCCCAGCGCATGGGGCCCCGTAAATGGATTTTTTCTCCACTTGAAAATTAAAAAAATAAATAAAAAAGAACGATAATTAATAAAAATAATATAAATATAATATATGTATATATTGAATATTAAAAATAGAAGCATTATTGACAGTGAAGTATTCTTCATGTTTGAGGTTATTTTGAGTCACTTATTTACACTCACCTTCACTACTAAACTGCTTTTTTAAAGCGGTTTTTAAAGCAGAAACGTTTTCAGGACCATTCGATCCCATGGTCCTGAAAACGTTTCCGCTTTAAAAACCGCTTTAAAAAAGCAGTTTAGTAGTGAAGGTGAGTGTAAATAAGTGACTCAAAATAACCTCAAACATATGTATATATATATATAATATAATATAATATAATATAATAATATTAAATAATAATACAATAAAATAATATAATATATATAAATCTAATAACATTAAAAATAATAATATTAAATAAAATAAATAAACAAAAAAGAATGATAAATAGTAAACATAATAAAAATATAATAATATTAAATATAATATATATATATATAATAAATATAATAACATTAAATTATAATATAATAAAATAATAACATAAAATAAATAAACAAAAAATGAACGATAAATAGTAAACATAATAAAAATATATAATAAATATAATAATATTAATATATTATAATGTCTGTGGCGGCAGACGCGAGTGAGTACATTTGTGTTTAATGTGTTGGCAACGAAAACTAGTGTAGTGTAAAAAGCAATGTTGGCAGATGTGAAAATCGTCTGCTAGTCATGCAGTGAAACCTAGTGGGCGATTGAGAAACTACTGTCGGCGCATGCACAGTAAGTAAGTTCGGACTTAGAATCTGGCTGGCAAGTGGCAAGTAAGCTAATCTAAACATGATCCTTGGTATGAATACCTTGACTGCATTAAATGTGCACCCACTCTAATGAATATTGTAACAAATGAAAAATGCCAGTTACTGCTAATCCCACTTCATTTACCTTCAAGTCAGCATACTGGATGGTACACACAACACTATGGTTCAATAACACTGTGTTCTTCATTTAGTATGTAATGGTTAATTTATTATTATGTACCTGGATGCATTAATTGAGACATTATGTAGGCATTGTTGTGTGGCTGACAAAGTCATTTTGAAATACGTTCTTACAGCATTTCTGTTGTACTACATCTGCAACTCTATGCTCCTAACCTCAAAATGCGTAGTTTGTTATTATTTTTCTACTCAACATTTTTCTGCATCTTGTATATCAGTACTATTCTAGCTTCACATGTATGTATGTAAAGGAATCTTTCGATGTAATTTTCACCCACTTGAAGTCATCTGATTGGCTTGAAAATTTACACACTTGTCAAGGACCAGTGGCAACACAGTAATATTATAATTTTATCTTAAGATCCTGACCAGAATCATCAGGTTAAAACAAAATTAATCAGCTAAATTTATCAATGTAACAGAATTTTTCGACACAATTTTCACCAACTTAGTCATCTGATGGATATGAAAATTTGCATACATGTCAAGGACTGATGACAATATAATATAACTTTTTCCTAGGATCCTCACCAGGATAATCAGGACTACATTTATCAATGTAACAGAATTTTCACTACCTCGAGTCATATTAACTTGAAAATTTTCATACATGTCAAGGACTGCTGACAGTATAATGTCATGATTTTGTCCTATGTCCTGACCAGCAATATCAAGATAAAAAAGTGACTTGTCTAAATTTTAGCAATGTAACGTAATTTTTACTAGCTTGAGATATCTGATTGACTTGAAAATTTGCACACATTGTCAAGGACCGATGACAATACAATAATATTATGACTGTCCTAATGTTCTAACAAGGATCATCAGGATAAAAAAAAATCTGCCGTGTTGCACTCACATGACTTTCTCTACTCATGTACTAGCCATTCTTACAAACACTTATTCCTATATCTTCTTCATGTTAGTTAAAATAAACATTTGTACAAATTATCTTATTGCTTATTTCCTTGTAGCTGCAAGGGGAATGTTAGAATACAGTAGGCTTTGTGCGATAGTCAAATGTTTTTAAGCTTTGAGATTCTGTTGTCTTTGCACGCTTAACATATAAAAAATGAACAACGATGATCCATTTCACGAAAGTTATGTTTTCCGAAACTTACACATATAACAAGGAATATCTCCGAAATGGTTCACCTTACAAGAAAATTTATTTTGACATAAATTGTGTACTTTAGCAAGATCTACATTTTTTGCATAGTATGATTTGGTCTACCTATAACGGTTTACCAGTTATGCAAAAGTTGTCCAGAGTAAATACGATTACAAGGGCTATAGCCAGAAAATTCAAGATATACATTTCATTTGTCATGAAAATATCTCAAACATATGGCATTTTAATCAAAATTGTTAGAGCCATTTTCAAGAAAATAAAAATTTTAGAAAAATTTTCCATGTAAAGGGTAGTTTAGGGTGGGGCTATTTTCTTCAAAATCTTTGTGTCGCATCCTTGAAAGACATTAAACTTAAATACCAACTTTGGTTTTTAACCGATTTTTCGTTTTTGAGTTATGCTGTCCACAGACACAGGGACCTTTTTCTAAAAATGCTTTTTTTGTATTCAGGGGATCTCAAAACATATATTTCCGATGAAATCTCGACATCGAATTTTGGGGTGGAATACAATACTTCCCCTACTTACCAGTAGAGAAAGTAAAACGTGACTTGGCTAAATTTAACAATGTAACATAATTGTTACCAACTTCAGGTGTCTGATTAACTTGAAAATTTGCACATATGTAGGATTGATGACAATACCATAATACCTTGAATTTGTTCTAATGTGCTGACTAGGATCTTCAGGATAAAAAATCACTAAGCTAAATTTATCAATGCAAGGCAATGTTTCGACGTAATTTTCACCAACTTAGAGTCGTCTGACTTGAAAACTTCCACATGTGTCGGAGACCAATGGCAATAGAATAATATCATGACTTCGTCCTAATGTCCTGATCAGGATAAAAAAATTACTTGGATACATTTATCAATGTAACAGAATCTTTCTACGTAATTTTCAACAACTTAGAGTAGTCTGATTGACTTCAAAATTTGCACACGTGTTAAGGACCACTGAGAATACAATATAATAATGTCCCAATGTCCTGACCAGGACCGCCAGGATAAAGAATGACTAAGCTAAATTTATAGAAAATGGTACAGTTATGATATCTTATGTCGCTAATGCACATTTATGCATGCACCCTGAAAATTGCTTTAATTAAATACATATATATTGGATGATGTAAATGTCCAGAGAGAGGATCATGAGACCCAGGGGAAATATCACTGACCGGAGTTCATACAGGGCCAAGATACCCACAACATCTGGTAGTTTAGAAATCGACACATGTTACACTGGAAAAAGGAATTAAACTGGTTGAAAATATTGTTGTTTTCTAGTGCCTTGTATCTGGCAATGAAGCCATTAGCATTCGTGCTTTCCAATACTTTTGAACTGTAGTTTCTTCTGATCTTAATGCTTCACAGGTCTTCAAGTGGTCTTCGTTCATTTCTGCTGGATCGTTACACAGGACACATATTGGTGAGGGTTGAAAATATTAAGGGTAGTGCCGTGGCTGAGTAGTTAGACCGCTCACCTACCACATAGGCGGGACCTGCATGTGGTATTCGTGGTGGACGAAGTGGCATTTGGGCAGGTTTTCTCTGGGTTCTTCGGTTTCCCCCGCCACTCATTCCATCAATTGCTCCATTATCACCCTTCCAATTATCCATTTCGCCTGCATTTCATATCATCCTCTTCCTCACTATCATACCTGGTGCTTGGCTGACCACCTGCTTCCAGGTCTTCACTCTGGTCCAGAGGTCCCTCTGCTCCCCTACACGCCTCTGACCTTAGGCTGGTTTGTAAGTCCTAGCGGGTGTAAGTCCTACATAGGGAGAGGGTAGTCAGGGAAAGAAAGAAAATATTGAAAGACAGTGATGCCCGGAGAGAAAAGCTGAGAGGGACACAAAATTTTGGGGAAAGGATTGCGGCTCGAAGTTTACCCAGGTAAACAGCAGCTGATAGTGTAGTTAAAACAATAATTGTAATCTAATGCTCTTCCAAAAATGGTGATTTAAAACTTTTCAAAAAATATTTGAAAGAAATTTCGAACTTGAAAATTTTTAAAACATTTCAAATTAAAAATTTCGAAAAAGATTGAATAGAAAAACTTAAGACTAAAAAGTTAAAAATAAATGATAGTTTTAAAAAACTAACAAATATGTGGGGTGTCGGATATCCAATGTTATAGTTACATTACTGTATTACATATAGTTTATAAATAGCTAGCTATTTATAAAAGTAAAGTGAAAAGCACCCCACACTTTTTTACAATAAAATTTATTATTTTGTTAATATAAATTAATTTGTATTTTAAACTTATTACAAAATGTTGAAATACAATAGACTGCTTTACTTTATAGAACAAATTCTTCATACTTTAAAAATTATTTCCTACTTTTTGGTTCGGTTTGTTATAAAAGTGTGTTTTTGTTAGTTTTTTAAAACTATAATTTATTTCTCTGCATACTCCCAAAGACAATCTTCCATCCCAGCCTCTATCCCTAGGCCTATCCGTAGAATTGTCCTTAATTCAAATTATTTATAGCAATATCCAAAATAGGTTATAAAATGTATAATTTATTAAATATTACAAAAGGCAAGATTATAAATGTGTAAAATAAATAGTACACAGACACAACATTATATGAATTTGTATATGTTTCCAACCTGTTAATGAGATGAATGAGCTTGTTTTCTTAACAGCAGCTTCTCTATTCATGGCTGAATCTTCACTAGTGCGAGTATAAATGGTGATTCTGGATTCAAGTGATTTCTCTATTTCACTCTGATTGTTGTCATGCAGAGAAATCCTATTCAGGATTATTTCCAGAAGTCCATCAGCAATACTAGGAGCAATACACAGTTGAAAAAAGTGTGCTATTCGCTTTATTAATGCAATCAATCCAAGATAAAAATTTCTTATAAAACCCTGTTACTTTCACATGAGTTATAAGTGTACAGAATTATGTAGAAAAAGGATTTCTGTCAAAACATTGGCCTTGAAGGTTGAGCTTGTTACATTTGTTGAATATATCCGTCAAATAAGCTAATTGGCAAATCCACTCTTCATTCTTCTAAATGCTTCATCAGGTGAGATTAAAATTTGTAAGGAAACATTTTACCTCGTTTTTCAGTTCAAAAAGACGAGTCAATATGTGTCCTCGTGGTAACCAGTGCACCTCTGCGTGCAGAAACAATAAAATTGAGCATATGTAGTTGGTTCTTATCTTCCCACTTTTTTTTTTTACTTTTGAAAAAACGGGAGTGTACTTCACGTGACTATTTGATTGATTACTTTTATAGCAATGTTCAGTGTTTCGTGTAAACCAGGAGTTTTATTTCCCCGCCACCAATTTTTTTTTTCTGTGCATAATGCAATGTTGCCGAATTATTTTGGGTTTATTTTCGTAAATACGGACAATAAACAGCCTCAATCACCATCTGTGGACAAACTTGCACATTAGTTGCACAACAACTTTAATTTTGATCTTGCAAAATTATCAAGAATTTTAAAAATATCCACTCCCGATGCAGGTTTTGGTATTTGTTTACATCCTAGAATTTCATCAACAATAGCAGCTTTTTAATGTCAAAGTACTGAACATACACACGTAATATGTAAATAGTTCAACATCATCAGACACACCACCGATTCATCGATTTGAATCGTAAATTTTTGTCATTTTAATATTTTATACCATTTGGTCAATAATATGTTATGCCATATCATGAATTCTACACCCTACACTTGTGTCAGATTTTGGAATTGTTTTGATTCTCTAGCGGAATTTTGGTGTAACATTTGATCTGCTATAATAAAAAAAAAAGAAGTATAATTGGATTCTACAATGATTTATTTTTGCAACTGACAACGTTAAGTCATACAATGCTTTTGTAAAATTGTGTATTGCATTTAAACTTTTATCTAAATGTTCTGCTTTTCGCTTGAAAATGTTGTTGTTGTTGTTAGCTAATGCTGGACTTCTGACAATGAAGTCATTAATCCTCTTGCTCTCCAATATTTTTCACTGATGGATGGGGCACTAGAAGTGGCCGGGCATATTTGAAGGTGGTCTCGATCCATTTCCTCTTGCAGATCACATAGAGGACAGAGTGGTGAAGAATATATGCCAATTCTCGCTTGAAAATGTTGATAAGTACATTTTTATAATAGCCCCGTGATTGGTTACCAAATGTTGTGAAGTATAGAATTATTCAACAGGAGTTTGGTTGCAAATTATGCAGGGGGGAAGAGGTGGATCACATACATATTTGATGCGAATCCTTATTTAATGTAAGATTCACTGTATTTCACATTTCTTGGGTTTTTGACTTGCTCGTAGATGGTTCAACTTCACCAATTTTGCCAATGTTCTGTGGTGTACGTGATGCACCTTTGCAGTGGTGGTTGTTTAACACTACTTGGTCTCGAGTGTAGCGAAATTTCAATTCGATCTTGTTCCTTGTAGTAGTGCGATCGATTTGGTTTAATGTAGCCCATGATTTATTACATACGAATGAACGCCTTCATCGTATCCAAAAGTCAGACCGCGATGACGGCATTTATTGCATAGAGACGGACATCGTGTTCCACCGTTTGGTTTCTTGCACTATTATGCCTCCAATATGTGACGAACTATTGGCCATTCTTGTTGAGATTGATCCCAATGTACGCCATTGGTTTCGCCCACATCATTTTCGTGTTTCTTCGGCTGGAAAGCACCTTGCCTCACAATGGAGTGTGGCTTATACTGTTCATGTGCTATTACGGAATTCGGCCATAAATATTTTATTGCCATTAAGCTTACACAAGCAATAAACAATACAACTTTACAATTTAACCACATAATTATTGTTATATATAACTCCATCTGAATACCAATGCTTTTATAAGTGTACATCACAAAATAATTTAAATATACATAAATAGCTACAGTAACTCCCAAAAGTATTTGATACATGAGTTTATATTTAAGGGTGTATAGATAATGGAAAATTATCAGAATGAGGTATAGCAGGGACATTGGTTTGTTTATTAAACAATGAAAGAGGGCATACAATTAATAAATACACTTCTATTTACCTGAACATAGCTAAGAATTCAAAAGTAAAGATGGGCAATTCAGGATGCAAAATAAGTATTCGTTTGCAATACTAAAAATAATGTTATGAACATTGAATGTTATGGTTAGTCCTTAGTAGGCCCTCTCTTCCTTTATTACCTCTTTTATTCTAGGCATGTATTTCACCAGAAATTCTGTTGTTTGTACTGTAATTTTCCCTCATTCCTTTATTAGAGCATTTTTTAAATCATCCCTATTGGATATCTGATGATCTCATATTTTTGTTGAATACACTCCACAAATTCTCTACTGGATTAATGCCTGGGATTGTGGTGGTGTCGTCATCCAGCAAGAAGTGTTACACACAACAGCCACAGCCTTGCCTCCAGAGCTGTATGTTTGGGATCATCTTGTGTGCAAATATAATACCCGGAAAGATCCATATTATTCACACTTCTGGACAGATATGTTTTTAGGGTGTTTGTGTAAACTTGTGGGCCATAATACCATTAATAAAACAAAATCACCAAAGTGGCCTGTGTTCGATCCCAGGCAACCGCATGAGGGATTTGTGGTGGACAAAGCAGCACTGGGGCAGGTTTCCCAGCCATCTCTTTCCACTGGTGCTCCATCTTCATTTCATGTGTCAGTGTGACCACCTGCAGTGCCGTAGTATTAAAAGTGGGCGTTAAACATTAAAAAATAAAACAAATCCATCACGCCATTTGCACTCATGCAGCCCCATACAAGTACTGAATCTCTTCCATGTTCAACTGAAGCTGTGATATTTCTCTCTTGAAGTTCACAATTCGTTTTTCTCTACATGGTTACTCACCCATTTGACTTAAATAGCTCAAATTAGCTCTCGTCAGTAAATACTACTTTATTTATGCGCCTTTGCTTATGCAACTTGCTTTCTTCTGTTGATTTTACTGGAGTATGGTTTTCTACAGGCTGTTCAGGCTCCATGCACAGCTTCATAATGCACATTTTTACAGACTTTCCTATATGTCATTAAACTGCAACAGCAAGTTTTGCATCTTCTTGACTTCTCTAAGTAGCTGCCATTTTTCCATCTCAGATAGAGCTACAGGAGGACCACTTCTTGTTTGGTTTTTATAAGTTTTGTATTGATTGAATCTGTAAATAATAGACTACTGTTCTGGTAGGCTGCCAATGGTTTCTCCAATTTCTAGAAAAGCTTTTTGTTTTTGAAACATGATGCTGATATTTTTCTCTTTTGTAGCTTCATGAGCTTTTAGACTTATATTAAATAATTATAGCACTACGACTTTGAATACAGAGATGGAACTATCAGCTACAGAGGATGAAGCACAGCAGTACAAGAAAAGGGAGAGGGAGGTGTGTGTCAGTGAAACACTATACCTGGGCTCTTGTTTAGTAGAGAAATATTTGTTTAACATCAAATAAGGCGTGATATTAAACAACATGGAATTGTTCACAGGTTAAGCAACGTATGAACTCAAATAGCATTCTAACTTTAAATGTAGATATTAACCAATACAGGGAAATAGCTGTTGTTCATTTCTTGACTATATTTTTACTTTCTCTACTGCTAAGTAGTGGAAGTATTGTATTCCACCCAAAAATTCAATGTCGAGATTTCACCAGAAATATATGTTTTGAGGCCCCCTGAATCCAAAAAGAAATATTTTTAGAAAAAGGTCTGTGTGCGGATGGGTGTGAGTGTCAGTCTGGACAGCATAACTCAAAAACGAAAAGTCAGTTAAAGCCAAAGTTGGTATTAAGTTTAATGTCTTTCAAAGATGCGACCCAAAGATTTTGAAGAAAATTGCTCTACCATAAACTACTCTTTCCATGGAACATTTTTTGAAAATTTTGATTTTCTTAAAAATGGCTAACGATTTTGATTAAAATGCCATATGTTTGAGAAACATGAATGAATGAAACATATGAATATGAATGAAACATAATAAAAAACCTAATGAAACATGAATATGAATGAAATGTATATCTTGAATTTTCTGGCTATAGCCCTCAGAAGCCCTATTTACTCTGGATTAATTTTTCCCAACTTGTAAACCATATGAGGTTGAGCAAATCTTACTATACAAAAATCTGATGTGTTGCACTCACATGACTTTCTCTACTTTTGTACTAACCATTCTTACAAACTCTTATTCCTATATCTTCTTCGTGTTAGTTAAAATAAACATTTGTACAAATTATCTTATTGCTTATTTCCTTGTAGGTGCAAGGGGAATATTGGAATACAGTAGGCTTTGTGCGATAGTCAAATCTTTTAAAGCTTTGAGATTCCATTCTCTGTGCACACGTAACATATAAAAAAATGAATAAAAATGACCCATGTCACGAAAGTTCTAAGTTTTCCGAAACTCACACACATAAGGAATATCTCCGAAATGGTTCACCCTACAAGAAAGTTTATTGAGACATAAATTGTGTATTTTAGCAAGATCTACATTTTTTGTATAGTATGATTTGGTCTTTTATTACAGTTTCACGGGCGATCAGCCGTGTGAGGTTTGAAAATATTGAGCTTTCGGCCATTCTAAACTCCATGGCCTTCGTCAGAATGAAATGACTGTTAGTTTTCCGCTCCCCATATATATATACAATGTTAGGTGGGAGGGGGTTGCGTTGCCCTGGCCAATGAGCGGGTGACGATTTGTGATTGGGCCTGCTGTTTCGGGCTATGTTTGTCACCGGCCGTGACAGCAGGCCCAATCACAAATCGTCACCCGCTCATTGGCCAGGGCAACGCAACCCCCTCCCACCTAACATTGTATATATATGGGGAGCGGAAAACTAACGGTCATTTCATTCTGACGAAGGCCATGGAGTTTAGAATGGCCGAAAGCTCAATATTTTCAAACCTCACACGGCTGATCGCCCGTGAAACTGTAATAAATAACATGCGCCGTGAAAGCTTTAAATCTTACATGATTTGGTCTATCTAACGGTTTACCAGTTATGCAAAAGTCCTCCAGAGTAAATACAACTACAGGGGCTATAGCTAGAAAATTCAAGATATACATTTCATTTGTCATCAAAATATCTCAAACATATGACATTTTAATAAAAATCGTTAAGAGCCATTTTCAGAAAATCAAAATTTTCGAAAAATTTTCCATGTAAAGGGTAGTTTAGGGTGGGGCTATTTTCTTCAAAATCTTCGTGTCACATCCTTGAAAGACATTAAACTTAAATACCAACTTTGGTTTTTAACCTACGTTTCGTTTTTGAGTTGTGCTGTCCACAGACTGGCACACACACACACACAGATCTTTTTCTAAAAATGCTTTTTTTGGATTCAGGGGGCCTCAAAACATGTATTTCCGGTGAAATTTCGACATCGAATTTTTGGGTGGAATACAATACTTCCCCTACTTACCAGTAGAGAAAGTAAAATTGTAGATATTGCTAAAACGCACAATTTATGTCTAAATAAATTTTTTTGTAGAGTGAACTATTTCGTAGATATTTCAGGTTATTTGTGTGAGTTTTGGAGAACTTATACTTCTGTCAAGTGGAACATTGCTATTCATTTTTTTATATGTTAACCATGCAAAGAGAACAGAATTTGAAAGCTTTAAAAGATTTTACTATCACTCAAAGCCTAGTGTATTCCCATATTCCCGTTGCACGTGGAAGAAAACGAGCAATGAGATAATTTCTGCAAATGTTTATCTCAACAAACACGAAGATAGAAGAATAAGAGTTTGTAAGAATGGGTAGTACAAGAGTAGAGAAAGTCATGTGAGTGCAACACATCAGATTTTTGTTTGTGCTTGTTATATTCTATGTGCTATGGTCAGACAAATACTTTTTGGACTTACTGTATGTAGAATACCTAAGTTTTATTGCCCATAGACAAAACAATCTATTCTATCCCTGTCCTTTAGGCTTTAATTGATGTGGATAAATAAAATAACATAAAAGCATATATAACTAATATGAAACTACATAGGAAGCTTAAATCAACTAGAATCGACAAGAAGAAGGAACAATGGAGAAGACATCTTTCTCACCTGACTCAATATTTGTGGAGCTACTTTGTTTGTGTTAGAAAAAGAAAGTTGAAATTCCATGATTCAGTAACGTTGTGTTTGTTATTGAACTAGTGAAATTAAACACAAAAATGTATAGATAAAATCATACAACATTGTCACTATCACTTGTTTAGTTGATTTTACATTTTCTTCATATAACACGTTTATCCATCTTGCAACAAAAGTTAAATTATGTAGTCCAGTACAGTAAATAAAAAGAAATTCAATGACGCCAATCTGAAAATCAGTTCACAAATATAAAGAATGAGATGTGAGACATTTTCTAGGTTGCAAAAAAGCACTTAGAGATTTCTTTAGTGCTTAACCCTTTTTCGTCACAAAATACTTTTTATCAGTATTTTTAACAGTAATGCATGATTCCAATTTTGATAAGCTGCCGTACCCAATGCAAGAAAATGAAGAGCTTCCTCTCTCCTTGTTTTAATATTTGTGATATGAAGTGTTTTAGCAAAATAGTAAATCTTAACATGCATTTCTACCAAGACCGAGGAATTTTAGATATAGTTCAAATATCTTTCAGGAATATGACAACTTAGAATTTAAAGTTATATTTAGGTTCTCCAAATAAACATTCATGGATATCTTGCACCTGGTGGAATTGCAGAGTGAAAAACTGAGTGCAAGAAGCATGTAGGTATGTATGTACATATGTCCAAGTTACCACAAAATCAGCAGTTGGTTACATGAAACCATTTGTTGATAATCCATTATTACACAACAGGAGCCTTTAGGTTTGTTCCAACAAGCGGTTTTGAGCACGTTCTGAACGTCTTCCGAACTAATACCACTTACGCACATGCCCAGTCAAGCATGCACTCAGAATTAGTTCGGAAGTTTGTATGGTTGCAACATTACTTGACCCATTATTAATCTGTGATCCGGAATAATCTGAGCATGCATTATAGGCTATGCAAGGTTTGTTCCAACACAATCCAGATTCAGTTCTGTTATCTGAGCATGCGCAGTAGCTAAGCAGTGTTCTAAACATGACAGAAAATCCTTCAGACCTGTTCAATTTTCTGTTCCAACATTTTGGGAACTAATTCGTAGCCAGTGAGATCGCTTCTTGGCCAAAAGCAGGAGCTGCAAATTCTGGACATGCGCAAATTGTATAAACTAATAGTCTACTATGCATGCACAGTTATTCAATATCAGAGATTAATGACGGTTCAAGTGATGTAGGGTCTGTTCCAACAAGTGCTTTTGAAAGTGTTCTGAACTAATACCAACATTTTCTTATGCACATTCACAATCGAGCAGGCTCTCAGAATTAGTTTGGAGGCTTTGTCATGTTGCAGTCCTACTTAGGTACTGCGCATGCCAGAACTGATACTGGATCGTGTTGGAACAAACCTTTTAGAAGTGTGATAGGAGATTGTAATTATGTTTACAAATGTATGTCTGTATTAATTCCTGTTGTTCCTTGTGGAACATAGGGCATCAAGAAAGCATCGTCATCTGGTCCTGCTGACTGTCATCCCCTTTGGGATCTTCCTCCTTCCCTGCGGGTTCCACTCCAATGTTTCTCTCTCAATGACTTCACTTCCCTTCCTCACTGTGTGTCCAATCCACTTCCATTTCCACTCCTTTATTTGCATGGCTACCTCAACTTCGCCCATCCTTTTCCAAAGCTCATGGTTTGAAATCATTTCTGGCCAGTAGATGTTAAGGATTCTTCGCAAACAGCGATTAACAAAGGTCTGCAGCCCGGAGGTAATTGGCTAACTTTTGTCCTAATAGATATTTTATTGTTCTTCCATACTGAGTAAAGCTGGACAAAGGCTCCATTTGCTTTTTGAATGTGTTGTGATACATCTTTTGGTCAGCTCCTCCATCCTTGGCACTACACTACCCAAATAAGTGAAGCTATTCACATCCTCGATGGCCTCACTGCTGAGGATAAATGGGCCTAGTTTGTTGGTGTAATCCTTAAAACCTTGGTCTTCTTTATATTAATCGTTAATCCAACCTTTTACCCTTCCTCAACCAAGTCTTCAAGCTTTCCTTGCATTCCATTATGTGCCTCAGACAACAGGCATATATTGTCAGCAAATTCAAGATCTTCCAACCTATCTGTTAATCCCCATTGGATACTACGTTTCACATTTCATATAACTGCATCAATCACAATCAGAAACACGGTTGGCAACAAGAATGCAACCCTGACGTACTCCTCACTTGACAGGTATTGGCCCAGATAGACAGCCCTCATGAATGACTGTACATGTGTAGTCATGGTACGTTTCTTGAATAAGATTTAACAATTTGTGACGGCACTCCATAATGCTTCACTTTCTTCCACATGATGTCTCTGTTGATAGAAACAAAAGCTTTCTCGAAGTCGACAAACACCGCATAAAGGCGAGATGACCATTCAGCACACTGTTCCAGAATTATCCTCAAGAGTGCTGATTTGATCAACATTTGAACGGTTCAGATGAAAGTCTGCCTGTTTCCTTCTTATCCTCAAGTTAACATAGTCTTTGATTCTGTTTAGGAGAACCCTGGTGAAAACTTTACTGGGGATTGAGAGAAGTGTAATACCTCTCCAATTATTACAATTTGATGTATCCCCCTTTTTGGCAGCTTCACCAACAGTCCACATTTCAAGTCTGTCGACATTTGTCCATTTACCCGCATCTTCTCAAATAGTGGCTGTAATATATTGGCAATAGTATTCATGTCAACCTTCATGACTTCTGGTGGTATATTGTCAACTCCTGCTGCCTTGCCAGTGTGCAGTTCTTTCAATGCCATTCAGATGTATAGTTGAATAATAAGACATGTGAGGCCCAGCATTGCGAATGAGGGTAAAATACATAAATATGCCTGACGATCAAAGCAGTTATTTTACAGACTGTGAGACAAGAGTTCTATAATTAGTAACTTCCCCAATGTTATTGGTGCTATAAACTTCATTTACACGAAAATTCAAAATGTTCAGAAACAGGACAGATTAATTTTGTACTAATATTGAAGTTCAAGCAGTCTGCATTCTGAGGACATAGTTGCATGTTGCCAACTTCCTCACTTCAGTTTGTAACTGTGTCTGTAACTTTACTTTATACTATTCTTATTTTCTGAAATTAATACTGACAATATGTTGTTCCTTTGAAAAAAGTTTACTTCTATTCCTTTTGTTCTACATTTTGGCTTGCAGAAAACACGAAGTGACTTTATCAACAAAACTGAAGTACAATCCTGAATGTGTGGCAATTGTTTGTTGCAGTGACATCATACGTGTGATTGACATAACTATATGTCCGACTACACTGGCTCTGTCAAATTGGATCTTCTCTTCTTGAAGATAGGAATAGTAAACTAATGGTCTAATGTTTTTGTTGCGCAACTCATTGAAGTTTAGAGACTTCACTAGTCTACCCAGTCATTATTATTTATTTCAAAGTCTTCCTGTACATTTACAGGTTACCACTATGACAAAGAATACCATCTGCATTTCACATTATATGTTACAAAAGAAATATTTACATTTTGAATTGAGATTATTTACAAGAACAAAATAAAAATAAAATGTATAACAATTAAATCCCCTCAAAGTTGATGTTATTCAAAAGTTGTAGATGAAGAAACATTGGGTAGTGATATATATAAGGCTTTCACAGCTGGTGTCTTGACTATTAGAAGTGTTCAGTTCTTCCGGGCTTGTAGGCCGTGGTCTAGAAGGCATTGTAGATACCAATGTTTCGCCAAGTACTGCGCTTGGCAACATCAGGGTAACACGATCCGATGTCTGCACTGGTCAGAGTTTGAATTGGGGATTTCAATGGTTATGAAAAAGTGGATTCTACAGGGAAGATAGTGGAAGAATTTTTGAATACCACAACTTTTGAAATGATTAGTAGTACGGGGGATCCCACAACCTTCATGCATTACTCTGGAGCAGGCAGTAAACCGGACCTCTTGTTGGCTACAACAGATATTGTTTCAAAAATTGAAAAACAAGTTATAGAAGACCCAAGTTCTGGTCACAGAACAGTGATTGCTGATATAGGGCTGGATAATACCAATCACAGTCAACATCACACGGGGCACGCCTCGTTAGCGTGATGGTTAGCGTGTCTGCCTCACGTTCAAGAGGTCGCGAGTTCGAATCTCGCTTAGGGTAAGTTATCCGGGTAAGGTTTTTTTCCGAGGTTTTCCCTACCCTGAGAAGACGAATGTCGGGTAACTTAAAGCTCCATGGACCTCGGGCTCATTTGAGCATCATTTCACCCATTTCATTTCATTCATTCGTCCGATATGACACAATGTTGGAGGACGTTAATTTAAAAAAAAAAAAAAAAAAAAAAAACATCACATGGGTCTGTATTGGAACTTCAAAAAAGCAGATTGGAACAAATATAAAACTGAACTGGAACATACATTTAAAGAACAAACAAACTCACAGCTGCATGATCAACCAGATCATATGAACAAATATTTCTGTAAAGTCATCCTAGAGACCGCAAAAAACATATTCCTTGTGGAAGAATTAAAAATTTCAAACCCTTTTGGAACCCCCAGTTAGAAGAACTGAAAAAGCAAAGGCTGAACAAACAAAAAACATCGGATACACAAATATGATGGAAGAGATGTGCCTCACTAGAATAAGAAATTAATACAGCTAAAAAGTCACTTTAATAATTTCTTAGAAAAAATGGATTATAGGACAGAGCCCATAAGTTCATAAGAAATGTCAAGGATAGGAAGGAAAACAACAGCACACCTATCATACACAACAATAAAATATTGGTAAATGATGCAGTCATAGCCAAAACATTTAATAAATATTATGCTAATTCACATAAAGTAACAAGAAATAATAAAAAGGAACGTAAAGAATTTAAGAAAGATTTGAAACAAGAAAGAGAATGTGATCCTAACACTCAATGCAATATCTTTTTTCAAAATTTTAATATGCAAGAACTGAACATTGCAATAAATAATCTAGAAAACAAAAAGTATCCTGGACCAGATCATCACATACATCCAGAGTTCATAAAAAACCTTGGAAAAACAGCAAAACAACAACTACTAAAACTCTACAATCTATCCTGGAAAACCACCGTACCTGCTGAATGGCGAAAAGCAATAATTGTCCCACTCTTGAAGAAGGATAAAACAGCATCAGAAATAAGAAATTATAGACGAATGGCTCTTAATAGCATAATAACAGGGGTGATGGAAGGAATGGTGTCAGACAGGTTAAATTGGTTTCTAGAATCACAAAATTTAATATCCCCATGTCAAGCTGGATTCAGAGAGTTCCACTCTACAAATGAACAAGTCTTACTTCTCAGTCAAGAAATCAGACTCCTTCAATAGAAAAGAAGATAATGTATCAGTTTTTATTGGTTTCCAAAGTGCATATGATTCTATATGCAGAACAAAACTACTAAAGAGAGTAAAAAAAATGGGGATACAAGATCCAATGTTTTCATGGCTATGTCATTTCCTAACACAACACTTTATTGCTGCCAGATATGGAGGAAATATATCTAAATACAAACAAGTACACTGTGGTTTACCACAAGGTGCAGTGCTCAGCACTACACTTTTTAATATATTTATTAACGATCTGCCACAACAAATACAAGAATCAGGTGTGAAGTGTGCACTATTTGCTGATGACTTGGTAATGTGGACTTCAAAACCAAAAAGCAAAAGTACAGAACTAGAAAAAACCATGCAACAATCCTTAACCAACCTACAAAAGTGCACCAAAGAAAATTTAATGACTGTTAATACAACAAAATCAAACTACCAAATCTTTTCACTATGAAAAATAAAACTAAATTTTGAGGGTCAACAACTACCAGAAACAAAGGAAGCAAAGTATTTAGGAGTTACATTTGATACCAAACTTAAATGGACCAAACAAATAGAAAATATAATACAAAGAGCAGAGAGGTGCCTTTCACTGTTAAAACGTCTAACAGGAATGAAGTGGGGATGTTCCAGAGCAGCTCTTAACACAACATACAATGTATATATAGAGCCATTATTTACTTGCTGCAGTGAAGTTCTTGTAACAGCAAATACAAAAAAGATTCAAATCTTTCAAAACCAAAGCCTGAGACTGATCACAGATGCTGTCAAAACCACACCAATAGCAGCTATGGAAATACTAACCAACCAATACCCCATTGAATATGAAATAGAAAAAGTGGCTCTTACACAACACGAAAAGTTTATCAGACTCCCATTCAATACATGGAACAAGATAAATTTTACACATACACTAAAGAATCAGGAGAGCTTTCTTTCCAAAATTCAAGACATCAGGAAGAATATATACCTTCCTAATTCAAAGAAAAGCTTCATATCTAAAGTCAATCCGACACAAACATTAGACATCACATATTGTTTACACCTGACAGAGGAAGTTAAGAAAAGTGATACTCCAACTAGTGTTCTAAAATTATTGGCATTAAAGACAATCCATACTAGATTTCCAGAACACGAATGGTTCCATATTTATACTGATGGATCATTGATATCAAACTGAGATGGAGCAGGGGCTGGAGTCACGTGTCACCTCTTTTCCTGTTACAAATCTTTAAGTTATGGAACTACAAACTTTGATGGAGAAATTGAAGCAGTTCGAATGGCTCTACAAAATCTTTTGTACAGAATTTCACATTTTCAGCAAGCAGTTATTCTCTCAGATTCCAGGGCAGCAATTATAGCAATTACTTTCAAGTTGTCACCAAAAAACACCTAGTCTTCCAATGGATGCCAGGTCACTGTGGGCTGAGTGGTAATGAGAAAGCTGATTTTCTTGCAAGAAAAGGGTACCAGCAGTGTACAAAAATCTATAGTTAATCTACCATTTTATGCAGCTTAAAGATTAGTCAACTCTGAATTCAAACAAATTATTGCAAAATATTACTATGAAAAATCAAAGAGTAAAAGATGGGAACTACCAAATATTCAAACAGTAATTCCTGAGTATCCTCGAAAAACAGCAGTTGCAACCTTCAGGTTGATTGCAGGACATGATTGTCTGGCAAAACATTTAAACAGAATTGGGATATATTCTTCCCCACTCTGTCGTCTATGTGATCTGCAAGAGGAAATAGATCGAGACCATCTTCAAATTTGCCCGGCCACTTCTAGTGCCCCATCCATCAGTGAAAAATATTGGAGAGCAAGAGGATTAATGACTTCATTGTCAGAAATCCAGCATTAGCTAACAACAATATATATTACATCTAGGTATAAGATGTATTTACAAATGCATTAACAGAACACTGAAGGAAGCTTAACACTATAACACAGAAATTCACTAAAACGTGTAAAATGTGCAAGGCAGCAAACAATATGGAGTTGCTACTTACATGGCAGTTTTCTTGCAACCCAGCATTTGAGTAAAGAAAACAAACCTGCACATAACAGTCATGAAAATATACTGAGTACTGAAAGATTATAAATCATTTGGTAACGCACATTCACAGACACTGGTATTGTTGTCAGCATTTGAAATAGAGAATGCAAATGATTAGCGGGTGTAGCTGTAAGATATTGTTGGATAAACAGATAGAGTAAGCAAAATGAATTCTTGGAGAGAGAGAGAGCAATTCAAGTCTCTCTGGCTGAAATATTTTTAGTTAGTTTTGATCATCCAGGAAACATACTTGCTATATGCATATTTTAAATATTATTATTTTTTGTTATTTGTGATCATTTAGGAAACATATAGCTGCTGACGGAAGTGTATTTTAGATTTTACATACTCCCTAATAAATTTCCACACATCTACACATGTGTGCACCCCAGGTTGAATATGTCTGATGTATACAGTAACTGTACTATTTGCTAATATAAAAGGTGATCTTTTAATAAAAGTCTCAGGTAAACTGTGTACTGTAAGCTCAAAGACCACTAGACCTGGTAACCAGTCCATTGCATGTTGAAGAGAGTGCTGGACAATCAATGACAAATATCTATACTCTGTGTCATATCTTCATCTTTACCTCTTGCTTCATGAAGTCAAGGATGTTTGCAATTATTTGTTGCTCTTACTATGTATAACCTTCCCAGTTAGGAGTCATAGTTGTTGTTTACTACAGTAGAACTCCGCTAATCTGAACCCCCAAATCTGAAATTCTGAATAATCTGAACACAAAATCCATTATTATTTATTTATGCCAACAAACTTACTGTTGGTGTTTTTAAACACACAAGCCGTGTGTGGGCAAAGTTTAAGAGGTAGAACTGGAACTTAAAAATTCAATGCCACAACTGGGATTTGAACCACAGACCTTCCGCGGAAGGTCTGTGGTTCAAATCCCAGTTGTGGCATTGAATTTTTAAGTTCCAGTTCTACCTCTTATACAAAATCCATTATTTAAAAAACAATAAAAAGCGTATTTGTAGTGCAGAGAAAGCATTTTTATTATAGAACTGGTATCGTAGTTCACGGTATGACACAAACATTCATCTGGTCTGTATTAATTTATGGGAAAAAATCATAAATTACTGTAGAATGACTACTAACATTAACAAAACAAATTAAACTACTTACATACCGCCACTATCACATGCAATTGGCTATGTCCACAAGTTAGAAGAATACATTGCCGTTATGTTGACTATATTGTCATTACTTGTGCATACTAATTGCAATGTCAGTTTCTCACATCGCTACCGTATGTTATCTTGTAGTTGCTAATCCTATAGCTGAATTTATATAAGTTTTTTTTTTTATAATCTGAACATTTCCAAATCCGAACACACCACACGCCCAATTTATTTGCATTAGTGGGGTTCTACTGTACTCTCTTAGAAACGTAACCAGATACAGAACACTTTTGATGCAGATTTTATGTTTTGCATGCTGTGAGCAAGCAAAGGTATCATATCCCATATTCTGAATAAGCTTAACATTAACAATTCCTAGGCTTGGTAGCTGGATTGACAGTCATGGTCACAATTCCAGAAGTTTTATACCACTATACCTTAAATTGTGGATGTGCTTGATTCTAGCATGGTTGGTCTATAAGTTTTGGTGTGTAAAATCACATTGATATATTTATTATTTATGCCAAGGGCCTGTGGTTCAAATCCCAGCTGTGGCATTGAATTTTTAAGTTCCGGTTCTACCTCTCACACATTGATGTACTTGATTGGGTAAGACGTTTCTTATGCACTATTTTTGTAACTGCTGTCCAAGATGTTATTATTCACATTTTGAAATGCGTTACAGCATTTTAATCACATTGAAATCTGTACCTTAATCAAATAGCTATTATGAAACTCACATGGTTAGTAGTGAGGGGCGTGATATACTTTTGTTCTTGCCATTGCAATTTTGGCTTTGTACATCACATCATAGACATGAATCTTGGTTTTGTTAGAATTCAATCTCTTTTTTTATTGCAATGCTCTGCCAAGGATTCAATACAGTGCATTTGTGTAGTAACAGGAGAACAAAAAGCATATGAGCTGACTGCACAGTGTTTTGCCTGTCCACATCCTTGGCACTTGTTGCTGTCTACTGCTATTATAGAAAGGTGCGGATGAAACTATTCAGCATTTTTAAAACTACTTTTAAAGGCTTTACTTACCAGCTTTATGAAAAGAGATGCTAAAACTGGCCATATACATGTTTGGCACCTCTTTAGGAAGCTATCCATTACTTGCTGTAGTTCACGTTGAGAAATGCTGGCAATTTCCTGGCAGATATTTGTTTTAATTCTTCCAGGGTGTAAGGCTTTGTTTTGTACACTTTATGTTTTAAGTTACCATAGAGATAGAAATTGTAGGGGGTTAGATAGGAAGGAATTAAAACAAAATATCTGCCAGGAAACTGCCAGCATTTCTCAACATGAAGTACGGCAAGTGATGGATAGTTTCCTAAAGAAGTGCCAAAAAATGTATGGACAATGAGATGGCCAGTTTCAACTTCTCCTTTCATTAAGTTGGTAAGTAAAGCCTTTAAAAGCAGTTTTAAAAATGTACGGTTTCATCCATGGCTTTCTATGATAGCGGCAGATGGCAACAAGCATTGAAGATGCAGATGGTCAAAACACTGCAGTTCGAAACATGCTTTCTTTCTTAGTAGAATGCCAGAATTATATAATTCTTGTTGAAGTGCAACTTACCAACCATCCGTAAAGTCAATGTTCCTTTGTTAAAAGCAATCAATTTGCAGCCGTATACCAAAAACCACATTCTGTTGTGTAGTGTTATAATGCACTGGTTATCTTAACTTCCTTAGAGCTAATACACAGCCTTTGTTTGGACGCATGGCCATATTATGGGGAATTACTTGCTCTGCACTGAACTGTTTCTAACTGGTTCTGTTCCTCGCTACCTTTTCTTCTTCGTACAGTGGCTAATCAGGTGATGGCAAGTCTTTGTACATAGCTGTGGCATTGTGAATCAGTGTTATAGTGTGTTAGTGATGTTAAAATGCCATTGGCAAACAGTGTGCTTGCCTGTGACAAGGAAATTCCTGTTAGGTTCATACATCCTAACAAGGGCTCTGTAGTTTGTATCTAGTACTCCATTAACTTGGGGTGTTAAGCATTTAGAGAATTTTGATAATAAAAGGATATTAAGCATTTCATGATGACAGATATAATGACCTACACTTTTTATGAGTATCTTGAACCTATTGGCTAGCTGGCTGTAGCCCTCATTGTGTGGGAGCAAGCATTTCTGTTTTCTCTACCACTGACCTATACAGGTACAGGAAGTGCTGCACACCGCTTAAAGTTTAATATCAAGGTTTTATGGAAACTGTGTTTTGAGGTTCCATTAGTAAAAGAAAGACTTTATGAATAGGTTTTGAGTGGAAGAGAGAGATTAGAAAGGAAATGTTAGATAAATACCAAACTTGATATTTAGTTCAGTATTTTCTGGGGAGGCAATATGAAGATGTTAAAGTCTCCCCACTTGGATTTTCTTAACCCTGAACTGGTGACATAGTGTATCTCAGACATTCTACAAATTAAGAAATGATGTCCTGCATTGTGTAAAAGTCAACCTCTGAAGCTTACAATACCTTCTTATCTTTGCTTACTCTATGCATTTCATTAAGCTTTGCTGAATAAGCCTTGAATGTTTACTGTCCAAAAGAATCACATTGACAGACGTCACGTCACCAGTTGCTTGATTATCTCTGTCAAGAGCAGTATTCTTTATCATGGTGAATTGTGCTGTACTGCATCATGATGACACTCGATGAACCTGATTTTGAAAGTCAAGTGCTCGAATGGCTGAATGGAAGTAATGTGGATAGTGAATGTATAATTGAAAGTGAGCATGATACAGATACGGCAGAGAAATCATATATAGGATTGCAATGAAGAGAAAATGCTGCAAATGAAACAGAAACTGAAGTCAGCAATGACTTTTGGTATGGTAAAAATCCGGATATTCTTTAGAAAGTGTCCCATGAGAACTTGTGAGAATTTCGTCCAAGTCCCACTCGGGAGTGTGCACAAATTCTTGCGAAAGTTGCCGAAGTTGCTGTGTTATGGCAGTGTTAATTCAGCGCTGCCAACAGCACTATTTCTCCATTAATTTGTTGCCAATCTGAAATTTGAATGTTTTAGCGGGACCTGGCAGTATGCTAGTGAAGTTGTTAGAAGCAAGTTGTGAGAGTGTCATGACTCGCTTCATTAGCATAGTAGATTTAGCACCTTTGTGCTATAATGAGAATTCCTCTACGACGAGGGCCTGCTGAGAACCCAAATGCATTACCCGAATGCTATGCAGGGAATGTGATGCCATGCTACACTCCATTACAAATGGCTTCAATGGGTTTTATTGCTCCCTTACAAAAGATGGTCGATAATTCCAGCTGTTTTCCTGCAGGAGGGGTCATCCTGAGCAGTTTTCGGAGTCATGCTCCAAGAATTCGGGCAGGGGCCAAGGAAAAGGGGTAGGTATGGGGGAAAAAAGAATTCTCTTGTACAATATGCTAAAACATGCTCAACCCCATAAAGAAATAATTTCACATAAATTTGGGGGCTTCATATTTAATATGCATGTGACGTCCCTTGTGCTAAAGGTTACAGGTGAAAATGTATATTGGAAATGGGTACCCACAACTAGTCTTATCATACTGGCATTCTATATTATCCGAAATCTAATTATAATTAAAAAGATATGGCTGGCAGTATATCTGTGGTGGCATGATGTGAAAAATAGTTTAGCGGACGCGCGAGTGCATTTGTGTTTAGTTTGTTGGCAGCAAAAACTAGTGGTTGAAAAAGCAATGTTGGCAGATGTGAAAATCGTCTGCTAGTGACAGCTAGCACATGCAGCGCAACCTAGTGGCGATTCTGCTAATGACTGTTGGCGCATGTGCAGTACGTACCTTCGGACTTAGAATTTGACCGGCAAGTGCTACAGAACACTTTCTAAAGATGAGCCAAAAATTCTTATATGAGGGGTGATCAGAAACTAAGGTTACAAAGCCTGCAGTGAAATGTTTACATTTTATTTCATAAACCAATACAGCCAACTGTTAAGATATACGTTAGGTTATTTTTCGACATAGTATCCAGATCGGGGCACTTCCCACTTTGTGGGATGAATTAAATATTCCATCCTGGTAAAAATCCAGTCCTTGCATGTTCAATCAGTTGTCACAAAGTGTTTAACCTCCTCGTCTGAAACAAATGGTTGGTGTTCCTTCAAGTGAGGA
Organism: Tenodera sinensis; assembly: GCA_030765045.1. Lineage (NCBI taxonomy): Eukaryota > Metazoa > Arthropoda > Insecta > Mantodea > Mantidae > Tenodera > Tenodera sinensis. The sequence continues at coordinate 25,854,665 of CM060961.1, read as the reverse complement.
AAAAGGTAAAAGTCACTTAAAGCATGGTTTGGGCTGTAGGGTGGTTGGTCGATAATATCTCAGCAAAACTCCTTCAACTGCAAGATAACAGTTTCTCTACTAGCCACAAACTTTCAACATCACTCTGCAATATGCTGACAAGACATTACAATATCTCTGTAAATCTCTACCAGCTGCCAGTGAATGTCAGCCGCAGGTACATGGCTTGCTCACAGAAATGTAATAACGGATTTCATCACAAGACCAATTTTCCAAATGAGTTGCTATTTGTGTTTACCTACAACTAGTGCTGTAGGTGGCAGGTGGCTGAAACTGTACAGTTGCCAACTGTATTTATTATAATTACTGCACACTACTAATTTCTCTGTAACAGACAAAACTCCAGGAATATCAGCCTTGTAACTTGAGTTTTGTAGTGTTATTTCCAACTACTAAACTAAACCCCTAGTGCTACAACCCAGGAAGGGCCTTGGCTTGCCGCCCAGCCACTGTGTCCCCTACCTCTGCCCACTACAGGTGTCTTTGGTGGAGTGCAGTATTGGAAGGTGGATCGTGTTCAGCACCCCGAGCACTCTTGGCAAATTATGCGGCCTTTGCGACCTGGGGCTACTACTTCTCCATCAAGTAGCTCCTCAATTGGTTCCCCCGGGACCTAACGGGACTGAGTGCACCCCATTGCCAGACCTCCCAGCAGGGGAAAAATCCCCTGGTAATGGGGATCGAACCCGGGTCCTCTGTGCCAGAGGCAAGCATTTCCAACTACACCCATTACAAAAGAAATTAATATTTATAAAGTGCTAATTTACTAGTTATTTACAATTAATCTATCATTAAATTTGGAATTATCCACAGTTTTGGCCTGATTTATCCAAAATTAATTTATTTGAAAAGAACTTGAAATTATGTATGTTTTATTTTTTATAAATATTTGTTAATAAATAACAGCATAGTTATACAAAGAATTTTGCAAGATTTGGTCGGAAATACAGATTTAGATCGTTGGGAAGATTAAATAGCAAAGAGACGCTATATATGGCATGGATATGCTACTGCAACAAATATCATTCAGATTCAAAGTTTAAACAATAGCCAGTAAGATTAAAGCATTTTGGAGAGGTCAGATCAGAAGACGTCATGAGCGGGGTGCACTACTGGAGGTGGCATGTGGTCAGTACCCCGGTCCTTCCTGGTTATGTGGTCTTCTCCACCAGGGGCCCCTACTTTTCAATTAAGTAGCTCCTCAACTGGCCCCTCAGGGACCTAATGAGGCTGAGTGCACCCTGTGCCAGGTTTCCCAGGGTAGGAAATCCCAATGCCAGTAGTGGGAATCAAATCCAGGTTCCCCCCTTGGTAAGCAGCAGCACTACCATCACACTAAGGAGACGACCAAGAGAGCCCTTTACTTATTTTAACATTTTAAATAGTGCAACAGATAAACTTGTCACATATCAAATGAACACTTAAACATGCCTTAATTAAATAAAAAGCCTAAAGTTTTGAAAATGTAATGAAACGTTAATTCTGGAATAACCCAAATATTAGGTGTCTCTCAGATGTCATGTCACCAGTAGTGTGACTAGTTTGTGATATCACTGGTTAAGGGTTAAAATGGCTCTTAATGATTGTGATTAAAATTCCATATGTTTAAGATATTTATATGAAAAATAAAATTATGAATGAATGAATTTTGCATAATTTTGAGCAATTTGCAAACTGTGAGAGATGGTTTAAAAACTTACTGTGTGAAAAATATAGACCTTGCTAAAACATTAAATTTATGTCAGATAACTTTTTATAGTGGCATTAATCATTTTCAAGAAATTCATTATTATTGATTTGAACTTTCCATACCTTAACATTCTTTAAAGCTTTGTCATCTTTCCCAACCTTCCCTGCAATGTTGTGTAAACAGTCTAGGACTTCAAAGATTTGCTTCAGCCTCCTGTATTCCTCTTGTATAGCTGCAGGGCATTCCTTGGGATTCTTGACAGCACTAGGCAGCATGTGATCCCCACGTCAGCACTCTGCTACAGTAGGCTGTTGAAAATACAGATTTCATATTCTTAATGAACCTTGACTAGAGAAGGATGAATCTACTGCAAGAGACTTCTGACATCTGAAAAAGAAATGGCCATTTACACATGCAAATTCATCTACTGTAATTCTCCTGATTTCTCGAAAAATATGCCTTCAAATTCATGGACCGTGTGCAAATTGTTCTTTGTATACCTTATTTTTTAGATTCCTCCATTAATAGAAATCACAAGCCAACAAATCATGGGATCTAACTACATAACCCTGCGGTGCCACATTCCTTTACAGGCCAAGGATTACCGCCCAATCACTGCATCCCCCACCTCTGCCCATCACAGGTGCCATGAGTGGGGTGTTGTACTGGAGGTAGATGTGGTCAGCACCCTAATTGCAGGACTTAGAGGGCTATAAATATCTAATAATCCTGTCCTTGAATACTTGCTTAATGAAATTTAATCTTTCATCTGTGTTTTGAATGGGCAGTTGCTGGATCCTGCTGAAAATAAGCAGTCTGACATAGAAAACACAACAGCATGGGCAGCACTTTGCAAAGTTCAGTTCCAAAAATTCAAACTACTCAAATTATCTGCAGGCTATAATGTACTATTATTCTTCTTCAGGGTTCAAGTTTAAGCATTTTAGTGGCTCTAAATGCTCTGGGTTTTGAAATATCTATAAGGAACATTCAATATCTATAACAAGCCAGAGGCATAAGAACAGAAACCGGTATCTGTAAGAAGTATTGGCCCTGGCTGTTGAGACACTTGTCCCACTGTGACACAAGACGGTGAATGGCTGTCTCATAAAATTCGCGGGACTGTGTTGTGAACCAGTTCCACACGTACAGCTTGATGTTGTCTGAGGTAAATCGTTTGCCCCTCAGAACCTTTTTTAGGGGATTAAACATGGGGTAATCACAGGAAGAGAGATCTGGACTGTATGGAGGGTGGCCAAGAACCTCCCGTTTGAATTTCTGCAAGAGTGCCACGATTGTGTTGGCAGCTTTCAGTTGTTCTCATTGAAAGATTGGCCATATGAGCTGTTGCGGAGTCTTGTTGAAAAAAGGCAAAATCATGCTTCCTGTTAATTCTCTGGAAAAAAAAGGGGGGGGGGAGGCAAAATTGTATTCATGTATGTATGGACGTTAACTGTTGACTAAAAAAAATTGGCCCTTTAACTCAGAACTTCAATTTTTTTTTATTGTTCCATTTATATAACTGCAGAGATCATATCGGTGGCCTTGCCTATTGACAAATGGTGTTACATATTTAACGGTGGGTTTTTCAATCTTTGGGGTTTTTATAATTAGAATTCACACACACATTCACACTTTCATTCATACTTCCAGACTCCGGCAAGGATGAGGAATAATCTTGGCTGGAGAAAAATTACTTCCCCCCTGCCGGGAATTGAACCCGGAACCCCTGGCACAGCAGGCAGGTGCTCTACCAACTGCACCACGGGGCCAGCCAGAACCTAATATTGTTTGTGAAGTAACTTTTCATGACAAAAAATTTGATGTATGGTATGCCATTAGCGAAGACAGGTTTCCCAGGGCTCCAAAAAGCAATCTCTATCTCTGGGGTAACTTAAAACATAAAGTTCATAAAACAAATGCACACATCCTGGAAGAATTAAAGCAAAGTATCTGCCAGGTAATTGCCAGCATTTCTCAATGTGAACTATGGCGAGTGATGGGTAGTTTCCTAAAGAGGTACCACAAATGCATGTATGGACGACGGTGACCAGTTTCAGTATCTTCTTTTATAAAGTTGGGTCAGTGAAGCCTTTAAAAGTAGTTTTAAAAATGTATGGTTTCATCCATACCTTTCTATGACAGTTTCAGACGGAAACAAGTGCCAGGGATCCTAGCAGGCAAAACATTGTGCAGCCCATTCGGAGGTTTATTGCTCTCCTGTTATGTAGTAAATAATCAAGTAATATTGTTTAATGTTAAAGGTGTGTTTTATTTATATCATCACTTACTTTGAAAATTTGGACATTGGTCAGTTGTTAGCTGAGATGGGAACATTTGTCCCCGAAACATGTTCTAATTTTCTATAGAAAATGAGCATAGTGGTGCTGTTTTTATTGTAGTGTTGCTTCAGTTTTGAGCGATGTGGCTCTTATTTCTCTCAGGCCGTGGTAAGGGATGGAATGAATAATCATACGATGTTTCTTCAAATGTATTATTTTATTAACACTTTTTCTCTATTTTACATTTAAATAAATCCTCTTAGCACCATTTTAGATTATTTGAGTCTTTCCACTTTTTCAAAAAGTGGAACAAAAGCTTGATGAAAGTCTGGTAAACGTTCTACAATGTTCACACGCTACCAAAATACGTCTTTTCACCTTGAATATACAGACGCTAGTCCCGATTCTTTTAGTTGCGAGTCTATCATTCCGACTGCCACGTGTACATCCGCACATGCGTTCATCAAATAGTTCCCGCATTGTTAGGGAAGCGATCCTTAGCCATTTTCCCTTCGCTTTCAATATTGAACACATATAACTCTTATTTATACATACAATATAATAAAATTAAATATGGAAATATTTATGACGTCTTTAAACAAACTTAATTGTTCGTAACAATGAACATTAGTAACACGTTTTCGTCATTCAACCATCTCATACCAACATCAAAAACAAATTACACTCTCAACAAATATTCACATAAACGATTTTCTTTTGGGGTCTTCTAATATTCTGTCTCAATAGTGTAAATAAAACTTAGCTTTAATATTAAACCATTTAACCTCACTTGACCAAGAATACTTCCTAATCATTATTAAAATGATAGTGTTGTAAGAAAAGTAGTACATTCTAATTTTTTGCACAATATTATTGTGTGAAAGTAGCATATTTAACCTGTTTCACATCTTTATTGTCCAATAATCAGGATGTATATTAAATTGATTTACCTGAAATGAAATTCCAACAGACTGTCACAAGTTGTATCACAGAAGTTAAAAGGTTTATTTTTTCAGTAATTTGAATTTAGAATGGGTTTGGAGTTAAACTAAATACTATATTGTTGTTTGCAGGAGTAGCTCAAGGCAACATGACTTGAAACACACAGTGGTGCAAATTACATGGAGTCACCACCATCATGTTCAACATGGTCTGAGACATTTCCATCCAGCGATGATAGTGGGCTACTCTTGACCAGTGGCCATAGTGGCTCTGTCTCAAGTGAAAGTGCTGGAAGTGGGGCTTGTAATTTTGTCATGGAGGTAAGAGACAAACCATTAATGTGAAACAAATAACTTTTGAGTGCCCATGTACACTAACCTTTATGATTAGCACATATTAGCCAACTTTTATGACTTACCTGTTAAGTGTGTGGGTGCACAGATCTTTTCATGACTTTACAGCAAAGGAGGCATTTTTACAGCTTTGTGGGCACATTCAAAGTGTTACCAAATTGCATCACGAACATGGGAAGGCATTAAATTCCATTGAGTTTTCTGTAACTTTTACGCTGAAATTAACTTAATGTGATGGGACGTAATGCGAAGTAAGAAACTAGAAGGTCTATTAGGATGTACTTAACGAGAATGATTCTGATTGGCTATTCTTCTGCTCGGCAGACTTGTTGGATATTTAATTTTCTAATCCGAGGTTATGTTTTCCAAAATTAAAAGAAAGAGAATATGCAAATATGAAGTAAAAGCATGTTTAAATGGTTTATAAAGTACTATGGAAATGGCCATAAACTACTTTAGGAGCAAACCAAAGAAACAAAGAGTTTTGATGCAAGTAGTTACATAGAGAAGCACAATTTATTACTGTGTGGCACTACTTGCAATTGATTCAAATAGTCATGTGACCTCCATACTTTATGTAATGTGAAGGAAAAGTTTGGTATTGCCAAACTCTTACATTACGTCATGTTATGTCAACCCTAAATAGCTCCATTTAATATATGTGTTAGACTTTCCTGTTACATCTTGAGCCGTTAAGTCACATTACATTAGTTCATACAGACTGAATGTACCATACTAATTAATATACAGTGTTATGACAGGTCAGAGCATTTGTGTGTCTCTCCTTCACAGGGTCGAGCAAAATGCATAGCCAGTAGTAAATGGGTGCAAACATTGAGTAATGGAGACAAATTGCAAAGTCAAATCCCTCATGTAAATTATCTTATTTGTGTGCTGTCTTTAGGATATTCCATTTTTGTGAGTTTTTGCTTATGATTCATGTTATGAAGTGTAAAATATGGACTAGAAATCCGCGTATAGCCAGAAAGTGGTGTTCTTTGCTTTAATACATGTTTTTTGTGGTACTAGAAGGAATTTCAGTTTGTGTAATGGAAAGAAACACATTCTGAATTTCATGTCATCACAAAATGATTGTCCTTTGTTGGACGAGAGAAAGCTTTATGGGTTTAAAATTCAGGAAGTTGGAAAGTATGTAAGTAGTAAGTAGATGTTTGAAACATTAGAGCAGGTGTCTATCATGGCCCTGAGTGGCAATACCTGCAGCAGGCTACTTGCTGTGCCCAGTGCATTGTGGGCCAGTTCAGTGCAGGTGTTTGCGTGATGCATTCAGAGCAACGGCTGCATCGGAGACTGTAGACATGAATCACCTGGACTCGCCTTTTGGTGTGGGTCTTTTGAATACAAATGGGAAAAAAGGTTCTTATGTAGAATTGCCAGAGGTGTTGTGCATGCCTAGCACACACTCAGTATGTAGTGCTAAAAAGTTACAGTTTACAAAGATGTTATGAATTGAAACATCAGGTGTACAGTAAGTTAATTTTTGAGGAAATTGCCAAACCCTATTACTAATTATGTTTCATGATATTTGACTTATTTGAAAATAATCCAAGTAAATATTCTCTTAGTTTTAATTCCAAAATGCAAAGAATCTCCACTTTAAGGATAACAGGATTTGAAAGATACCATATTCATATTACGCTTTCTATCAATATAGATCTGCTACTAGTTCATATCAAAACTGATGTAATTAGAGTTGAATTAAAGTAACTTGGGTGTACTGACAATTGCCCTCCTGACATGTGCATTTCTGCTGCGCCATGTGCAAAACATGCAGTGTTGCCGATAAGTTGGTCGATTGTCAGCTGAGCGCTAGGGAACACATAATCAAAGATAAAATGTTTCACCTCAACTAACAACTTACAATGGATAACTATAAACAGATTAAAACTGTGATTTGCCCAAGGTATGCCAGTAAGCTTGTGGTTGGTGTTAATTTTTCGTGAGAGTAAGCACATATTTCATTCCATTTAACATTTTTACAAATGCTGCCACATGATTATCTAAATGTTTGTGCCAGTACTATATTATACTTTGCTTATAGTAGACCAAAGCTTTCATTTTTGCAATTTAATACTCTCAGGAATGAACTTAAAAGAAAGTGAGAACTAATTTTAATTTCAAAATTGCTGTAATTTCATGTTTTTTTCACAAAACAAGGTAATTTCACTTCATTCTGCTTTCCCCTAAATTTAGCTAGAATAATATTGATTGATTTATTAATCAACACCACATAATTTAGAAAAATAATGGGAAATCGCTTCATTACGTGTGTCATCTTTATCATTAATGCAAAAAATGAGTACCCTTACACATAATAAATTATCATCATCATCATTAATAAATAATACCAATATAAATATTTGATTTATGGTACTCACATTAAGCTGACAAGGGGCTTACTCCTAGTGAGGAATCGCTGCTCTCTTCTTCCTCTGAGGTGAAATCCAAGCCGGAAGAGATTATTATTTGCTGGATGCACTCTTCCTCCAGCCTTCTCTGTTTACTCCTTGAATATTTTCGACCACTTTTCCCCAGTTCTCTGCAGTGACATTCTCCACTGCTTCCTTGGTGAGTTGCTCTACTTCTGATACTGTAAATTTCTTATGTCTCACCACATATCCTTTCACTTGCACTAATATTTTTTCAGTAGGGTTTAACCTCTTGAGCGCTGGCCATTTAAAGACTCCGCGGGCTGAGAATTGCTAACCAATATCCAACGCCGTGCATTTAAATTGTTAAATGCGCTAAAAGTGCTTTGTAAATACACAGCTGTATTTTGCATAAATATTAAGTTATTTTAATGAAACAAAAACTGGTCTAAAACTTGTTATGTGCAGTATACATGAACATCATCAGCAAAGCAGAGCTGCTTTAACAAATCGTTGAAATGGCACTATTTCGTTTCACTGTGGTGAAAAGTTAACTTTCCTCTGTCGAACGCATCTAATATAAGTTCTACGAAAGAAACAGTAGTCGACCCATTGTATGTGTGGCTTGTGCATCAGAAAAACAAACCATAGTGTGAAATAAAGCACTAGTGTATGCATGGTCTATGAGTCATCAGAATAAAGCATGTTTGCAACTTATGCTTACGCGTATTTTGTAACTTGGCTAGCAGGCTCCGTTTGTTTCTTTCTTGAAATGCATACCTGCTTGAAGCTGAAGTGAGAAGTGATATAAAAGGTATTTTTGCACCAACTGGATATAACCTTATACAATATTTTTGGTAATTTGGAGAACTCTAAACCCACACAAGACAATGACCTACCTGGACTTCCTACTGTCAATAGCTTGCAGCCTAATTAAATAATACCACGTTGGGGGTAGAAAATCCAGAACCCCTGCACCCCTCAGACTTCAAGGAAAACATTATCCTAGAAGAATACCACCAAAAGCAAAGAAGTCCTGCTCATCTCGAAAGTGTTTCGTTTGCAGCAAGAAGGGAATTTGCGAATGTGGAGATGTGCCCTTGTGTGTTTATCCCTGTTTTGAGGCATATCACTGCAGAACGAACATATTAAGGTAAGCCTGTAAAGTATATAGGCTTTACTTAAATGTTTCATAAAGGGAAAATTAAAATAAGTTGAGTTAGACAAGGGATAAATAAGAGTTAAATGCACAAACGCACAGGACGTGTATACACGCCCATAATGCTCATCTGTCATTTTAAATGGACGTGATTTCACGTCCATAGTGCTCAAGAGGTTAAATGAGCATGGTAGGGAGAAGGCGAATGATTTTACGCCCTTGTTCCTTTGCCAGTTCATCTATCTCATAAAGTGGAAACCTTGATTTATACAGATTCATGAAGTCCATTAGTTCCACTTTTTTGAGAATTGGATCGATGTGGACTACATCTCTTGCAGTGACATTGTTCACCTTCTTCCATTGCATTGTTGGAGTCTTGTTTACAACTACTGAATGATAACTTGCATTGTCCATCACAATAGTGGAATTTGGCGAAATATTTGGCATTAGGCTGTTAAGAAACCAATCTGTAAAGGTTTTTGCATTCATTTCCTCATGGTAATCTCCTATTGTCTTTGACCTGAACATGAGAAAACAGCTTGGAACAAAACCTTGCAAAGTTCCAGCATGGACTACAATAATCCTTCCTCCCTTCCCTAATGGGGTATTCATTGTGCTTTGCTTGGTGCCATCACTCCACCCTTTGGTTAAAGAATGACCTGCATTTACCCAAGTCTTATCAAGCCAAACTATGGAGGTGAAATACACCTATCTCATTTCTCTCAGGTACCTATGTCTCCAAGCCATAATGTCTGTTCTTTCCATCAGCACACTTTTGTCGGAATATTTTTCAAAATTGAATCCAAATTCACATAGACAAATACGGAGAGAGCTCTTTCAGGGTTGAATGTAGCTTATACAATGTAGGGAATTCTTTTCTTTCATAATAGCTATATATATGGCGATGAATAGCATCAATCTGGAAAGCATCAAGATCAGTAATTGCCTTATGACGATGTCAGGTTTTTCCTGGACTTTCTAATAGTACTTTGGAAGATTCAGACTCTGATTTCTGAACTTCTTCCTCTTTTCCTTCCATTTCTTTCCCTATTCTGACAACAGTATTTTTACTTATTGTAAGTGCAGTTTCTGTTCTAACACTTTATTTACATCAATCAGTGATCCAACGTTTTCTCTTTCCAGTTTGAAATATTCCCTTAAGGCACATACCATCTGATGAGCTTTACCGCAAATTGCTATACCGTGACCAAGCTTACCATACTTTTTCTTTGGAGAATTGTGTTTGTGGCCTTCCTCTTCATTTTTTCCCAGGATCAGACATTGTTTACACAAGAATTGCAGCAGAAGCTTAGAAGTTTAAAATTAAGTAGCACACAGTTTACACTTCACTGATTTTAGGTTTAAACTACTTTATAATATAATATACAATATCATATAATATCAAACCACAGTGCAGCGATAAAAACACTCCTAGAGCACAAATAACTCAAAACTACACGTAACAGTTCAAGCTTAAAATACCATGCCAGTGCGAAAGCAAACAAACCAATGCCATGCATATGTCTAAGACGTAACAACAGTATGGCAGATGTAGCTTATGGAGGGGATGAGAGGGAATGAGAAAGCGATTACGTAACCAGGAAAACTACTGGCTATTTTCAAGGTCAAACCTAGTTGTCATGGCAATGGACCCATACATCACACCACACCATGCCCAGAACGCATGCCGAGCGAGCTGTCAAAATCACCAAGTTACGTTAATTCAAGATGCTGTATAATTATGCTTTTATTAATTTATTTCAGTATTCAATTTTGACCGTTTTAAACGAATGCTCTTCACAGTTTGAGAACTGCTAATCTAAGGACAGTGTGATTTTAATAATCTCTATAAGATGAGCCCAACCCCAGAAGTCTTTAACAGTATTCCTTTATTTTAATCAACTTGAGCTCTTCTTTAAGTCCTTAGGACTTACAAACCGTGTCTATACTGAAATTCAGGGTATTAACGATACAAACCGGACTTATGTCACATGTGTTTGGGCACGAAGTATTGCAACATTGTGGAGGGCTTTACGAAGTCTTTTCATATTATAATGGTCTGATGACGTTGCTTCCATTTTCACTAATAATACAGCACACTAATGGGAAAGAATAATCATACTATAACACACTGTCACACTTGAACCTCCAATTATTCACTTCTGAACAAGAGGAACACGAAACATAACATGATAGGTAGCAACCATGTGCTCCGTATGTTGTTGCCATGTTGTGCTTAAGCAGATAAAAACCAATTGAAAGTTTAGTGAAAAATGTAAAAGTAAATGAAGCATTTATTTCCAGTGTTACATATAGAAGTACTTGTCATTTTGTTTGATAATAGATTTGTTGAAAATTTAAAAACATAACTGAAACTTAAACTTTTATGGCTAAACCTGGCAATGATGCAACCTATTCCCCTATCATCTGCACCATCTCCTTACCCTAGCTGCTACTTCCGGTTTGTGTCGTTCATGACCCGAACTTTAGTATAGGGTCAGACGCCTGTCAGGGAGCAGAGAAACCTAAAGACCGGACAGTGTGAAGACCTGGAAGCAGGTAGTCAGCCAAGCACTAGGTATAAGAGTGAGGAAGAGGATGATATGAATTGCAGGCGAGATAGGTGAATGGAAAGGTGATTATGGAATAATTGGTGGAATGAGTGGTGGGGTGAACCAGAGAATCTGGAGAAAACCTGCCCAGATGCTGCTGCATCCACCACGAATACCACATGTGGGTCCTTGGGATCAAACCTGGGCCGCCTTGGTGGTAGTGAATGCTTTAACCGCTCAGCCATGGTGCCGCCTTATTCAACTTGAGTAACTATTTAAATGTTTTTATTTGTTTATCCTACTTGTATGGAGAATTTACATGCCTGTGCCTAGGGTGAGACCCCTGTCAGAGAGCAGACCAACCTGTAGACCAGAGTGAAGACCTAGAAGCAGGTGGTCAGCCAAGCACCAAGTATGAGAGTGAGGTAGAGGATGATATGAAATGCAGGTGAAATGGGTGAATGGAAAGGTGATAATGGAGAAGTGGAATGAGTGGCAGGGGAAACCAGAGAACCTAGAGAAAACCTGCCCAGGTGCTGCTTTGTCCACCACAAATACCACATGCTGGTTCCTGGGATTGAACCCAGGCCACCTTGGTGATAGGTGTTATGACTGACACTCTAAGAAGCACTGTCCTCTTCATACCTTAAACATGTCTCTGTACTATATATTCTTGTAGGCAATTCTGAAGGAAAAAATAAGGTATACCTACTGTAAGGTTTTATCTGTGGACACAGCCAAACTGCAGATATACAAACAGGTGACAAATGATAACACTCCTGCCATTGACATGAGTTATATCATTCAGTGAATTAACCAATTATTTGCTTCTTTACCCAGTTGTGCCCTGAACTGTGTATAACCTTGGGACCACTGCATTAGGATATCAATGTTCCTCTATTTTTTTGTGTTTATCAAAACCATCGCATCAACCTACAGTTTATGATTGTTCTATATTCCGACCTGTGAACTTGACTGAGCACAATGATGAATCAGTGCTGGGCATAATTGAATAGTAAAGATGAGAACCAACTAAGTATTTAGAAACCAGCAATGATTATTTGAGCATTGTGTAATGTTGTTACAATCTGCTACCCATCTCATCTAGTCTTTTGATATGGTATGGCTGAGAGGAACGTAGTTTTAATTATAACACAATTCATGTTTCTCTAATTGATAATATTGAAATGTGACTGTTGCAGAGTGCAAAATAGTGCCAATGTTAGTTTACATTGAGAGATTAAAAGTGTTGAAACACTGAGGAAGAAAATAAGCACAAAGTCACAAGAAAGTAGAGTTACATTTAAAAGACATAGAGTTTATGCTGGGTAGAAGTAAAGAGTGCGGTAGTAATCAGTTACAGGAAAGCTTTAAGATTAAGAATAAGCAGGGTTTCCAATTTATACTATTTTTTATTATTTTCAGTTACCAGAAAGCGACATAGAGGAGAAATCTCTTTCCCAGGATGAATCTTTGGATTTCTCTGATGGTATGTGTGGTGAGAACTTCAACACCCTGAAGAAAGGTCCTGGTTGGCCAGAGCTAACTACACTAGCTGATGGGAAGCATGTTGTTACAATTGAGCCACCTCCAGAATTTCAAGACAGTCCTCCATCTCCTCCCGTACTTGAATTACTGGGATATAAATGCAAGGAGCCATTACTGGAAGACAGCTCTGTTGCTGTAACTCCACCTTGGTTAGAGAAATTTGCATCTAAGTTGGTAGCAGTTCTTATAGAAGAAGCTCTCTCCATTTCTTGTAAGGTAACGTGGTCTATTCAATGCTCACAAGACTGCCACCCAGCATCAAATCAGCCGCAACAACCACTAGCATCTTCCCGAGGACGCTGGAGTGGGCCGCGTCTCTGTTGGACACCAGAGTTGCTACCATTCAGCAGTCCTTGCAACCGCCCCAGCTCACGTAGTTCTCTTGCCTCTTCTAGGCTCTCCAGTTCACATAATTCACTCTCCGTTCCAGCAGCCAACAAGGCAGATGACTCTAGCTTTATCACATCTGCCATGTCGCATGATGTACTCACTGCAAGTGAAATAAGTGATATGTATAATGTGCCATTTGACAGTGATATCTATGCAGTGCCCATAGATGTAGTAAGACCGCCCAGAACACCCCAAAGACCCAAAAGACAGCAACGACATCATCGTAAACGGAGGAGACACACGTCATCAAGTTCACAAACTGAATTAGAACGTTCTATAAGGCAGCAAACGACGCTAAGGAGCAAGACAGGTGTAACCAGTACCACTTCTAGTCATAGCAATCATGTAACAAAGTCGTCATTGCATTCAGATACAGCTAGTGAATCTGGTGGAACAAAACGCCACAGCGTTCCTGGACCATCAGCAATGAGACAGATACGTTCTGCAAGCACCGAATGTCCATCCATGTCTATGGGCCATGAACCAATCCACATGACCCTTCATGAGGTGCGGCAGTATTTGCAGAATCTCTACTCCAGTTCCAGTGACTCATCGGACAACAAAAGCAAGAATGACGCAATCACTCCAAAGCATCAGCAGATCCACATCTCAAGAACTGCGCATAACAACAACAATAACACTAGTAACAATAGAAATAATCACAGGTGTATAAATGAAGATGCAGCTATAGATTTTTCATCGAAAGGTGTGAATGGAAATATGGTGAACAGTAATGTGAGAAAGAACAAAAAGAACACTTTTGTGATAAATATCAAAAACAAAAAAGCCAAAGAGTCTAGTGAGGTTGCACCAACAAAAGACAAAGAGACTACTGCCAAAACCGAGATAACAGTTGAAAAAGAGAAAACTAAAAAGTCTCCCAGTGGAAAGACTAGCTTTTCTACCAATTTGAAACAAACATTGTGCAATATATTTCGTATTCGTAAGCTACCGTCTCCAGATCATCAAAGCAGTAAACGTGAAATGTCCGACACTGGTTTTTGTTTAGGAAATGGAGCCATTACTCCGAATGAAGGAGTTGTAGTGGTGCCGCCAAGTAGTGGTAAAGCACCTTTCCTAAAACGTGCTCTGCCCCCTCTTCCAGATCCTTCAGATGCAGGTGACCCAATTCCTGATGTCACACCCTTGCCTTCTCCTGAAGATGCTCCTGGAGTTGGAATTGAGGAAGAAGAAGCAGACTTGGTAGATGAGCCTAGCATGGATTTTGCTTCAAGCATAGAGAAAGTCAAAGATGTAAGTCTGTTATATGAAGTAATTATTTCTTTAGTAATTTACCTTAATTTACAGAGCTTTCAAGGCTTGAGAAAAGGCCTGTTTCACAAAATACAGTGCATTCATAAGTGGTGAGATTTCAGAACATTTATTGTATAACCTTGAAACATAAAGGGCCAATTACAAACAAATATATGTTATAAGCCTCAGATGCTAACTAATCAGCAAACATAATCTGTAGAACCAATAGCAACATTTTACATTTTTACTAATAGCTGTAAATTAAGAACATAATTTATTATTATTCAGTAGTATCATAAGCTCTTCTTTTCATTAGTTTGTTGAATCACACTTTCACTATTATTTAACTTTTTTGTAGCTTATTAGAACATGTTACATGAATCCTCATGCACATCAGGAACTGTTGCTTCTTTATTTGCTACATACAGTCCTACATAAGGGGAGGGTAATCAGCGAAAGAAAGAAAAGGTGTTTTCAACTGATTGTATGATTTTATTGCAAGGTTTGTGAATTGAAAAATAATCCTATAAAATGTATTTTATCAATGAACAATCTGCTCTCACTTCAAAGATGATGACTAGCTGTTCCAAATCTAGCAAACAGTCATTACATTTACATCATTAACTGGTGCCTCCACAGTCTTAAGACAAGAACATTTGCTGCAATACCTTATAATATACAACAATTAAATGTGTAAGTTTTACCATTTTTAAATCAAATAGTGCTTATTAAATATGATTTTCAAAATGTATAATGCACTTTTAAAATGTACACTGTATTTTCTTTAACATTTTTATTACCTACCTATTTTGTTTGTTGTAAATAGATCTTGAATTTTTAGGCCTTAAAAGCAAATTTTTGGGCACCTAACATTATAAAAACAGACACTGAAGACAGTTTTAGGTGCCTACACCAACTAAACATTTGATTTTATGTAGCTAAAATGTATTTCCACTTTCGAAAATCACAGTAAGTTTAAAAAAGCATTTTATTATTTTATTGGTTTTTTAATGTGTAACGCATCTTCCAATATCCTCCATTCTTCTCTATTGTTGCAGTGTCCATCTTCCAAATCCAATTTCTTGTTACAATGCCGTGAAGGGAGACCATGATTGTGATGATGGATAGACACACAGATAGTCTCTGGCCTATCATAGCATGCATACCAGTTAACACAGCACATTCAGTATATGCTCTAGGCTAACAATATATTGGTGCGGATTTTATAATAGTTCTGTACATAGCATACCGGAATATAGCAGCAGGAATAATGTTCTTATTGAATGATGTAATAGTTTGTTAGCAGACGCTACTCTTATCTTCAGGGTTGTGGTAACAGAATGGAATGCATAAATCAACGTTCCTTTATCACAACATATTTATTCGTTAATTTACACTTTTAGCACCATATTAATTATTCAACAACTTTCAAAATTCGATAGAATCTACACTGGCTAAAAGTTTGGGTGTAAGTTCCATGTTCACACACTACCAAACACACGTCTGATCATCATGAGCATAAGACGCTAATGAATCTAGTTCCTGGCGTCGGTATGACGCAACACCGCCATTCTTATGTATTCATCCGCGCAACAGTTCTCATTGGTTGAACACGAAGTGACAAGAAAACATTGGCTATCTTGGATATTGAAAAATAAGTCCCTGATACACCCAAATTAAAAGAATTAGAAATTTACACACTCTTACAAAAATATTTACATGAACGATTTTCTATTGATCAATATTCTGTCTCATATGCCCCTTGTTTTGTTTTTCAAGTTGTCACCTTATTTACAATCTTGAAACACAATACAATACTTCTCCCTACTATGATTCAATCACTTTGTACAATTTTTTTTTTTTTTTTTTTTTTTTTTTTTTACAGTCTTCTTCACTGTTTGTCTTTGTCTTTTGTTTTGACATGATACAGCATGTCTTTATAAATTTCACATATTTGATTACTACACAATGCATTCAGTTATTACACAATACATATCCAGTTATTGTACAACACATTTAGTTATTACACAACATGTCCAATTATTATACAATACATATTCAGTTATTGTATAACACATTTAGTTATTACACAACATGTCCAATTATTATACAATACATATTCAGTTATTGTACAACACATTTAGTTATTACACAACATGTCCAATTATTATACAATACATATTCAGTTATTGTACATTTGACATTGACACAAATATAATTTAAGTGTATCATGGTTTATTATGTGGTTTTTGACTTGTATTCATTGCTATGAGGAGAGAAAAACAGGATACAAATTTTGAGCTAATGATTATGATCATGTTTATGGCAATATTTTATTCAGTTCTTTGCCTTCTTTGTCTTATAAGCTGCTTATGTATAGGCAGGTTGTTGAGTCGGTTCTTAAACTCTGATGTTACTAATGGTACTAATTTTCTTAATTGGGTTATTACTCATTGTTGTTTGGTTCAACATTTCTTCGAGCTTAGCATTGGCTATATTCATCTTAATTCATGGGCATTGTTTTTCTGATTATGGTTTTCCTCACTTCACTAATTATCATTTCTTTGTCTCTTATTTCTATAAGAGAAAACTTCTATACTTACAATTATTCTGTAATTGTATTATTTTTCTTCTCAATTTACCCTCGACATCTTTGTGTCGAAATATTATATCTTTTTCATCATAATTGATTCATTTTTATTTTTGTCCCTGACATCCTTATGTCAAAAACATATTATCTTCCGTCGCTATAATTCATTTCTTTAATGACAATCAGTGTCCTCGTCTGTTTTTGTTGACAATGCTCTTTGTGGTCGATATAGCCAATGACTATGTTGATTTTCTTCCTTGTTGTAATTCCTAATCTGAACATAATTTTCTATAAGTAACCCATTAAAAATTGTTATCTTCTTTCATCTCTACTACTCCTGCCTTACACCTTCGTTGGCAAAGACTATTTGGTCCTTTCTTTGTATGGCTTCAATTTATTTTTATGGTATCTTCCTACCAACTTGCCATTTGTATTCTGTAGCTCATACGTGTGGTCACCCAGCTGTTTTGTTATGACCAGTGGTTCCATCTCTCTCTTCGTGTAGCCATCATGGTGTCGATGTCAATTGTAAGTTGGTGAGATTTTGTTGTTTGTCATCCACTCGGTTGGGACGAACTTAGTTGTTGTAATTTCCCTGAGTGTTGGTGGTGGTTGTCGTTTCTGTATTCTGTGCAGCATCGGTCCTATCCGGCACATTTTCATTCTGTTCCTGTTGTCTTAAGTTGTCGGTGTTCCCTTGGTTTCTGCCTCTTTGACGTGAACCTGTCATATGACGGTCTGTGGTTGTTCAAGTGTTCCCTACTGAATCGTATGTGATTCACTTGATGGGTATGGTCTCCTGGTCTTCCACGATCATATGTATATGTTCTGTATCTCGATTCGCCATTCGGTATTGTGTCGTGGTACCGCTGTCTTGTGTTCTCCATCCTCTCGCCATGATTATGTGGTTGTGGGAAATGGTGTGCCCCTCTCCCCCTTTCATGGGTACTCCTAGTATTTCTATGTTCTCCCTCACTCTGGTTGTTCGTAGCCGTGTTCCGGTTTAGGATGGGTGAGTTTGGGTGACCGTTCCTATGTCTATGCTCATTAGGCCGACCATTTTGTGTTTCGAAGGCTGTCAGCAATTCTATCATATCTGCAAAATCTACTGGCCTCGCAACAATTAACCCTGTTCTCACTGTGTCTGGGAAATGTCTTGTTATGCTGGCAATTAGTTCTGCCTCCGACAAGTTGGGGTCTAATAGCTTTCCTTTGTTGGCTACTTTCATAAAATAATCGACTAACGACAACCCTTTGGTTGGATCGTATCTACCTGTCGCTAGCTCTACCCTAGTTTGGTTTTGTTTAGCTGGGCCCCAATACCTTGATAGGAATAAATTTCTGAATGAGCTATACGACTCATGACCAGCTAGTGTTAACCTGCTCCATTCTAATGCCTTGTTTTTTAAGCTTTTCTTGACTATCATCATCCTAAGCTCGTTTGGTATCCTTTTCACTTTAAAATATTCTTCCATTTCTTTAACAAAGAGTTTTGGATCGTCTCCCTTCTCCTCGTCAAATGTAGGTGGTGTGATTTCATGTAATATGCTGTTGGTGTAACATGTGTTATGTGTTGTGTCATTGTTTGGTTGTGAACCTCTTTCTCTGTATGGTGAGTCAACATTTTGTACATTATTCAAATAACTCTCATCTTGTACATTACTTACATCTAAATCATCTTGTCTTTGTAATGCCTTCACAACATCATTTACATTAGCCAAACTTTCTTTCCCTTTTTTCATTTCTTCACAAATTGATTTTAAATCATTCTTTATTTCTAAGTGACTCTGTTTCATATCATTTATAGCATCCTGTTGTGAAAGCATCACATCATTCATTGTCTTAATTTTAGGAATTACAATTTGTTCTACAGTTTCATTAATAATGTCTTTCTTTACTACCTCAATCTCTTTCCTTAATTCCTCAGTTATTTCTGCTTTTACATTTGTAATCTTACAGTCTACACTTGTATTACATTCTGTTATTTCATCCCTACATCTAGCAATTTCTCCTTCTAACACAATCTTCTTCTCTCTCATCTCTGATTCTATCTTTCCCATCCTATCTCCTACAATTTCTATCCTAGCTTCTAAGGCTTCCTTTGTTTCATTTAAGTTTTTATGTACTAATTTTAAATTAGTTTCCATTACTTTCATATTTTCTTTACACTCCTGTCTTCCTAATTCTATTTTCTGTTCTAAGTTCTGTCTTCCTAATTCCATTTTCTGTTCTAAGTCCTTTCTCACTTCCTCCATTTTCTGACCTAATTCTACCTTATATTGTTCTAGTTTCTGGCCTATACTCTGACCTAAACTTTGTTCTATGTCCTGTTTCAGTTCTGCATTATTTTGTTCCATTTTCTGACCTAATTCTTTCATATTCTGTTCTAGTCTTTCAAACATGATCATCATTAACCTTTGGTCTTTGCTTATTTCCACCTGTTCCTCACTTTCTAATTCTACCTGATAACTAGGCCTATCTGCCCCTTCCCCCACTCCTGTTTCTATCTCTTTTCGCGACATTTAATTTCTTTATTTAATTCACTTAAGGTTAAAAGTCCCACTATTTTGCCACTTCTTAGTAGCATAAAAAATGGAAATAAAATGTATGTAAAAACAAAAATTTTGGATCCTACTTTCTTTTCCGTTGGTTCTTCGTCCAGTTATTTACGTCTCCTGGGTAGTTGGCTTCGCTAGATGATCTCCGGTGTTTTTCCTTTCCCACGTTGATTCTCCGTGTATCGATGATATCAAATGATAGTCTAATGGCGTCTTTTTCCTGCGCGATGGGATGGCGTCATTTGATGTTAACACTTCGTACTCGTAATTTTGCATTCCATTCTAAATTCGCGCTCCACGTTGGGTAAGCCATTTTGGTGCGGATTTTATAAAAAGATAGTCAACACATATTAGCGTGAATATAGCAGCAGGAATAATGTTTTTACTGAATGTAGAAATAGGAAGTGATAGCAGACGCTACTCTTATCTACAGGGTTGTGGTAACAGAATGGAATGCATAAATCAACGTTCCTTTATCACAACATATTTATTCGTTAATTTACACTTTTAGCACCATATTAATTATTCAACAACTTTCAAAATTCGATAGAATCTACACTGGCTAAAAGTTTGGGTGTAAGTTCCATGTTCACACACTACCAAACACACGTCTGATCATCATGAGCATACAGACGCTAATGAATCTAGTTCCTGGCGTCGGTATGACGCAACACCGCCATTCTTATGTATTCATCCGCGCAACAGTTCTCATTGGTTGAACACGAAGTGACAAGAAAACATTGGCTATCTTGGATATTGAAAAATAAGTCCCTGATACACCCAAATTAAAAGAATTAGAAATTTACACACTCTTACAAAAATATTTACATGAACGATTTTCTATTGATCAATATTCTGTCTCAATATACAATAGAACTTAATGCTTTATCACGTTCATGGTAAAAAATCTGTAACACCTTTAATCTGTCATAACGTCAGCCTTGCCATGAAGTCATAAAAAGCCTCTGCTTTCATACATTTTACAGGCAAATTGTAAACGTCATCAAGCATGACTATCCTATAAAAAGGTACACAAAGCTAGGTTTTGGCTTTATGATCTCAAATTTAGTCACAAAGTTTCATATATCAGGCCAATCAATGATAATTGATTCTTCTAGCACACACAAACTATGTGTAGGTAAACTTTATAAGTAGAATTGGAAATGTAAAGCTCAATGCAGTAGCAATGAATTAGCATTGTACATGGAAACCACTAATTAAAAGTTTTAAAACATTTTACCAAAAGTGACCTCTAGTAACCAGTAGTAAATGGACATGAACATTTAGTAATGAACGACCGAATTGTAATGTTAACCCCTTTACATAAATTGTTTTATTTGAATTCTATGATGGCAAGATATAAGTTCCCATTTTTGTGATAGTTTTTGTTTGTTATTCATGTTATAAAGTGTAAAAATGGACTAGAAATCTATCTGTGGCCTAGGATGTTATGTTCTTTGCCTTAATACATCCTTATGGTGGTCAAGGGAGTTTCAGCATTTATGTCAAACAGAAGCAGTACTATCACGTCTTCAAGGATTCTTATGAAACTATTTTCATTTATTTTATATTGAATATTTGGGCATGCACTGTACTCAACATTTTATATCAGGCATGGTCATTGGAGGAGAGGTAGCCCCATATTCTCTTGTCGAGTGATGAAGTTTGTTTTGATACAACACTTGCAATGGTGGCTTCATTCCACCTGCACAGTAATAATTACTGCACTGTTATTAACCATTTTGTTTATATTAAACTCATTGTACAATAATTATTACAGCCATCTACTGTGGTTAGGCAAATTACATAATCAAGTTTATAATCTTCATTTATATTATGCGCATAATATTCTTACACTGCCTTATGATTAACATATTAAATTGTTTCTCTTTCACAATAAATAAAGCAGTAAAGTTCCATTGCTATTTAACCTTACAAATATTTTAAACTATTTAATCAACATAAATTATTTGGTTTTAAACTTACTATTGTGCTCAAATCTTGAAACATGAAATACAATAGTTTTTGTTAAATGAACTAATAAGAAACTAAATCTCTAAAAATGGAATCACATTGTCCCCTTTATATGTTTACAAATACAATTATTCAGAAAGTATCTTTTGAAATTGTAAATAAATACCTGTAAGATCACCAAGGTTTGATTTATGCTTCTGATCAAAATGGTGTTTGATATTGTAACACTATATTTGCAAATTGAAATCTGCCTATTAAACAGCAAACTTTCCTGTTCTTGAAACTTACAACAAATTCTCTGTACCATTCTTCATGAAACGTACTTGCCATTGAATGAGGCATGTCCGAACCTGAACACCAGTGAAGGGGAGGGATGGCTGGTGGAGTGAGGCAAGAAAGCACAGTGGCCAGTTGAGCTGATTTTGCCCATGCCTGTTTTATTGTAAGTTTCCTAAATTTGCAAAATTTTTACACTTTGCGGGATGAGGCAAAGTTTTGCAGGTTTTAGTTTCAGGAAGTTGACAAATGTAAGATAACTTTAGTTATTGTAGTACTGATATTAAAAATAAATTTTAATTCCTTCATTGTTCCTGGAATAAAAGTGAGCACACATTTGCCACCACACATCATTCAATCATTAATGTTACAGTATGGATGGTATTGGGGTCCTATATCTGGAGAAGCAGCAGAGAAGATATTGTCAAATGAACCAGATGGATCGTTCATAGTACGTGACAGCAGTGACGATCACTATATTTTCTCCCTGACCTTCAAGTTGAATGGTTGCATTAGACATGTCCGGATTGAACATGATCAGGGTTTGTATTTTAGCATACTTCTCTTATGGTCTAAGCCGTGATTCCACAATAACTGGGAGTTTACTCTCCTCTTGGGAGGAGAACGAAGAGATGTTTACAAGTTGAATGAGACTTATTTAGAAGAAAAAAAATGAAATGCTTCAGTTAAATAGAAAGTTTAATCATTATAGCAATAATTTATATCAATTTGAATACACATTTTTTTAAGTTATCAGTGTTTTTAATATTTTCAGTTACATTAGAAATATATATGTTGTAAAATAATAATCTAATATCAAACTTATTTAGCAGTATAACATTTGCTTTACCATTCTTTTTTTAACCCCCTCATGGTTGTATTTCCAAAAATGTATATCCACAGCTGATTTTTCTGTTTTCATTTAAGATGTTGAAATTGTTCTCTGGCTCTAATTTCTAAGTCCCCTTTTTTGGGGATGAATGGGGCTGTTAGTATTGTAATGTGGTGCTATGGACCAAGGTTATTGGAAGGTCAAGGCCGGTCAGTTGGAACTGTAAACAGATAATCGGCACATTAATCCAGTGTAAACTAGATAAGCACTATATTCAGATAACTAGAGCCTCCTGGATGTTTCTCCATATTGAACATTCTGTAAATTCCCAATAGCTACATAATTGAGTGCTCTCGCGAAGCTCATGAGTGAGCGAGCCAGTTAGCAAGTGCGTTTCTGGTGCGAAAAAAAGTGTTGTTCTCTGAATTAATTTGTGATGACGTGCAGTGAGTGCCATTACTGCAAGGGAGTAGAAATATCTTGTGTTCGACTCCCCAGTGAATCAACCATCTGGAAGAAGAGACTACGTCAGGCTTATTTCATTACATCGCAGAAGAAAGTGAAGTGAATATGAAAATAAAGTGAAGTGTTGTCAAACAAGACTGAATGAAGTGATGGTTGTAAATTGGATGAAGTTGCAGTGTATTCTATTATAAACCAGACAATTGATAAATGCTAGATGTTTTACAAAATGGAGCACTCGGTAGCTGTTTTATGCTCCTTTTTTTTTATTTTTTTTTTAAAGGGAGACAGCATTATGTTACAGTCTTGAAATAATCTGTTGCATATTTCTTGTGTGCCCAAGAATATATGAACTTAATTATATTTTCTTGTTTCTTAGAACTCTTCTAGTTTGGACATGTCTTGTATTTTCTTATTTCTTGTTTTTTGAACTGTCTGATCTTATTTAGTATGTAGGATAGAAGTGTAATAACCCTGCCGACTGAAGGAGGTGAGAGAGTGGATGTAAACGACCAAAAATTTATGCACATGAGAATGTGTGAAAGATATAAAAATATTTCAAGAAACACTGCTGTTCGTGCCTAATGAATTCCACACTCATGGACTAACCATTATTTACTTAGTGACTTTAGAAACAAAAGATCATCATAATTTTAATCACTGACATTTATTAGCATTAACAAGTATGCAATAATATTGTGATTAATTTGAAATAATAGTTTAGCCACGTTTTCTGGCTTAAAAAAATTTTCACGTGATTAAGCAAACATTCCCGTGATGTACATCAATATCAGAAAAGTAAACAGCTAATGCAATAATATCTGTTCTAACAGGTTTAAGAAGGCAACATATGAATTTTTTATTTTAAGTTGCACAAAAACTGTTGATTCTATTCAAATATACCAAAGGAAAAAGGTTGTTTATTCAATTTTTTATGAATATAGCCATAAACTAAGAACCTTTAATCAACAATAATCCAGCAAGGTAATGATAAATTTTTGGCTGAGTATTTTTTCTAGAAGACTATAAACTTTTTAGCTTTTTGGTGTTATAGTTATTCACAATAAGACAAATTCCCTCTTAAAGTCTACCCTGTGTATATAGGGTGTTTATGAACTACATCAAAATAATTTCAGAGATTGCAGATGTGACTTATAAAGTAATTTTAGATAGGCAATGCATGGTCTGCGGCTAAACATAACCCAGTTGTATGGTGTTAAACATATTAGTATCAGATACTGATAAGTAGAAGTTAAACCAAAGCCTAGTGAAAAATTGGGTTAGAGTGTCTTTAACACTGCTGCCTGAATATAGAAATATTGATTTCCAGCTGCCTGATTTCAGCACTCTCAAGATTTACTGCCACAAAAATCTTCCAAATCTCAAACAAACCACTGTAAGGTGCAACACTGAGCATTGATTAGCTGCATTCTTGGCCTACTCTAGAGGCAATTCTTTAACTGCTCTTGCGGCTTAATTCATAACACCCTAAGCTGATGCCCCAAAGGTCATGGGTTTGTTTCGTGTCATGGAGTTAGTGGCTCTCCCCCCCCCATTTTTTTTTCCCCCATATGAAGAAGTGTCACTATACATGTATACTCAGAATGCGATTCTTATTAGCCAATGCATGAACATTACCATCATTTTCTTGATTCAGTTCACTGAGTTCAGTATGCTGAGAATTGTCTTTGAGACATGAAAAATATGTACACCGCTGAACTTGCAGATATGCACCTTATTTATGGTGAATCAAGAAGGCAGTGAATGGTATCTTGATAGACATCAACCACATCACTCCATGTTCCAACCCATCAATGGGTGTTTGAGGTGTGTAACCTTCAAGGTAAATGGGAGGGGAGGCGGCGGGGGGAGGGAGGGGCAATATGAGTGTTACACAAATTCAGTGCACACTGGAATTTGAGAATTTGTTGTGCAACGAATTGCAGAAGATTGCATGTATTAACCTCTTGAGGGATATCGAAGTGAAATCACGTCCATTTAAAATGACGGATGAGCGACATGGGCGTATATACACGTCCTGTGCGTTTAAGCATTTAACCCTTATTTATCCCTTATCCAACTCAACTTACTATAATTTTCCCTTTATGAAACATTTTAGTAAGGTCTATATACTTTATTGGCTTACCTTAATATGTTCGTTGTGCAGTGATTTACCTCAAAACAGGGATAAACACACAAGGGTACGTACATCTCCACATTTGCGAATTCCCTTCTTGCGGCACACGAAACACTTTGGAGATGGGCAGGACTTCTTTGCTGTTGGTGGTATCCTTTTAGGATAATGTTTTCCTTGAAGTCTGAGGGGTGTAGGGGTTTTGGATTTTCAACCCCCAACGTGGTATTGTTCAATTAGGCTGCGAGCTATTTATAGTCGGAAGTCAAGGTTGGTCATTGTCCTGTATGGGTTTAGAGCTCTCCAAATTACCAAACAATTGTATATGGTATATCCAGTTGGTGCAAAAATATCTTCTTATACCACTTCTCCCTTCAGCTACAAGCAGGAAAGAATACGTATGTATTTCAACAAAGAAAGAAACGGACTCTACTAAGTTGCGAAACTCGCATAAGCAAAAGTTGCAATGTTGATCTATTCTGATGACTCAAGAGACCACGCATACAGTAGTGCTTTATTGCACAGTATGCTGACGCATAAGCCACACATACAATGGGTGTTTCTTTCCGAGAACTTATATTAGATGCGTTCGACAGAGCAAAGTTGACTTTTCACCACAGTGAAACAAAATTGTGCCATTTCAACGTTTTGTAAATACAACTCAACTTTGCTGATGACGTACATTTATACTGCATATAACGAGTTTTATACCAGTTTTTGTTTCATTAAAATAACTTAATATTTACACAAAATACAGCTGGGTATATACGAAGCACTTTTAGCGCATTTAACAATTTAAATGCTAGCAGTTCTCAGCTCGCAGACGTTTTAAATGATCATCGCTCAAGAGGTTAACACATGCACTATTGCACATGCACCCATGTTATTAGTGTATTGCAAGCTATACAGAAAGAACATCATTTCATTGTCAAAAGGTGCAAGCACTAATCCCGGAAGACTTTGGCCCCCAAGTACAATTGTGTAACTAGGCTTTGCTCCAGTAGCCTGAATTCTTTTCATCGGTAGATATTGTTTATTGATGAGACCTTGTTCACCAGGGATGACCTAGTTTTCAATTACTATGTCAGTCCACATGCTGTTGTGGAATTGAGTACCAGCAGGTGTTTTTGGTGAACACATGGTTAGGAATTATTTCAGACCATGTCATTGCCTCATCTGCTTTCCCCTTGGTTAAATGGATATGTTTATTTGCAGTACATTTTACTTGTATTTTTAGATGTGCTTCTGCATGTTCATCGTCGAATGTGGTTACAACATAATGGAACTCTACCCCATTTCTCCCTCACTGTGCAAGAGCATTTGAACCAGGTTTATGATGATTGATGGATTAGAAGGAGGAGTCTTAACAGTAGCTTGGCCACCATGCTCTCCCAACCTGAATCCAATTGATTTCTTTTTGTGCAGTCACCTCAAGCCTATGATGTATAGAACATATCATCTCAGGTCAGACTTATTGCCCAAATAGTGGCTTTATTTTACTAGCACCAGAAATCTTGGATAGAAAATGACAATTTGTTCCTTAGATTCTGTCAACTTTGCCATGACAATGCAAGCTGGCATTTCAAGCATTTCCTATAAAACTGACCTAAAGACTTGGATCCTTTTATGTTTTTGTACTTTCTTTCACCACTAAAGCACTTCTCATTTTGAAGTACAGCATATAAATATATCAAGCAGGATTCAACATTTTGTTAGCAAAAATTGTAATTAATTTTACTGATGTGTTGAAATAAGAATTTTAAATCTAAATCAAAACTGCATTGATATGCTCTGCTCTAAAGAAAGAAACATGGTGTGATCCTGTGTCTTGCTTTGTTTGCGAGGTAAATGTGTCGTGTGTGTACATGCACATGTGCTCTGTTACATTATTTTTATTATTTACACTTGTACAATTTGGGTTATTATCATTCTAAACAATTTCAACATTTCTGTTTCTCTTGCAAATTTTCTTCTTCTCTTCATACTTTTTTACTTATCAATTTTAATTCTGTCTTTATTTCATCATTGAATTTAGCTTGTACTGATTTCATTTCATCTATGGTTTCTTGTGATTGCATTACATTAGCAGTACACCAATTTCAATAATTACAATTTGTTTCACATTATCACTATTTATATTTTCTTTACTAATGGTTTCTATCTCTTGATTCAGATTTATTTTTATTTCTTCTGTTTGCTTTATTTCATAATTATTTAGATCTAATGTTAATTTCTCGATTTCCCTGACTAACTCTGTTTTCTTGTTACAGGCTTCATTTCCTAAGCTAACCCTGCATTCTTTCATCCCACCTTTGCATCTAGCTATTTCTTCTTCTAGCATGATTTTATTTCCCCATTTCTGTTTCTAAATTACTCATTCTATTTTCTAAGGCACTTTTTGTCTCTGGTTTATTTCCCTATGTACATCCTTCAAATTATTCTCCTTCACCTCCATATTGCTCTTACACTCCTTTCTACCCTCTTCTATCCCACTTTTAAATTGGTTTTGGTTTTTTCTCCCTTTTCCCTACTCTAATTTGTTCTTCAATTTTCAATCTTAGTTTGTTCTGTTTCTTTGTTACTTAGTTTAATGTCCTGTTCAATTTTCAATCCTAAACTCTGTTCCAAGCTGCTTATTTTTTTATCCCAAGCTGGCTAAGTTCTTTTCTACCTTCTTTTATCTTCTTCCTTTTCCGTTCTATTATCCTCAGATTCAGCCATTTCCTTTCTACTTTGTTTCATTTCTTGTGCTAAATTAGCTATCATTTCCATCACTTTGATCATTGGATCTTCACTGCTTAACTCCTGCACCTCTTAACTTTGCTCTGCTACACCTACTCCCATTTCTACTACTACTGCCTGAGGTATCTGCAGCACTGTTTCTCCTACCATGTCTATTTCCATTGCTACTCCTACAGTTCCTTTGCTTATTTTTTATAGTCCTACTTTCCTATCACTTCTCAATAACATATAAATTGTAGGGACGTAGCTTTGGGGGACGCTAGTACGCTGAGCGTTCCCTTATTTTTCTGTGTTTAATTGTTTTATATTTATTTTGTTTTGTAATGATTTTAACTCAGGACAATTATTTTATAGTCATTTAGCACTGAATTTTTTGGCAGGTCATACTGTTGAGCAGCTATATTTAGCTAAAGTGGCAAACACAAAATTTACAAGTCAATCCGTTCCATTCTAAAACCACTGTACGCTGAGACGAGTTAGTGTTTGACTGCTTGCATGTGGTATGGCTAGGATGGCCTCCCAACAAACCTCTCACCTACCTCCTGCCCACCTCTCTCATCTCCGCAAGCCCCTCACATACCCATCTGTATACGCTAGCATTTAGCCATATGTTAAAGCACAGTTCTGACTCAGAAGTATTGTTGAGATACTGTAAATTTTGTTTCTTTGCGAATAAAATTGTTGTACGTAAACTCGAAGTGTGTGATATTTACATCATAAGAATGAGTGACATATCACCCCAGCTAAGATGTTTTCTCTCCTTTTTTTCGAATTTTGGGAAATGAGCTTGTTTCCATTTTATCGCACTATATGACTTGTATTTTATAATATGTTTTTTGATAGTTGTATATTTTTGTTAAATGTATTTAATATAGGTACATTTTAATGTGTTACAGTTTAGAATGAAAGATGTTGGGTACTATGGAAATTACAATAACTACAAAACAGTAATGTTACTTTAATTTTATTTCTTATTGGTACTATAGTACTCTTAAGAAGTAATATTTAAGGGAAATAATGAAAAGCCTAAGCGCAAAGCGTTTAGTTTTCCGAGAATTCCCTAACCTTTTCTACTTCCCAACCCAGGGCCATCTCTTCACATTCACTATGGCCAGGTAAAAAAAGGTCAATTGCCAAGAATGTTAATCTGTCCAGACCATCACTTCACTAATGACAGAATGGTCAACTACCAAGTATGTTAAACCATTATCAGCCATTACTTCAATATATTTGTAATTGAGAGTTTTACTTTATTCTTTTTTGTAATGTAACAGTTCACAGAAATGAACTTAAAAGAAAGTTAGAACTAAGTTTTA
This sequence comes from Tenodera sinensis, assembly GCA_030765045.1. Lineage (NCBI taxonomy): Eukaryota > Metazoa > Arthropoda > Insecta > Mantodea > Mantidae > Tenodera > Tenodera sinensis. The sequence goes on along the minus strand of CM060961.1, from coordinate 25,825,182 downwards.
GATTCAAAATTGCTGGAATTTCGTGCTTTTTCACAAAATAAGGCAATTTCGCTTTAATCTGGAGTCATTGTTAAAATTCGCTAAAACAATAATATTGATTTATTGATCAACATCACGTAATTCAGAAAGATAATGGGAAATCGTTTCAATATATATATTTTTATTTTACTTTAAATTAATACATACTTGAATATGATAGACATTCAGCCCAGGCTCTTAGCCTGTCCTATCCACCCAACACAATTTCTTATAGGTGAGACAGAATATTAGAAGACCCCAAAAGAAAATCGTTCATGTAAATGTTTGTTAAAAGTGTAATTCGTTTTTTGATGTTGGTATGAGATAATTAAATGACGAAAACATGTTGATAAGGTTCATTGTTAGGAACAACTAAGTTTGCACAAAGACGTCATAAATCTTTCCATATTTGATTTTAATATATGTTTATAAATATTAGAATTGTTTGTGTTCCATAATAAAAGTAGGGGACGATGATTGGGATCGCTTCCCTAACGAGAAAGGACTATTTGCGCGGATGAATATGAAAAAGGCGGTGTCACGTCAAAACGACGCCAAAAAACAGTTCACTAGCGTCTCCGTATTCGTCATGGATGGACGCATTTTTATGTGTACGCGTCATGAAATAGTAAAAGTGAATTTACTAAGTGTTTAGAGACCTTTAATTAAATTTCGGCGATGCTAGGGAAGTTGTTGCTGTTAGCTAATGCTGGATTTCTGACAATGAAGTCATTAATCCTCTTGCTCTACAACATTTTTCACTCAGAGCAATAGCAGTATAGTAACCGCTTTTTAGAGAGCACCATATTTTTATGTTTTGGCGGTCACATCGCTCTCTCACAACCCCCAGAATGTCTGGAGGACCACACCTGTCGTTGGTTTACGGGTCTCACCGACCTGACCGGGAGAATTATCAAAATAAATTCACCGACCATATCCTCTGATTACCAATCAGAGGACGTATTACATGCCATGACAGGTCAGCATGTTGGGGGTTAAGATTAAATTAGTGTAGATGTCCTAATTCATTTGTATATATGTTTTACCATGATTATTGCTATCATATAGTTGATGCATACCTGCCCTCCGAGTCTTAAAGGCTTTATGTTTGAGGTTATTTCGAGTCACTTATTTACACTGAAAAATGTTGGTTAAGGAAATGTGACTTTTGTGAGCATTTAAAAACCTTTCAGTACTACTTTATCTGATTACCCTCCCCTTATGTATGACGTACCAAGCCAGTGCCTAGAGTCAGATGCCTGTCAGGGAGCAGGTGAACCTATGGACCACACAGACTGAAGACCTGGAAGTGGGTGGTCAGCCAAGCACCAGGTATGAGAGTGAGGAAGAGGATGACATGAAATGCAGGTAAAATGAATGGAAAGGTGATTATGGACCAATTGGAATGAGTGTGTGTGTGTGTGTGTGGGGGGGGGGGGGGGGACTAGAGAAAACCTGCCCAGATGCAGCTTGTCCACCACGAATACCACATGTGGGTCCCTGGGCCACCTAGGGGTACGCAAGCAATCTGACCACCGACCATGGCATCTTTCAATACTAAAACTTCGACAGTTAATCCTCTTGTTCAAGGTGCTGTTTATGAGAAATTCATTACAGTAATCACAAGTAGTATTTACTTTTGATATGTAATATTAATTTTGTGATATCACAGAGGAAATTTTGGGGAGAAGAAGGAATACTGATAAATTTAAAAGGAGTGGTAACAATTTGAAAATTCAGATTAGGGAAGTTGATCCGCTAAAATAAGACTTTCTACTGTGATAAGATTTAAAAATTGTGAACAAGAAGGTGCAAATAAAATGTTTGACTAAAGTTAAACCCGAGTGTATGTTCATTCCATCCGTTACCACGCCCTGAGGGAAATAAGAGCCACATCGCTCAAACAAGAAGACACCCTCGAATAAAAAACAGCACCATAGGTACATACATTTTTCTTCTCTACAGCTATTTAACACAGATAACTAACACAAAATTTTTAATTCTGCTCTCTTTGTACAGACGAATTCCATTTTTTATTAACTCTACTTAAAAACTGACCTAAGTTCCTGACCTTTCTAAAAATCCTCTTGAATGCTGTTATCCTATCTCCCTTCTCCCATTTGTGCCCAAGAAATTCTTTCCTCCATACGTCCATTCCTTGGCACTCAAAGACTGTGCTCCAGATCTTCCGTCCCCCTGCAAATAGGACACTGACTCTGAGGCATACCCTTTCTTAGTCTTCTCAACCTCCAAACACCAGTTCTTAGCCATGCTATTGCCTCCCTTTGTTCATTGTTTACCTTATCAACATGTTTCCCTTTCCAATGTTTCCTTCATTGATTTGTAATCTACCAGGGACCTTTTTTCCATTATATCACCAAACAGTTTTTGGATTTCTATGTCTTCAAACCTCTTTCTTGTTATTTTCCAGAATTCGTTTCAATATAATGTCTGCCGCCTTTATTGTTAATGCAAAGAAAGTGTCTCTAGTTATGGCACTCCCATTTTTTTATTTCACGCTACGCCACTGATAAATTACAAAAAATTGTTCTCCTACTTCTGTTGTCTTGTGTACTTGAGAATCTGATGAGAAGATCTCTGGGTTCATGGGTCGCAATACTTTGTCATCTGATGTTGTAATCCTTGGGATGCTGTGTGAAGATCTGATCATAATGCAGTGTTGGGGCCCCAATGCTCTGTGATGGCAGTGTATGAGGTGTCCACAGATGATGGCAAATTTTAAATTTTGCCACCCCACTATTTTTAATTTTGTTTATCTATGGGTTCAAGCCCCACATTAATGTACTATATGCAACAGCTCCTTTTATTGGAATTTATAGAGAATTCTTCTTTTAAATTGCCCCATGTTGGGGCTCCATATTTGACAGTTCTTTTAACTGTAATTTATCTTCAGGACATGTTGGTTTAGACAATTTGAGTGCAAGGATTTTTCAAATTACTATACAGTTTTAGCAATATATTTTTGTTCTGGATGATAAATGCAAAGAACTCCCTGCCTAATTACAGTTTTAATTATGAAGATTGTCTAAAATTACATATTTAATTAGGAATATGTGCAGAGGAAGTACTCTGTCTTGTCATGGACAAGGCTGATACAAATAATTTTTCTGCACTATTGATTTTCCCTGTACATAGATGGTGACAAACTTTCTTTATAAAACTTCTCAGACACATGAAGTAATGATATCAATGCAAGCCATGTTTCCTTATATCTAATAATATAAATTATGCTTTAATATTCCGTAAGATTTGGTAACAGTTTCAGACATTTGGGAAATATTCAAATGTGATGGCAACACATTAACATAGGTAATATTTCTCAATTAATACAAATAAATATTAATCATATTCAATAAACCATTATTAACTAGTAAAATAAGGCAGTTTTCAACATAAATCACAATATTTTTCTAAGGCCATATATTTTTCTACAGTCTAAGGGTCCTGGGTTCATTTGAGCATAATTTCACTCATTTTATTCATGCATCATCTGATATGACCTGATAGTTAAAGGATGTCAAAAAAGAATGAGAGAGAAACCACGACTTTCCATTTTCCACAGATAATGCAGTACTCACCTATAATGGCTCACACAGATTTAAACATCACCATAACAATCGGACACAATGACAATGTACTGGCGTTTTGACTCAAACTAATAGTTAACAAACAGGGTTTGTGCACCACTTTGGTACCATTCAACTTCATTGACACGCCATCTAGCACTTCACTGATACAAAAGATATGTTTATTTTCTAACAACAGCCTCAGTTAAAAGCAGGGCTACTGTATGCAGCTTATAAGGAAAAACCAATTTTTCAAAGGAGCAGGGATCTGCATATTGAGTAGTAATAGTAGTCTAATGCCCTGTTGCGTGGATATATTCCATTTTCTTTCTTGCTTCCCAGTATAGTTCGGTTAGCGATCAAGAGGTTAACATCTTGAAAGTCATACAATGGGGGAGATGATCCTTATTCATTATAGAGTTCTCATCCTGGCACAATACACAATTTGGTGAGTTGAGGATACCAATTTTATGAAGATGCGCAGCCAAAAAGTCAGACTTGTCACTAATCTAAATGTTGCAACAGTCTCGTGTCTTGGATAATTAGGTAGTAACTTTTTGTTCTGTAGTAATGCTGCCCAAGATTTATCAATACTTTGAGTATAATAATATTGCTTCAGTTCTTTTTGGAAGATTCTTTTAATTATAATTTTTTCCATGTGGTACGGTAAGGTTTGATTTGGTTTTTGCAAGATTTTGGTTCCTTTTTTGGCAGGCAGATCTGCAACTTCATTCCCATATATCTCACAATGAGAAGCTATCCATTGGAGCTGGATATCTTTATTACATTTTGTTAATATTTTTATCATCTTTTTTATTTCTAGCACATTAGAGAAAGAGGGAGAATAATTTGATGCAATAGCTTGAATAGCTGATGTTAAATCACTTAAAATAACAACATTATGAAAAGAATTTATTCTGTAAATAAGATGTGTTAGTGCTGCCTGTGTAGCTTGGATTTCTCCATCAAAATGGGTTTAATTTTGTCCACAGCTATATAATAGCTGAATAATTTTGAGTATATTCCAGCTCCTGCTCCATCTTCATTGTCCAATTTGGAACCGTCAGTGTAGATATGTAGCCATAGTGGTTCGGGGTACAAACTGTGGATTGTTTCCAGAGAAATTTGTTTTAATTTGGAGGAAATCCTGTTACTTTTAAATATATGTTCCAGCAAGTTTAGGTTGTAGTTAATATCTATATTGTTTATTGGTGAAACTGTTATGAGGAGTCTCTCAGACTTTTGATTTGGATTATGGTGTTCTTGTAATTTATAAGCTTTCTATATGAAGCCCTGCTGAGTTTTAAGGTTTCTCTCTCTGTTTTGATATTTTTGCCAATAATTGTCTTGAGGTAGTCTTATTAATTTTTCATATTGAGTTAAAGCTTGTTTATTAATTTGACAGATTATTGGAGGGTTTTCAGTAAGCATCTGCATCACCGTTATGGGAGTAGATTTAACACCAGCTATTATCAATATTAAAGTTATTTTGAATTGTTTATTAAGGATTTTTTTATTGGATGCAGGTTTGCCAACTCGTACGATAATTATGGGGGCATACAATAATTTTAATGTTTGTACACATGGTTGCCAACCCGTACGATAATTATGGGGGTGTACGATAATTTTGATACGGGCGAAATAGCATTTTCACTGGTTTGTCACACCAGCGAAATGAAATTAATTACAAGTACCAACACCGCTTTTGCCCTCATAGTCTGTCTCCATCCCTCTAAGGCAACTGTTTCATATCCTACTAATCCTTCTACCCTTTAACCCCTTGTTGCCAGTGTGCGCAGATCTGGTAATCTCAATGAAGAAGGCACTGTTCAGAAAATTGATGATCAATAGAGAAAACTCGGAGTAAGTGATATTCCATGTGAAATAAAGAACATGCCTGAGCTTGGCAGTTTCTGGAGTGCTGTTAAACACATGTCACCTTGGTGGAAATACTGATTTCAAAGAACTGGCGGAGTTTGCAGTGATCTCGTTGCCCCACGAGAAGATGTTAAAGTTTATCTCAACAACAAATTTGTATAATGCTACAACGATTGAGGAAGATGATGAACTTTCAGATGAATAGTGCTAGAAACATAAGTACTAAAGTTGTAATACTGGTTGAGGTCATCAATCTTGTAAGTGGATACCATAAACATCAATACTATTACATTCTCATAAGTGTTATACTGATATTTTTATTGTTGTAGCATTTGGTTTAAGATGTACGATAATTTTGATTCCAAATCTATAATTTTGAGTGGCCGGTACGATAATTTTTCTTCCAAATGTTGGCAACCCTGATTGGATGTAATCAGAATTTCGCTACCGTATAATAGAATAGGTTTAATGTATGTCTTGTAGGTGTTATTTAGTACTTTCCTAGAGCAACCCCATTTTGTTCCTGTTAATCTCTTTAATATATTGCATCTTTTACTTACTTTTTGTTATATTTTTAACATGATATTCCCAAGATAATTTTGTCATAATTATATACCCAGGTATGTAATCTTGCTGTTGAATGTTTTGACCATTTATTTTGAAGGAGAACTCAGGTACAGCATGTGTTAGGGAAAAAATCTTATAACATGTTTTATTGGTATTTACTTTCATGCAGTTATTGTTACACCATTGTTCTAGTGATTGTATGGCATTATTCATTTGTGAATTGAGTTTATGCTGAGTATTTCAAGGAGCAGATGTCCAGATGGTTAGATTGCATAAAGTGTACAATTAATATCATTTTTGAGTAGTTCTATTGGTAAGTCATTAATCATAATTTTAAAAAGTGTGTGGCTAATTACTGAGCCTTGAGGAAGTCCTATTTTCATTTGTTTGTATTTAGATGTTATGTTACTATATTTTGTTGCACAAAATCTTTGATTGATGAAACTATAGATCCAACGTAATGTATTGCCATTAATATTTAATTTCATGATTTTGTCCATAAGTTTTAATTTCCAAACTGACCCAAAGGTATCTTTAAAGTCTATAAATATTGCTGCTACAGTTTTTTGTGCATTGAGAGAATCTTTAGTTTCTTGTCTGCATATTGATAAATGCTGTAAAAAATTTGCAATTATAGATTGCAAAGTATGTGAAGGAACTCAGCTCTTGATTACAGTTATGTATATCTATATGTTAATTGTGTGAGGTAATTTGTAAGTAAATGTGATTTTACAATGCTGTTTAATTGTCATGCTATAAAATTATTCTCTCCTGTGATTGACAACTGAACAATTTTACTTTACGGTGCTTTCTTTTATGCTTATGCAGCTTTGATGTGGTGGTAATTTTATGTATATTTCCTGTAGGTAATTTTAGTTTTGGGAGTTGCACCAAGTTCAAGAGTCATACAATTGTGGATTTCATTGAGAATGCTGTAGAGCATTCTCGTAGTGGTCGGTATTTGTTCTTCCTCCACCGTCGTCCAGTTCTGGGTCCAATGAGGGTGCAGCTACTTCATCCTGTTTCTCGTTTTAAACAGGTTCAGAGTCTGCAACACATGTGCAGGTAATCCATTATCCCTTAACTTGACAATCAGAAGCTAATATTTGTTTCTTAAACAGCCAAACTAGGCAGTATGTTTAGAAGGTGTGAAGGCTCTCAGTTTTGGTGGAAGAGTAGTGTGCTCAAACATTCAATCACTCCACTTAACATATACAAAGAGATATAAACAGTGAAACTTTTCAAATGATTTGTGGAAGTATATGAGTTGACACTTTCAGTTTCATTTAACTTTTTATTCTGATGCGTTTTGAAGACCGTCATTTTCATTATCAACAGTTTCTTGACTGGTATTTGAAGGGGAAGAATCTGTTATGGTTGTGACCATACTGCTGTCTAGGTTGCTGGATGTAAGCTTCATGATGTTGTCTGCTTGTGGTATTTCAAAATTCATGGCTAGGTGAACATTCTTTTATGTGTATTTTTTCCTAAATTATCAGTTCAGCAGTAGCTTTTACATGTTTTAATAATTAGATATCCTGTCCAACGGTGTGCTGAGTTGACCAGAAATGATGGGCTATGCTGATTTGTCAATTAGTTTCAAGTTTTATGTTCCTAATGTGTTCCTCCAGTCCTTCAGTAACCTTGTTATTTTTTCCCAAATTATCAGTACAGAATTATCAATAATGCACAAAGAAGGTGTTCACTTAGCCATGAATTTTGAAATACCACAAGCAGATGTCATCCTGAAGTTTATATCCAGTAACCCATATAGCAGCACAGTCACAAGAGATTCTTCCTCTTCAAATGCCAGTCAAGAAACTGTTGAAAGGCAATGGTCTTTGAAACGCGTCCGGATAAAATGTAAGTATAGTGTAACTAAAAGTGTCTATAGGTTAACGTAAATACCTCTACAAGTTATAATAAAATCAATTTAGGAGTGATGTACAAATATTTATTATCAGACCATTTAAACAAGGAATTTGGAAGTTTGAATGGCTTAGCCTCTACATGATACCAAAACTGACACTGGCTCTCTGTAAATTAGAATTCATTTTAGAAAGTCATTAGAAGTATATAAACTTAAAAGCACTTTAACCAATATAAAAAGCTTGTGCAGGCATTGATCAACTTAAATTATTGTACTACAAGAAAATTCTTGTATGTAAGTGTAATTTAACTCTTTTAACTTTGCCATTTTGCCCCTGTTTAAATAACCTTTAGATGGTAATTGTTTTTTTTTATACCAACCAACTTACTGCTGGTGTAAATACTGCTTTATATAAATGGTGTGAGACCATTTGAGTGAATGTTTGAGCATGAAGAATGACCAATATTAAGAGAACAGAGTGTTGCATAAAAATGTAAATGTAATGTAACAAAAATTAAGAACTTACACCAAATAGAAGAAATATTGTGCTACACCCAAAATTTTTTCAAGATTTCACCAGAAATACATGTTTTGAGGCTTCCCTGAACCTAAAATGGCATTTTTGGAGAGAGAAATAAAATCTGTCAAAGGCTTTTCTATGTAAAGCATATTTTGGTGTGAGGGGATTTTCTTGAAAATCTTCATGTTGCATCTTTGGAAGATATTGAACACAAGTGCTGAATTTGGTATTTATCAAACGTTTGTTTTAGTTATGCTGATGCACACACACTCGTGTCCACATGTGTTTTTGAGAGGTGATTCTAAAAGTTTCAAAATGTGTATTTTGGTGAAATCTCGCTATCAAATTTTTGGATGGGATTCAATGTACTTATTATGGGTTAGTTATGGATAAAGTAAAAATATCACTGGTCAGTCATAAGCAAATAATATCACAATGTACATTATTTACGTTCTGTGGTGATAATAGTTCTTATTTCTGTCCTATTGTATTGGAACAAAACGTGCTTTCTGTTCTTGTGATTCCCTTTGTATGGTGAACCAGCTTTAAGGCCTGGAACCATTGCTCAGGGATATCATCTGATCGATAGTATAAATTACATACTATTTATTTGAAATTACGGGTACAAATGTACAAAGTCTTGAAAACAAAAAAAGCCAAGAAGCCAAAAAAGTTATTAGATTTTCTTGGTTTCAAAAAAAGAAACTAATGTAAGTTCATTTTTTTCAGGTTTGTCATCTTGAAGTTAGTTCGTCGAGATCTGATATCCACTCTGCCACTGCCACGCCGGCTCATAGATTACCTTAGCACACCACATTACTACTCGGAGCAATTGGTGGTGGAAGAGGAGCCTTTGCAACAAAGGGAGGCTTCCTCATTAACCCCTTCTCCCCATCCAGATGACATAGACATGTTTTCCTTTGTGCCTCAAGGACTTTCCTGAGGTACAGCTCTTCTAGGCCCTTTTGATATTCAATTCCACCTCCAGGGTACTTGGTCATTACTGTGGATGTGCTGTTTAGGGCTATGGACATTCACATACAGAAAACTTTTTACTGGAAATGTTTGCATGCTAAATATTGTCATTTTTGATGGTGCACCTTTCTAAGAGAGTTGTGAATTCCATTTTTATATACTCTGCTCCTGATGGACGTAGTTGTTAACCTTGCTCAGTAGTGAAGCAAATTTGTATAACATTGTGTGTTTAATGATAGGATGTTTGCAAAATTAAATTTGCGATTTAATGTGAGAATTTTCAGAGAACAAGTTTTATTGAAAATCTAAAGCTACTGACATTAAGTTTAAAAAACGTGATGTTTATGTTGGAAGTCAGCTTTTATCCTTGTGCTCCCACATTGAAGAAAATCAGAAATATTTTGATTAATGCTTGTATTGGGCTTTGTTGTTCCCAATATATTCATGCTTCAGTAAAAACAAAACATCTTTTCTATTTTTTGCTTGACTGTGGATACTTATTTATGTTTTATATAGAATTGTTTATGTTTTAGTTATGTAATATTTGTTAAATGTTTTTATTATTTATGTTTTACCATGAAATTAAGTTAGAAATTTGATACAAGAAATAATTATCACTACCTAGAAAATACTGAATGTGTTTTCTTGTTCCAGTAAGACCAATTTCATTTCTTGCCGGAATATTGAACATCAAAATATTTCAGCTCTATTCCTATATACAACAAACTGCATATTTTGGGAAGTTGTAAAGATTTTGAAAATCTCGAGGAATCTGGGACTTAAACCAAGGATCTTTAGCCGTTGTGCCATCCTTACATTGCCTTGGACCCACCTTAACTTTTCTTGTAAGACTCATATTTTCTCTGACATGTTTTGTGTTGTCACTGGCAATGCTGAAGGTATAGGGAAAATTATTTAATGGCCGCTCCCAAAAGTTTATCATGGCCGCGATTATACAAAATCAAAGTACTGCCACTGGGATTTACCAGTTTCAAACTAGTTCAAAAAACCTACTTTGCAAATCTTTTGAAGCAATGTTTTCCAGGTGAAATATATCATACCGCATTTACTAATTGTGTTGTAAAACCAACAATGAGGAAAAACACTTATTTTAGGTACTGAAACAGCACCATATACATGTATGCACATGTAACACACAACAGCATCTGCACAACCATTTAAACAGAACAGTTTGCCAACCTGCAAGATATGATCTGTGCACCAACTTAAGAATTACCATTAACACCAATTACAGCTGTATCTGCATCTGGGGCATCTTCTAGAAATATTTACTGATATTGATGTCAACAGAACAAACAGAATGTCACCAAAGGAACCAGAGAGTACTATAATGGGGTAAATGTGTCACAGTTGGCTTTTAATGAATTTAAATAGCTAGCATTCTCTGTACTTCTAGATAAGCATTTTATTGGAGTTGTAGGAAACAAAACTTAATGACAGTGGCTGGTGGAGGTGGTAAGTGCAAAACTCAGTGAGAAGCATGTTGTGCTTTGTGAAATTGTACAATGATGTCATTGTGAATTTACACTCTGGAACTGCTGATACAAATATAAGTTGTGCCCATAAAAATTACTGATTCAGTAAAGGAAATAATTTGTTCATGAAGAGCAGCTTGCAAACAAGCTTCCTACATTAACTGCTTGCCAAGATGATAATACACATTTGAATTCATCTTTCAAGGGGTGCTGTTATGAACCAAAGCTTTTCAAGTTGCCTTTTGAACTTTATTTCTCCCTCTTTTTTGTTTGTCATGTCACCATGTGATACAAAACAGATACTATGCTGACTAAATAAGGAAGAAACCTTCAGTTTATATGTTTAACCTTCAGTAGAGGTTATACAAGGTCATACTGAAAGTCTTGCACAAACCATTGTTAAAATTCAAATTGTAACAATGTAACAAAAATTACTGCAGGATCTTAACCCAATCACGTCATATTTAAATACTTTGGCAAGATTTAAATCCCCTAGCTGTGAGGGCAGTAATGGCTTAGTGCTTAAAAGATCATTTAAAATTAGCCACTATTTTTTGTTGAAAATTTGGGTGCACAGTATTAAAAGCATAAACTCACCAATATTGTTGTCATAATACTGCTTTTGTGTGTGAAAGAAATTTGAAATCAGTTTGAATCTCTCCATACTCATTGTTTCACAAAAAATTGGGATGTCAAGGCAAGGGTTTTGCTCCAGTACAATTGAATAGCAATTTTCGCACTTGAGAGTTCAAAATAACTTAAGCAATATAGGACCTGATTTCATTTTTCATCGTCTTCCAATACTTTCTGTCAGGATTGTTCAACTGCCTCGTTGTATAAGCATTCATTCCATCACATTTTATCAAACAAAGGTTCCATGTACCCTGAAAAAAAAATTGAAAGTGCAGACGGCATCTGTATCGCATGCTTATTCTGTTAGTATTTACAAATAGCACTATTTGCAGTAAAAGGGTAGAGAATGAGGTGATTGTCAGTTTTAGTCCAATGCCAGTTACATTGGTTTTTCAACGTCATAATGCGAACATGTTTCAAAGGGCCTGGCGTGTCATCATTAGCTTCATAATTATTTTCTTTGCTGCTTTCTGCACTAGATTCATTATCACTGTCAGCAGAATCTTCTTCAAACTGTTTAATATTCAGAAAAATCACCACTTTCACTCTAATACATTTGGTTTCAGTTTTCTCAAACCCTTCTCGTCACTGCAGCAAATGTTTTATGCCACCATGATGGCTACTGTGGCGAGTGAAATGATGCTAAGATAAAATTGTTTTTTCCTTGATTGAAACACAGGTGGTTACATCATACTGATCAGAATTACAAACACCACATGTTTGCATTTCATTCCAGACTTATACAAATGACATCTATGAGAAGGAATCTCGCTTAGGGTAAGTTATCCGGGTAAGGTTTTTTTCCGAGGTTTTCCCTACCCTGAGAAGACGAATGTCGGGTAGCTTGAAGCTCCATGGACCTCGGGCTCATTTGAGCATCATTTCACCCATTTCATTTCACTCATTCGTCCGATATGACATAATGTTGGAGGACGTTAATTCAAAAAAAAAAAAAAAAAAAAAAAAAAAATATGAGAAGGAACCTAAACTATGTGGAGTTATATGGAGCAATGCAGCATAGTGAGCTGAGCTTGTCATATGATTCATATGCCAAAAACATGCATGCGAGCCCTGGTCATCAAATGATGTGAATGGATTAATGTATAGACTAAATACCACATGTTGCCATATTGTTGTTGTTGTTTTCTAGTGCCTTGCATCTGGCAATGAAGCCATTAGCATTCGTGCTTTCCAATACTTTTGAACTGTAGTTTCTTCTGATCTTAATGCTTCACAGGTCTTCAAGTGGTCTTCGTTCATTTCTGCTGGATCGTTACACAGGACACATATTGTTGCCATATTGTTATATCATTAGATTATATCACATGACTACAGGAATGTTTCCAAAATGCCAGACATCAAATTTTTGTTATGACAGCAAACTGTCATTGAATTTCTTGTTAAAGAGGGTAAATCTGCAGCCGAAATTCACCTCATACTTCAATGTACCTAAGGATATATCTGCATGTTAGGAGATGGGTGAAACATTTCAAAGATGGGAACACGAGTATTTAAGAGGAACCCTGTAGCAGTTGCCCTCAACTGCCTCCAAGGAACACAACAAGGAAACATTGACGAGCTCATTAGAGAAGACAGGCATGTCACTGTGGATCTATTCGCTGCAAAACTTGCAGTAGGACATAGAAATGATTGAAGGCTTAGATTATTAAAACATTTGTACCTGTTAGGTCCCCCGTATATTGACTGAAGATCACAAACTTTAGAGAAGAACGATCACCCAAGACCTTCTTCAGAGATTACAAAATGAAGGTGATGAGTTTTTGACGAGTATTGTGACAGGCGATGCAGCTGATTCCATCATTACGAGCCGGAAAACAAACGATAGAGTATGGAAAGCATACCACTTTGAACGGAGTTCTATCGTAAGGGTATTTTCAAACTTGTGGAAGGATAGGAGAAATGCATGCAAAGAAATAAGACTATGTCCAAAGGTGACAGCAAAGCCCATAGATTAAGATAATGTGCTTTGTTTGTCTAAAAAATATAGATTAAGACTTTAAAAAATTGTTGCTCACAGATTTCAGTATCATCCTCATACTTTTCAAAGCAGTAATAAATTAAGTGAATGGTTGTGGATCAGTTAACAGAGATTTGTTCATTGTTTGATTTCTTTTTAGCCAAAATGTTATATGCGCAATGTACAAATAGGGAGAGTGAACCAGTAATACACAATAGGTGTTTCATCATCAGAGCAGGAATACAATTTATAAGTATTTTTTTTAAAAACAACTTTCTATATGAAGGAACTTTGTCAAGGAGTTTTCTGTTCGGCCTGACCAGGGTTTACTATCAAGATGAAAATTTCAGATTATTTATTGATGTAGAAATGTATGCCAAATCATATTTGTTTGAATCCTATGGTTTTCTTCCTCATATATGCTTTTAACTTAAGACGAAATTAAAGTAACAAATCTTATAAATAATAAAGACATTCAATCCAATAATAAAGTTATAACAATTGATGAGGAATTTAATCTAACAATTTCCCATTCAATAAAATAAATTAAATCATTCATAATAAAAAATATACTAAATATAAATCTTAATAAAGAAAACAATAATAAAGAGCTCCGCATTTTAACACAGGGCAACATCAAGCTGCTCCAGTATTGACTAGCACTCAGTCACAAAGTCTGTGCCTGCCATAATTGATATCAGACTGTACTTTTAACATTGGCCAGGCGTAAGGGAAAATTTGAAAAATTGTGTTGAAAGTAAACAATTGAAGGCCTCGGCCAGAACTTGAAATGCAGATTTTCAAGTTATTGCATCAATCTTTGCCTGTATGCTATTACTCTGGGATATGACTAAAATTCACTTATCTGATTCATATTTACCTCAGCGATTTCAAAGGTGATTCTGACACAATATTATCCTCATTGTGTTCCTGACTGAGCTTTTTTAGTTCTGTAGTTGTTTCGCTACTGATGTTTCTTAATATAAATACAACAGACAGAATTGCTGTTCAAAAAATGTCAGGCATACATGAGATAGACTTTATCTGTAAGAAACTTTGCATTGGCAAAACCAAATGCATTGGTTTGAAATTAAAAGAGTACTATAGATGTATTAAATACAAAGAAATAGAAAAATCAGCAGTAGCATATCACTTAAAAGAAAAAATGATCAGGTAGAAAATGAAACAAAATCAATAAAAATATTCCAAAACCCAATCAAGTTAACCATCTGTGGAAAAACTATCAGTACAGAAAAATGGAAACTGACTAAGCTTCCTGAGCGATACAATTGATGTCCATGTACATACGTCCAACCAAATGTAACATCTACATCTACACCAAGAAGTTTGTTGGAGAATCACAGCGGATTGTGAGGTAATGTGCCTCTAAAACATGTTCAAACAATGGAGAAGTTTGAGCGTTAATCCATTCATTGTCCTCTTCCAGTTACATGGGAAATATTGGTTGTTATGCTGTTCTTCTTCTAACATTTCAGTAAAGTACCATCAGATCCTTATTTCCTTTGTCCAAAAGAGACCATTGTAATAATTGCTCAGATCGTTGCACAATGTGCAGTTGTCAAAATTTAAAATCCATTCATAAGTTACCCTTGAGTATTAGCAAACTTTACTGTTTCTTCCAATTCTGCATTTTCATTCCTTCTCTCTTCCTTCCATTGTTTCTGCAGTAGGTTTCTTCTCTGAGTACTAATACTTAGTCTTTTATGTTTAACTGAGCAAACATCAGTAAACCTTCGAGAAACATAAGCACAAGACAAAAAAAAAAAAAATTAAAAATACTTCAGGGATATCAGGTATAATTAGATAAATCAACTGTAGCCAGTCACTTCTGGGAGGGAAATTATAATATGGAACAAAAAGTTTAGCTGCTAAAGTCAGTGCATAACACCATAGAACTGAGCTTATGGGAAATAACATGTATCAAAAGTTTACAGAATTGAATTGTGATCCACCAGTATCACAAATAATGTGGAGACCACAGGCTTCACATATCTTAAAAGTGTGGTGCAAGCTATGAGAAACACCACATATTTAAGATAAGTGAAGCCTGTGGTGTCGCCATTATGTGTGATATTGGTATATTACATTTGCTTCAATTGTGATCTTTGAAATGCCAGCAGAAGGTAGAATTCACCAACCATACACCAGATCTGCTACAGATACTTGGCCAAAAAGATCAGGGATTTCTATTTAGTTGAATATTTTGTCTTGCGAAGCATAGTAATAACAACTAGTAGTTGATTTTAGTGGACTCATGTTTTGGTATTCTGGTGACTATGTCATCCCAGTATGACACTTGCCTTTGGTCAATGGGTTACCTTGGACCACGCTGGGAGAATTTAATAAATTCAACAACCTTGCACCAACCTTTCCCCACATTTGACACTGTCGAATGCTTGAACACCATGACAGGTCAGCATTTATATTGGCATTTCCTCCAGTATGATGTAGTAGTTATACTACTGCAGCTCAGTCTGAAAGCACAAATAAATTTTCCTATGAATCAATAAAAAGGATTCTAAAAAACAGATTTGACCAAAAATGTAAGTTGATAGAACCTAATGAAAATTGATTAAAGAAACTTATGGAAGACCATGGCTTAGTTCCTGATTTACCCCAAAATTGCTGTTGCTGTGTTTTGGCTCATTATTGGACATGACTGCTTGAGTAAACCTCTTCATAAGATTGGAATTTTGCCATCACCAAGCTGTTTATAGTGGTCTGAACAAGTTAAAATGGACATGGAGCACCTGGCAAAATGTATAACTCCCTAGAATCATCAAAATATAATTTGCAAATACAGGGAGGCTAGAAAGAGAGTGACTTGTTCACTCCTGTGCATTAGAAACATTTACACTCACTAGAGGTCTGCGCTGGCTCTGTCCACAGGCTGGGTTCAGGCCTAATTTGAAAAATGTTTGTCGGGCTTGGACCGATAATGATAAAATTGAAATCAATTTCCAATAAGAAGATGTGCTGATTGAGTAAAAACTACTCCCAGGCTTAAAAATTAAGAGATACAAAGTAATTTATTATATTTTTTGGTCACTGATGCCAAAATTCTGAGAATAGCACAATTATTGCAGCATTTCTTTTCTAGGAATTCTATATAATTATTCTGTTGAAATGTTTCAAATAATAATAATAATATATACGGAATTTCAATGTTTACACATCTTTCTGTGCCTAAAGAATCTTCTTTCTTCACTCATCCCTATCCATCCATTCCATTTCTTCCAGTCCTCTTGCTCTCATTGCAGTTCTTATTTCCCGCATCCATGAGTTTCGAGGTCTTCCTTTTCTTCTTCTTCTTCCAGGTGGACTCCATTCCAAAATCTTTCTCGGTAATCTGTCTTCATTCATTCTTCTAATATGTCCGCACCAACTTGGCTGTTTATATCTTACATAGTCTAATATGGGAATGATAATGATAATATTAATAATAAATAATTAATTGTTAATTATTAATAAATAATATCATCATCAAAATTACACAATCAGCCTGGTCTGTGCTTGGGCCTGGGTACCATAACCTCTTCTCGGACTCAGGCCGGGCTTGGGCTTGGTTGAGCCCAGGCCAGGCAGGTCTCTAACACACACACTTTCTCTCTCTACTTAGCTGACCAGCGCTGAGAAGATGTACAATACATCCTTGAAACATGTCCTGCCACTAATTTGATAAATGGAGCAGTTGAGTGTAAAATTAAAGAACTGAAACTATTAACAGTGAAGCAAGTTAAATCAATAAATATACATGAATATCTAGAGACTAGGCTTCGCTTATCATATTTAAGATGGAATATGCAGTGACTAGTTTCATTATGCCTCCATAACATCCTCAGACTTCAAAACTGTTTGTTTTAGTCACCATCACTACGGACGCTAGGTGACAATTTTTATCACTTTACCAACTGCTGAAAGCCAAACAGATTTGTTAACAGAATCAATTGGTGGTACTTTAAAATAATATCTTTCCAAACCATTAAATCTATGGGTCCATTGAATTGTTTTATCATGTGACTACAGAGAGTTTATTGGACCAAATATAAGATGAAGTTTTGGAAGATTTTTACAAGAAATATAACCTATATAATGAATGCAATCAGAAAATATTCACAACATATTGGAAACCCCTGGTTTCATTTGTCTTGTACAAATCAAATAATAATAATAATAATAATAATAATAATAATAATAATAATAATCTTTATTAGCTTATAGACTTTGTTACAAGTTTCAAGCCTCGTCAGAGATAAACAAGCAAGATTTACAATCTATATACAAGCAGTTTTATACAATCTAGTATTTCATTTACAAATTATTTACAGTTCATCTATTCTATACAAGCATTTTTTAATTAAGTATGTTTTAAGCTCTTTTTGAAATACATTACCACTTAGCACTTTTAATTCATTTGGTAGTTTATTGTACAAGATTTTACCCATTATTAAGGGATCCTTCTCTGTGGCTTTTTTATTTACATTTCCTCTGTAATAATTGTGTTGTATTCTAGTACCATACTTATGACTGTCTTTTATTTGTAGAGGATTCTTATTTGCTACAAACATTATTACCTTATAGACATACAGTGACACTACAGTTTGTATTCTGGCTTTTACAAAACTATCTTTACACGATTCTCTATTCTGTAGATTGAATATACATCTTATACATCTCTTCTGCAATTTCAATACTCTATTTACATTTGTGATACTTGAGTTACCCCAGACCTCGATTCCATATTGCAAATGTGGATGAATTAGACCATAATAAACTGATTTTAAGTAGTCTGGATTTAGATATTTTGATAGATTTCTTAGTATATATAAATAGGAACTAATTTTATTGCAGATATAATCTATGTGCATTTTGAATGTCATATTTTCGTCCAAGATTATTCCCAAAAATTTGGTGCTTTCTATTTGTTGAATGCTTTCATTGTTTATCATTACACTGAGAACATTATTGGACCTATTATTTCGGTGTTTGAACATGATTATATTGGTTTTTTGAGGATTTACTTTCAGCTTGTTGCATTTTAGGTAATTACAAATATTATTTGTTTCAACATTTATTACTGTGTTTAAATTATTTGTGTCTTTATTGGCAAATACAACTGAGGTATCATCTGCGTATGTTATTATTTTGTAATTTGTAGATTTTGGAAGGTCATTTACATATAGTATAAATAAGAGAGGCCCGAGTACTGATCCTTGAGGGATGCCTACTTTCACTTGTTCATAACATGATTTAACTGATTTTAGTGTACATCCCTCTTGATAGCGGATTTCAGTGCATTGTGCCCGATTTTCTAGAAAGGATTTTATAATTTCAATGCATTTACCCCGAATGCCGTATTTCTCTAACTTCTCTAGTAGCAATACATGCGCCACACTATCAAACGCCTTAGATAAGTCAAGGAATATTCCAGCTGTTTTGCCAGAGTTTTCAAGTTCTTGTAATATTACATGATACAGCTCGGCTATAGCAGTAGTTGTGGAGAATTTCTTCCTAAAACCATGTTGCGATGGGTAAAACAAGTTAAATTTATTAAGGAATTCTATTAATCTACTACTTAATATACTCTCAAATACTTTAGCAAATACTGAGGTCAGTGTTATAGGCCTGTAGTTTGCAATTTGATATTTATCTCCCTTCTTGAATATTGGTCTAACTATACTAAGTTTTAAGGTTTCAGGAAATTGTTCATCATTTAACGATGCATTTATTAAATGGGTTAGGATACCAGCTAATGTATCCCTACAATATTTTAGTGTTTTAGTTGAGATTTCATCCCACCCACAAGATGCTTTATTTTTTAATTTATTTATAATCTTTTTCACTTCTTATTCTGTTGTTTCTTCCAAGAAAATGGTTGGAACCATCCCAATATTAACAGATGGTGCACCATCAACCTTAGGTTCATCTTTTATTACATTTAGAAAATATTTATTAAAGAGTTGACATATTTTCTGTGGATTATCAATCACTTGATCATTCTCTTTTAACGTTATATTGTCAATCTTGTTTTTACTTATACTGCTTTCATTTACAATCTCCCATATCGTCTTAACTTTATTATTTGAGTTTACTATTTTCTCTCCGTATTGTTGGTTTTTTAGGTTAGTCAGTGCCCTTGAGTACTGTTTTTTTAAGTTTATGTATCTGTTTTTATAGGCTACGAGATTTGTAGATTTGTAAAAAATGTAAGAATCTTTCATTTTCTCTCTCAGTTCTTTTAATTCCAAAGGAAGTTTAATCTTCTGTTCACCCCGTTTAGTTATTTTACTCTTTTGTGTCGGACATGCTATGTTTAGATGCGTATTTAATATTTTATAAAAATTGTCCCATTTTCTGTTACTGTTTAGCTCACTATATACTAACCTCCAATCTTCTTGGCTTAGGCTTTCCTGAAGCCTCATTAGGTTATTTTCATTAGTTTGTCGTTTTGTTATATATATTTTTTTTTCCGGGATTATATTTCTTCCTGATATTGACAATATTTGAGCACAATGATCCGAAATACAAAACTCCTCTACTTTCACTTTATAACTGTCCTGCGCTAGATTGCTAATTACATAATCTATAGCAGTGGATGAAGTTGGTGTGATTCTTGTTGGCTGTCTAACGGCATCATGTAGGTTATAGCTTCTTAATATATCATTTAAACTTTTATAGTCCCCTGTATTTTCACAAGAATTTATGTTTAAGTCACCCATAATTATTATGTTTTTCTTATTTATACAGGTTCTGTTTAGAAAATTATCCAGGCTCTTTATGAACTCATTAGGCTTAGTACTTGGCGACCTATATAGTCCAATAATCAGATATGATTCATCTTTTATTTGTATTTTTATTCCTGCTACCTCAAACACCATTTCTGATTGGAAATCCTCAACCCAGTCAAGTACTGTGAAATTTATTCCACTTTTTATGTAGATTGCTACCCCACCACCCTTATGAGATTGCCTACTATAGCTTGCTGCTAGCTCATAGTTTACTAACTTAGAGTATTTAATCTGATTTTTATTAAATCCATGTTCAGTCAACACCAAAATATTAGGTTTACATTCACTTAACATAATTTCAAGTTCCCTTATTTTGTTGGATGCATACTGAGCATTTTGATGCATTAGGTAAAAATTACCATTTTCCCTGTTTTTATATTTTTTACCATCCACCACTTTGTTCTCTAGTTTCCCTTTAAGAGAGAATAGATAACATCACACATTAAATTTCCAAATTTTTGTGACCCCTTTCTATTTAAGTGTACACCATCTCTACCAATATCATTGTCACTTAACCAAAAATTACCATCTACAAACAAACATTTTTTTTCTCGCATAACCAGTTCAACTCTCTATTTATTCTAACTATTCTACCCATGCTCACATTTCTCCTACATAGTACTCCACTTATAATTATTTTAGTTTCAGGTGTTTGGGATTTAACTTTATTTATCATATCCATAGTTTCCCCCATAATTTCTTTAGCACTAGTACCCCTGCCAATGTTATTGGTGCCCGCATGTATTAGCATTACATCAGGCTTTGCTTCCTTCAATTGAAAGTCATTTACCTTACCTTGTAGTTCGTCCATTTTTATGCCTGGAAAACATCGTACTTCAAAACCCTCTTCCTTGCACTCTTCACCCGCAAATTTTAACATTGAGTCCCCTACTATTAACACACGCTTACGCTTTCCAGCTGGCTTTGGATTGTATCTCTTTTCAATATTCACAGCACTTTCCACTATTTCTTCTTCCATGTCAAGAACTTGATATCTATTGAAGCTCGCAAAATTTGCATCTTGTCTTGGCTTGCATTCGGCTCTGCCTTTCTTGGTTACCGTAGTATACGCAGGTTTTTCAGCTTCAGTCTTTAGATTCTTTTTGAGGTCCTCATTTTCTGATTTTAATGTAGCGATTTCTTGTTTTGCTAACTGAAGTTCTCTATTTAGTAAATTTATCACTACATGCATATGACAAGCATATCAACTTAATGACATTCCCCTGTCTTTGATCCTCTGAATATTTTCCTTGACATGTCAACATTTATAAACTTTTCTTCATTTTTCCACCATCACACATTACACTCAGAAATACCAAACACAACCTATATGTTATTAGTATGTATTGCCTTGCTCGAAACCTGTAATTTGAAATTCATATTATAATTCAACTGACACGACAAAGGAGCTCTCCTTTCTACACCATCTGCCATGGCAGAAACACTGACCAAAACGTAATGTATTAATGCAATGGTGCCAAGTCAAGCAACAATAAATTACCTCAGAAATAATCATCAAAGCTAGAGGACTGTCAATATATTTGGCAATGTGTATAGTGACTTTTGACAGCTCAAGTCAGCACATCTTTCAAAAAATGAGTCTCTTTAAATATTAGGCTGCATGTATAAAATGACTATAGGCACATTTTAAGGTAAAAGACATCTTACTATGTTATAGAGCGAAAGGAGACATACAGTAGGCACGCAGATGCTGTATTCAGGAATGGGAAATTTGATACTGTCTTTCCTCTTCATTGTGCATGGTCATATTTGAAAAACAGCATTTTGAATTTTTCCAGTTCCTGGGCAATTGTGTACTGGGTATTACACTTTTGGTATACATCCCATAAGATATTGGAAAGGCCAAGGAGGCTGCAGCAGATATTGCCTATCAGGAAATGGCAGATTATTCATTGGTAACACACAAGGGCCACTATTTGTGTTTTGACCTCTGGCAACACATTGTTGTAGATGCCACCTGGCATTTCCAACAGAAAGTCCATTTTTTTACCATACCATGTTTCACTTCAGAGATTTTGTCATAAGAGCATAGGTTTGCTCTTAAGAGTGTTATTTGTGTTGTTTGCAGTGACTTGAAAATTGTCTCAGCAAAATAGTGGAATTAACTCATGAAAATGTTCATGCAATGGTTTATTATGACCTTTGGCATGGATTACCAAGACTGCATCGATCCACTTATTTCAACATTTGACAATGAAGCTCCATCCTTTGCCTCTGTGAAATGCTGATATAACGAGTTTAATCATGGCCGCTCTTCACTCAGTGACGAAATGTGAAGATCGTACATCAGTTCTTGTGCCAAAAAACATGGATGCTGTGCAAAAATTGATAATGAGAGATCGTCATGTGACATACTGTGAGATGGAGGCAACCCTAGGCATTAGTTACACAAGCACAAGCAAAATATTGCATGAGCATTTACCCATGAAAAAGGTTGCTCTCGTTGGATCCCACATAATTTGACACAATCTCAAAAAGATGCTTGTGCCAATTGTTGCACATATATGCTCAAGAAATACAATAGCTGTGCTTCAAAAGAAGTACATAAGATTGTAAAAGGTGATGAGTCATGGATCTATGTGCATGAGCTGGAACATAACAATCGGCTGTATTGGTGTCAAATTCAACAGAAGTAGTTTGCATTCGAAGCACTTCAAAATAAATGATCACTTGTTTTTTTCAGAAAAACTGGTCATGTGACAACAGTGCCTTTAGAGAAACATAAAACAGTCAATTCTGAATGGTGTACAACCATTTTAAATAAAACAATTATTTAGAAGATAAGAGCTTCACTTATCTTAGTATTTGCTGGAGGTATCAAGAAACATGTCTGTGTAATATTTCAAGAACTTGCAGCAAATACTAAAATAAGTGAAGTTTTTAGTCTGTAAATAATTGCTTTATTTAAGATTTGCATTGCTTCACTGTTAACAGTTTCAGTTTTTCATTGAACACAACCATTTGTTTCCCAGAAGTCTTCAATGAAATAAGGAAAACAAACAAGCACTGTCGGATCGTTCTTCTTCAAGACAGTGTGAGTGCTCACACATCTCACCTAACAACTGACTTTTTGAACACTCGAAAAATCGAAGTGATAGGTCATCTGCTGTACAGTCTTGATTTGGCACCCAGTGACTTCTTTTTATTCCTAAATGTCAAGAATAAAAGGTGTGGACAACAATTTTCATCAGGAGGAGAAGCCATTGATGCATTCTAAAACCATGTTTTGAAGGTGTCTAAGTAGATTGGAAAAATTGCTATGACAAATGTTTCAAACACGTGCAAAGTGTTTTGGTCATAAAGGAGAATATTTAAAAGAAAAAGGAATTTTTAATGACAAATGACTTTTTTTATTATTAGGCTCAAAATACAAATATTGGCCCTCATATTCAATGTCTATCATTGCAACTGAACGCCAGTATGCGGTTTGCTGCTATATAGTATAGGAAGATAAGGGAGGGGAGAACAAACTAGAAAGAGATGAACATTTTCCATGAACGACTGCACTCAAAGGTAATTATGTATGTAATCATAAGTTAAACTTTGGCCTTTGTTGTAGGTATTCCATGAGTCATCGCATAACATTTAGCAGAAAAGAAACATGCATAATTCTGCTCTAAACTGGGATTTAGTTTTCCTGAAGCATTGAGAATCTCTTGCCAGTGGAAATATTTATTTACTAAGGTAGAACTGGCATTGAATTTTTAAGTTCCAGTTCTACCTCTCAAACTTTACCCACACACGGCTTGTGTGTTTAAAAACACCAACAGTAAGTTTGTTGGCATAAATAAATAATAATTTATTTACTAAGTTTATTTTATCCCATTAAAACTTGTTTTTTAGTATAACCCAGCAACCAAAAGCCAAATGGATTGGGATTTGCAGGATTTGAAGATCAGTTGATGGGCCTGCTCATGATTGCTATTTTATGTTTGTTTGAGCTTGCCTGTATTAAGTACAGGAAATATTGTATTCCACTCAACAATTTGATATCTAGATTTCATCAGAAATAGATTATGGTAGGTTTCATGAATTGAAATAAAAGCGTTCTTAGAAAAAGGGCAGCATGTGTGTCTAAGCAGTATAACTCAAAATAAAATGTTGGATAAATGCCAGACTTTGTTTTTATGTGTAGCATTTTCCAAGGGTGTGACGCAAGTATTTTTAAGAAAGTCCCTTCAACCCTAATTACATTTTGCATGTAATTGTTTTTTGTTTTCTCAAAAATGGCTCTTTATGAACTAATACACCACATATTTAAGTTAACAAATAAAACATATCCTGAATATTCCATGAAGTGCTCTTCATTCAGAATAAATTTTGTACAATTTATAATTGGTAAACCATAAGGGATAGACAAAAGCTTACTAAAAAAATGTAAAGCTTGTTTAAACATACAATTTATGTGTATAAAATATTTTGTGTCATCTATCATTTCCAAAGTGTTCATTCTTATTTGTTTGAATTTTCAAATACTTTATATTTTTTAAATTGCTAAGTTGCTATTCCTTTTCTTTCTCTCCTGTGGTCATGCAAAGAGAGGAATTTAAAAGCCATCATATGGGGACCCATTTTTTACTTTCTCTACTGGTAAGTAGGGAAAGTATTGTATTCCACCCAAAAAATTGATGTCGAGATTTCTCCGGAAATATATGTTTTGAGACCCCCTGAATCCAAAAAAAGCATTTTTAGAAAAAGGTCTGTGTGTGTGTCAGTCTGTGGACAGCATAACTCAAAAACGAAAAGTCAGTTAAAAAGCAAAGTTGGTATTTAAGTTTAATGTCTTTCAAGGATGCGTCACAAAGATTTTGAAGAAAATAGCTCCACCCTAAACTACCCTTTACATGGAAAATTTTGATTTTCTTGAAAATGGTTCTAACGATTTTGATTAAAATGCAATATGTTTGAGATATTTTTATGACAGATGAAATGTATATCTTGAATTTTCTGGCTATAGCCCCTGTAGTCGTAATCTACTCTGGACAAATTTTGCATAACTGGTAAACCGTTAGAGATAGGCCAAATTATACTGTACAAAAAACGTAGATCTTGCTAAAATACACAATTTATGTCTGAATAAATTTTCCTGTAAGGTGAACCATTTCGGAGATATTCCTTGTTATGTGTGTGAGTTTTAGAAAACTTAAAACTTTCATGAAATGGAACATCGATGTTCATTTTTTTATATGTTAAGTGTGCAAAGAGAAGGGAATCTCAAAGCTTTAAAAGATTTGACTATCGCACAAAGCCTACTGTATTCTAACATTCCTCTTGCACCTACAAGGAAATAGCAATAAGATAATTTCTATAAATGTTAATCTTAACATGATATAGGAATAAGAGTTTGTAAGAATGGTTAGTACAAGAGTGAAAGTCATGTGAGTGCAACACATCAGATTTTTTTGCTCAAGTCTTCTGTATCTTCTTTGTATGTGCCACAAAATGTTTAATTAAAACATTTCTGCAAACATACATATATCTTGATTAGCAAGAAGATAGAGGAATATGCTTTAGTAGAAGAGTGGATAGAGATACTGCTGTAAATGTAACAATTTTTTCCTAAGTCTGGGGTTTATAAATTGAATATAAGCATTGTTTTAAAGCTTTAATGTTATTCTCACAAACACTGAAGAAGACGTTCACAGCAGCAGGGTCTAGTACATCTGAATGTTTAATATGAAAAGGTACATGAGTATTATTTCTTTACATTGACTAGACAAGTCCAGAAAAGTCCTCAGAATTATATATTTGATAACTGACCCTAGAATTACCCATGCATTTTATAACACATGAGGGTCACTGTATATGTAGTGAGACAGCAAAATATGAGTAGTCACAGAAATAGTTTGTTTATCCCAGTTTCTCAAAATATTCTCTCTGGCTGCATGCAGCGTTCCATCCTTCAGAACCACTTCTGGAAGCATTCACGCCACTCAATTTCTATCACTGCTGATAACTCCTCTTTCTATGCAGAAACTATGTCTTCAGGGCTAGAAAATTGGTGACCGATGTCGGCTCATCACCGTAGGGAACAGAAAAAAAATCACATGGCGCCAAATCAGGTCTATAGGATAGATAAGTCAATAGTTTTGCCTCAGTTCCTTGCAGAAACTCCCTTCTTACATTAGCGGTGTGAGTTGATACATTGTCATGATGCAAGAATATGTTCCTTACACAAAGTTGTTCACATAGAATAGATGAAACACTTGGCAAACTAATCCCTAATGCCAACTCAATGTCCTTGTAGGTTGTTCTTGGATTTTCCCTAATCTTTGTTTCCACAGTGGTGATGTTTTTGTCAGTCACTGCTGTTGCTGGTCTGCCATTCTTCTCTTCATCTTTAAGAGATTGCCACCTCCTTAAATTCTGCAAACTAGCAGAACACAGTGGCAAATGGCAGAGAATAATTGCCAAAAGCTCCCTCTCAAATGTGTTTGTGTTTCATTAAAGCCACATTTGGAGTCGTGCAAAATCATTGCCGAAAATGCTCTCTCTGAATCTGTATTGCACTGGAAAATGCTCTCTGAATCTCCATTGCACTTGAAAATGCTGTCTAAATCTCCATTGCACTTGAAAATGCTCTCTCTGAATCTCCATTGCACTTAAAAATGCTCTCTCTGAATCTCCATTGACTTGAAAATGTTCTCTCTGAATCACCATTGCACTTGAAAATACTCTCTGAATCTCCATTGTACTTAAAAATGCTCTCTGAATCTCCATTGCACCTAAAAATGCTCTCTCTGAGTATCCATTGCACTTAAAAACACTCTGAGTCTCTATTGCACTTAAAAATGCTCTCTCTGAATCTCCATTGACTTGAAAATGTTCTCTCTGAATCACCATTGCACTTAAAAACACTCTGAGTCTCTATTGCACTTAAAAATGCTCTCTCTGAATCTCCATTGACTTGAAAATGTTCTCTCTGAATCACCATTGACTTGAAAATGTTCTCTCTGAATCACCATTGCACTTAAAAACACTCTGAGTCTCTATTGCACTTAAAAATGCTCTCTCTGAATCTCCATTGACTTGAAAATGTTCTCTCTGAATCTCCATTGACTTGAAAATGTTCTCTCTGAATCACCATTGCACTTAAAAACACTCTGAGTCTCTATTGCACTTAAAAATGCTCTCTCTGAATCTCCATTGACTTGAAAATGTTCTCTCTGAATCACCATTGACTTGAAAATGTTCTCTCTGAATCACCATTGCACTTAAAAACACTCTGAGTCTCTATTGCACTTAAAAATGCTCTCTCTGAATCTCCATTGACTTGAAAATGTTCTCTCTGAATCACCATTGACTTGAAAATGTTCTCTCTGAATCACCATTGCACTTAAAAACACTCTGAGTCTCTATTGCACTTAAAAACGCCCTCTCTCTCTGAGTCTCTATTGCACTTGAAAATGCTCTCTCTGAATCTTCATTGCATTTGAAAATGCTCTCTTTGAATCTCCATTGCCTTTGAAAATGCTCTCTCTGAATTTCTATTGCACTTAAAAATGTTCTCTCTGAATCTCCATTGCACTTAAAAATGCTCTCTCTGAATCTCCATTGCACTTAAAAATGCTCTCTCTGAATCTCCATTGCATTTGAAAATGCTCTGTTTGAAACTCCATTGCATTTGAAAATGCTCTCTCTGAATCTCTATTGCATTTGAAAATGCTCTCTTTGAATCTCCATTGCCTTTGAAAATGCTCTGTTTGAATCTCCATTGCATTTGAAAATGCTCTCTCTGAATCTCCATTGCATTTGAAAATGCTCTCTTTGAATCTCCATTGCCTTTGAAAATGCTCTGTTTGAATCTCCATTGCATTTAAAAATGTTCTCTCTGAATCTCTATTGCATTTGAAAATGCTCTGTTTGAATCTCCATTGCATTTGAAAATGCTCTCTTTGAATCTCCATTGCCTTTGAAAATGCTCTGTTTGAATCTCCATTGCATTTGAAAATGCTCTCTCTGAATCTCCATTGCATTTGAAAATGCTCTCTCTGAATCTCCATTGCATTTGAAAATGCTCTCTTTGAATCTCTGCTGCATTTGAAAATGCTCTCTTTGAATCTCCACTGCATTTGAAAAAATGTTCATACTTTTCAGACTTCAAACAAACTGAGCAAAAGTGAATGATGCAACAATGGGCCACCTCCTACCATAGCATTACCAATGAGTCAGCTATTTTGACAAAGCACCAATGCTTTCCCCACAGGTGACCACTTTTCTGTGTGCCAATACATATTTAGTGACCCTTTTATTCATGATGTTTTTAAGAATATTTTATTTAAGTGCATAATCTTATTCAGTATAATCAGATAAGTTCATAAACCTATTGGCTGGCCTTGAGATTACATATTCTTTTCATATCATTAGAAGCAAGTGAATGATGACAGCACTTAAAAGAATAACAAAGAATTGAGCAATTCAACCACTATAAACGATAGCTTGGAAATGGCTTATGCCACAAACAAATATATATAATAGCATGTGTTCCTATGAAGCAAAATTGACTGTGTCCATGTTAATTTCTTGAGCTAGTTCATTTACGATTTTCAAGGTGATAACTCTCTCATTACAGATTTGCTGTTACTTTTACAGAAAAAGTCTGTGAATGGTCAAGCTTAAAATGTGAGGACACTATGGTAACATTGCCGTACCAGCTGTGAGTAGAGTTCAGTTACTGTGAAACCTAGATCCTGGATGCAAGGTAAAATCCCATTTTAATTGAATAATAACACCGGTGCAACAGCCCATTCCGAACCAAGGCCTACCATCCAGCTGCTGCATCCCCCATCTCTGCCCATCACAGGTGTCATGAGTGGGGTGTAGTACTGGATGGTGGGACATGCTCACCACCTCGGTCCCTTCTGGCCAGTGTATGTGGTCTTTGCAACCAGGGGCTGCTACTTCTCAATCATGTAGCTCCTCAATTGACCTTTCTGGGACCTAATGAAACAGAGAGCACCCTAGACCAGGTCTCCCAGTGGGAGAAAATCCCCACTGGGAACAGAATGCAGATCTCCCGCTTGGTAAGCAGCAGCGCTAACACAGTCCCAAGGAGACAACCTTAAGTAAAAATCTAATGTGTTGCACTCGCATGACTCTCTATACTCTTTGTACAAACTCTTACAAATGTTTATTCTTCAATCTACTTCAGTCATTGAGATAAACATGTATAAAAATTGTTTTATTGCATATTTCCTTGTAGGTGCAATGGAAATATGAGAATACAGTAGGTGTAAGTGATAGCCAAATCTTTTAAGAAGCTGCTACTATGTGACAACTTTAAAATTCATTCACATTGCATGACCAAGAAATAAAAAACAAATGACTTTCTACTTCAGAAAAACATAAATATTTGAAAATTCATACCAATAACAGGAGTATTTCAAAAGTGGGTAGTTCCACAAAAAAAAAAAAAAAAAAAAAAAAAAAAATTGTAATAAATTATGTGCTAATATCTACTTTTTTACATGGTAAGATTTTGTCTATCTCTTAATGGTTTACACAAAAGTTATTCACAATGAAGAGGACTTAGAAGGCTATTCCCAGAGAATTCAAGATATTTCATTTGTCCTGAAAATATCTCAAATATATGATATTTTAATCAACACTGTTAGCCTTTTTGGAGAAAATCAAAATTTTTTCAGGTAAAGAATAATTTGGGGTAGAATGATTTTCTTGAAATCTTTGTGTTGTATCCTTGGAAGATGTGGAACTTAAATATGTTTCAGATGTGTGTGTACACACTCACGTACACCTTTTTCTAAAAATGCTGATTTTGAATTCAGGGAGTCTCAAAACACATATTCCTGGTGGAATCTTGATATCAAATTTTTGGGTGAAATATAATACTTCCCCTACCCAAGTACATAGTAGAGAAAGTAAAAAGTTGGTAGATATAGTCATTATTTATTTATTTATTTATTTATGCCAACATACTTGATGTTTTTAAGCACACTAACCATGTGTGGGCAATGTTTGAGAACTCTGTGGTTCAAATCCCGGGGGTGGCATTGCATTTTTAATTTCCAATTCTCAGATATAATGTTTTAGGTATTTGGAAGGAATAAGACCAGCCTCTATTTCGCCGTTTTAAAATCAACAAACTTATTTATTTTCAATTTTTCTATTACATACAGACAACTCTAGATGATGGACACTACTTGAACATTATCTTATATGTTGGAATGTGACCGTCTTAATATTTGCTGCCTCTTTAAGGTTCTGCATTTCTCTTTGAAAGTGAATTCCCCAGAACAGAAAGTACTGTAGGCAAAACATTTTGATGAATAGTGATGGTCAGTGTCATGTGAAAGAAGACAACACTATTTAGTTATGATGCCTAAATTCAGTTAACCACTGAAAAGTAAACCCCATAGTTATGTTGTGAATTTGATGCTCATGCGTTATCAACTGGTGACACAGTTTTATTATAAGGTTTGTGAATAACGAGTATTTTATCAATCAGCACATGTTAACAAAAAGCACAAATCTATTTTTGCTTCAAAGTGGTAAGAAAATCAGCTGCCGGGAGAGCAAAAAACCTCCAAATGAACTGCACAGTGTTTGGCCCCTCGGCACCCTTGGCGCTCATTGCCGTCTGCCGCTATGATAGAAAAGCATGGATAAAACCATAGAACACTTTTAAAGGCTTTATTGACCAACTTTATGAAAGGAGATGCTGAAACTGGTCATTGTCATCCATACATACCTTTTTGGCACCTCTTTAGGAAACTGTCCATCACTCGCTGTAATTCACGTTGAAAAGTGCTTACAGTTTTCTTGTGGATATTTTGTTTTAGTTCTTCCAAGGTATGTGGGCTTGTCTTGTACACTTTATGTTTTAAGTTATCCCAAAGATAAAAATTGCAGGGAGTTAGGTCGTGGGACCACAAATCTTTACTAATAATTCTGTCCTGAAACACACTTTCAATTATTATTAATCTATGCCAACAAACTTACTGTTGGTGTTTTTTAACACACAAGCCGGTTGTGGCATTGAATTTTTCAGTTCCAATTCTACCTCTCACACTTTTAATTGTTTTCATCAAAAGATTGACCATAAGAGGTGTTGCAGAGTCTGTTGAAAAAAGGCAAAATCAAATCCCTGTCTATTAATTCCCTAAAAAAGGGAGCAAAATTGTATTCGCCTATGTACGGATGTCAACTGTTGACTCAAAAAAAATTTGCCCTATTCATGAAGTAATCCTTCATGACAAAAAGTTTCTCAGAGCTCCAATAAGCAATTTCTATCTCTGGGATAGCTTAAAACATAAAGTGTACAAGACATATACACATGTCCTGGAAGAATTAAAGCAAAATATCCACCAGGAAATTGCCAGCATTGTTCAATGTGTATTACGGCAAGTGATGGATAGCTTCCTAACGAGGTGCCAAAACTGTATTTATGGATGGCGGTGACCAGTTTTAGCCTCTTCTTTCATAAAGCTGGTAAGTAAAGTCTTTAAAAGTAGTTTTAAAAATGATGTATGGTTTCATCCATGCCTTTCTATCATAGTGGCAGATAGCAACGAGTGCCAAAGATACCAAGAGCCCAAGCACTGCGCAGCCTGTTCAGAGGGATTTTTACTCTCCCAGTACTTGTTATATCTAACAGATTTGTGTAAATCAATTGATGCAGGCAGGGCCTAACACAAGAACATTTACAGCAGAGCTAGACAGCTGGTGCTCACTGAGCACAGCTGCTCACGGCCTTGCACTGATAACTATTTAGCATGTAAAAAAGAAATGGAGATTGCTCAGGTTATCTCGTGAATCACCCAGGTCTGATTTACACCAATCCCTGGTGGTAATGGGAAACAATAAAAATGTAGAATTTGTGTGATTTTAAACCAAATATGGGCCTTTGAAATATATTATGATTGTGACCTTTTTAAATTAGTCTATCTTTTTGGTTATTATTACCTTTTTTGCTCCCTCTTATGACTGTTATAAATGCCTAAATAACCATGCTCTAGAATGGTGTATTATCATGTTAAGAGTCCTTGTCTTAATTACAGTAGAATTGTTTTTTGTTAGCTGTAGCATAAAAACAATCTCATACTTTATAAATTTGTACACTGGAGTCAGTGTTTTTTGCTACCTTACACATTTTCTTATTAGTTTCTTAGTAATAAAAACTCAAAGTAGGTTTGTTTACGTACAGCTTATCTCCTACAGATTCAAAAAGTCCTAATGGGTGCCTCCATGTTCCTAGCATAATGTTCTTCCGCGTTCACATCATCATCTTAGGAGTGATTTTGTTAAATGCTGCATGAATTATAGCCTCTTCCAGCTGCTTGGTGTCTGTGTTGGTTTTCCTGCATATCTTTTTTCACAATATCCTCAGTACATTATCAGGTGTGCCAGAGATTGTTTTGTTCCACTACAATCTGGCAGTGTGGAAAAATGTAATCCAAGCGACAAACCCCATTTACTTTTGTGGTCTCACATTTTCATTGGTTATCCTCACAGGCGGCAGGCTTCTAAGACATGTGCATACAAAAGCTTGTAGAACATTATGACAAATGCTTAAACAAATATGGCAATTAATTACAAAAATATGTAAGAAATGAAATAAAACAACCATTTTGCAACTGTGATGGTCTGATGTGTATATAACATGTTGTTGTTAGCTAATGCTGGATTTCTGACAATGAAGTCATTAATCCTCTTGCTCTCCAATATTTTTCACAATGATATTGAAGAGAGCAATAGCAGTAATAGTAACCGTTTTTTAGAGAGCACCATATTTTTATGTTTTGGCGGTCACATCACTCTCTCACAACCCCCAGAATGTCTGGAGGACCACACCTGTCGTTGGTTTACGTCTCACCGACCTGACCGGGAGAGTTATCAAAATAAATCCACCGACCATATCCTCTGATTACCAATCAGAGGACGTATTACATGCCATGACAGGTCAGCATGTTGGGGTTAAGATTTTATAGAGAAATGGAGAGATTGGAAAAATAAAGACTCCCTAGCCCTCGGGAACCCTAATAGCCTTCATATAACATGAATTGCACATTTCTCTTCCCTGTATATCACCTTGAACATAACTTTTTGACTTCAGATGTCAAACTAAATTACTAATTAAGCTATAAGCACCAAGCATTACACTGTGTTCTTCATTTTTATAGGACTAAAGTACTTAGAATGGAAACCTTTTATAAGCTTCCTAATAATAATAATCTTATCTTCAACTCATTATAAAATAAAAATAGAACACAGCAGGTAAACATGACCTATGCTAGCTTCCTATATAATTGTTAAGATTATGCAGGAAAGAATTTTGATGAAAAGGTGCCATATGGTCATTGGCTGTTAAGAAATAATTGTTTATAGCTGTGTACTTATCAGCATGCTGTGCTGTCCTGCAACCAACAACTTAACTTTAATTTCCCCCTCAACACTTTTCTACACGAGTCCAATGAGTTCATTTTGTGTTTATCTCACTGAAAATAAGTTGCAAGTGTACAGCTTTCAATAACCCGGAGCAAGTTCTCTGGTGGATAGAACAAATTTTAATGAGAGTGACACTCCATCTGAATTTTCAGACATGAGTGAAGGGTTCAATGATAATGTACAAGATCAAATGTGGACGTTGCAGAAAATTGTGACCATGACAATGAAAGTGAGCAACCAGATAATGATGTGGAGATCTCAGCTATTGTAGAACTTCAGTGTATAGGCGAGATAATACAACAGTTTGAAAAGTTCATGCTTCTTCAAGAAATCATTGAAGAGTAGGAAATGTTCTGAATCCTTTGAAAGAAGGGACATTTTATGAAAGTATATAAGAAATAAAATGTAAATATGGACAAAAATTTTATGAAAAACTATTTATAAGATTAAGATAGGAAAACAAAAAGAGTGCCATGCTCTCCTGCAACCAGTGACAATGAAATGGATCACTACTGAGGAAAGGTTAAAACTATTTTCAGCCATTGTTGGTTTGTTAGTTATTTTACCCAGTTTTTTATGCATCCAAGTTCTAAAATGATATTTTTAGTACCTAGTACTTATTTTCAATCAGATATCTTTTACCATTGGCTAAAAAAAGGATGTGTGTTGTTTACTATTCACTTAAATTCATCAGCTAGTAAATGACACACCAAGAAAAGTGAATGTTAAATGTCACATGTTCAAAATCATTTAAACATTGAGAACTACAAAACAGTTTTGGAATATAAAACTGAAGGAAACTTTTTCTGCATAATGTGCAATAGAAACAATGTATTATTTAACGTCCCTGAATTAATTCCACTTGGAATATTTGTGGGAAGTGATAATCTATTATCATGTCTTAGACATGCTGTTAAAACACTGAGTCGGTCTGGGTGGCTCAGTTGGTTAGACGCTGGCCTACTGATCCCAAGGTCATGGGTTCAAACCTGGTCCAGGCCGATGGTTTTTAAGTCTGCTTAAAAATGACAGCTCCATATCAGTAAATTTACTGGCATGTAAAAGAACTCCTGCAGGACAAAATTCTGGCACACCGGCGACACTGATGTGATCCTGGCAATTGACAGTGTGTCAAACAATAAAATAATTTAATTTAAGCTAAAACGCTGAATGAGCCATGATAGTTATTTCTCTGGAGCGTGTATCAGAGAAAGATTGGAAAGAGTAAATTAAATTTGAGCAGGAAGCTTTCTGTTCTGGTTTTTCAAATCTGGTTTAGGCTTCACAAGCTTTTCCATAGTTGTCTATTATTTATCTTTCTTATTTTTACTTTTTGAGGCATTTCCACTTTTAGCTGTTGTCTTTTATTCCCCTTTTCCATTGCTGGCAGTCATTCCAATCCTCTAGCTTCCATGGGCTCAACAACTTCTCCATGTGAATCGAGGTTCTCCTCGTCTTCTCCTTCCTGAAGGTGACCAATTCAAAATTTTTTGGCCATCATATCTCAGACAGTCCAAACCACTAAGTCTTTGACATTCCAGACGGCTAATATCATCCTCTTGTATGCTCCACCTCTCCATAATCATGTCATTTCTGACCCTCTGCAGACAGACTATATGTAGATTCCGTAACCCATCCATTTCCACAGATCTAATGTGGTCCTTCAGTCTTTCTGTCAGATTTCATCTCTCTCTTCCAGAAGTCAGGATACTCTCCACAATCACATCAAGTATCCATTCTAACATCCATATTCCAAAGCACACCATTAAGCTGTTTTATAGCATTTCTTGCCTGTATGACACGATTTTGTACATCTTTAAAACGTGTACCAGATTGGTGGAGCACTGATTCCCAATATTTAAATTGCTCTACTGACTTTGCTATATCATTAGAAAATTTCAAATTCCTACCATCCCCACCACTTACTAAATATTCTGTTTTTGTAAAATTATCATTGTGGTCAATTAGCTTTCTCATCATAAATTTAATATCTCAATCTTGCTCAATGATTGCTTGATCATCAGCTAAGAGCAATGAGTGAATAAATCAATCTTTCACCCTAATTTGTATATTTTGACGAGTTATTCCAGTGTTTTAGGGCTGTCTCCAAATATATCTTGACTAGTTTTGGAGACATCCCATATCCTTGTCTCGGTCCTTTAGGTGTAGTAAACTCAGAAGATATAAACTCTCAACATTATTTATCTATGATGGAAATAAAATAACAAGGCTTGACAAAAGTGTAGGACACTCATTTCAAGTGCATGGGTTCTGAGTAGTTTAGGGAACCTTGCTGAAAATACCAGTCACAAGAATATTTGTTTCATATAAATCTGATATAAAAGTAAAGCAGAAATGAAAACTGAAATGGTGTTGAATGGCCCAGGGATTAAATGAGTCAGAATTTCTGTTTTAATTTCAACGAAAATCCTTGGCTACCCACCAAGCAATATAAACAGAAGATAATATAATTGATTGAATTAACATCATAGCAAATCTGCTGCAGAAATGTTGAAACCAATGCAGCTTGGACATGAAAAACAAAGATGATCTTATATGACTTTTTCTAAACATTGTAGAGATGGTAGAGTGAGTATTATTAAATACAAATTCTCTGTAGAAGGACAAATGCAGATTAGGGTCTTAGTATTCCAAAACAAGAAGTAAAAAACTAGAGAAAACTACAAAAGTCTGCAGAGAACAACTCCACAAAATATATTTTAATTTTAAATATGAGAACTTTGCCTTATTAATTGAAGGGACACAGCTGGCATGCCCTAAAGCAAGTCACATTTTTAAAACATTGATCGCTGTGTAATGGATTTGCGTGATTATGAGAAAAAAGTATGAGTATTGGAAAATTTAAACCATGAAACAAATATCTCTGAAGTGGTTAAAGCCATAAACAAAGCATGTATAAACTATGTGCTTTAACGAGATCCATGTTTTTGTGCAGTAAAATTTTGTATATCTCTTATAGTTTGCCAGTTGCAACAAAAGTCATTAGAATGGAGATCTCACAGACTATTCACAAAAAATTCAAGATATGCTTTTCTTTTGTTGTGCAAATATGATAAACATGGTATTTTAATCAAAATCATTAAGAACAAGTTTTGAAGAATTAAAAAATAAAAATGTTTCCGTGTAAAGGGAATACAAGTTGTCTCACCTCGTTTGCAAGATGTTGAACTTAAACACCAAGTTTGAAGTTTCACCACATTTTTTTTAAGTTACATTGTTTATAGACACATGTTGGCCTTTTCCTATAAGTAATTTTTTTTTGGGGGGGGGGGGTTGGGTTCAAGGTGCCTCGAAACATGTAGTACTGGAAAATCTTTAAATAAAATTTGAAATTTTTTGATGAAAAATAGATTTTACTGTTAAGGGCAATTACAATTGGACTAAGTATAAGGTTGTCTCATAAGTTTGTTTGTTGTTATGGTTTAATCACTAAGAACACCTAGGAACACACCTCACCTACACAGCTACGGCAGAGTAGTTGCCAAACTTTCTGTTTACAAACTTTAAACACAAGGTCATTAAAAATATAAATAAAGAAATCGACTAAACCGCTTTCAACATTCTTGATTCATTACTGTAGACAGCACAAATTTTCCGCCAGTATTGTGAGGCAGTTTTGTCCTTACAATAATAAAACAGCATAAGATGTTGGAAATGTTCCTTTTTGCTATTTTTGCTTTTCATAGTTTGTAAACACAAGTTCACGCTGTTTCATCCAAAGTCAGTCACAAACACATACTGACGTATCCAATAGGAGTCTGGTTGTTGACTGTAGGGGTGGTTAGGCAACTATGATAATTTGAGTGTACAGAAGGTTTTTAGGCACTAGAGATGGAGCATGCGAGCAAAACGAACAAACTTATGAGACAACCTTATGCACAGTAGAGAAAGCAAAAAGATGTTTCAACTCACACTTCAGAACCCCTTATAATTGACAGGGTAGCCAAAGTTATTAAGGCACAGACTTGTGGCAGTTTGAATATTAACAGGACTACCCTCCTTGACAAGTTTTTCCAGTTCTTTGCTCATTTCTCAAATAGCAAATACTGGGGTGTTATTTAAACTTAGGCTTGGAAAGTTTCCTTCCCAAATTATTTCATTTCATGCATCTTCTGCATTCTTCACCTGTGGTGTTGTGTGCTGTAAGAATTAGCATTCAGCTCTATTAAAAAAGAATAAATAAGGTTCAATAAGTGCAAACAAAAAAAAACAAAAAACAAAAAAAACAAAAAAAGTAAAAAAATCAAATAAGTCCTGCAATTACTAGAAAAATTAAAAATCA
This sequence comes from Tenodera sinensis, assembly GCA_030765045.1. Lineage (NCBI taxonomy): Eukaryota > Metazoa > Arthropoda > Insecta > Mantodea > Mantidae > Tenodera > Tenodera sinensis. The sequence goes on along the minus strand of CM060961.1, from coordinate 25,787,123 downwards.
AATAGTAAAGTGCAAGGAAAACATCCTTAAGAAGTATATTTACTTGTTTGCTTCACCAAAGCGAGTAATATGTTCAATGAAGCAAATGTGTTTGACTGAGAATGATAATTAAAAACATTAAATACTCCATTGTTATTTAAAAAGGTAAATAGTGTGCCTGATTTATATCCACAAATTGCCCAAGTGAAATAAAGTGATTCAGCATTAATGAACTGCACAAGTTAAACAAAAAAGATCTTAAGGAGGAGAATGACTAATTGGTCCACTGGGCAGAATACATCTTAAAGTTGAAGCAAAACAAAGTTCTGATGGGTTGCATTCACATGACATATTCTACCCACTATCATTCATTTTTGTATAGCTTCTGCAATGGCATTCAACCATGGCTGACCTCTTGCAGGGATTCCAGGCGGGCTTAAGTTATTCTCACGTGCCTGAGCATAGGTCATGTGCCAGCCACTCACAGCCACTTTCTGCGTGGTGACCCAGTGTCTGTATGTCTGACCTGTAGTGTTCCACTCTCTGTTGCTCATGTGCTAATAGATTGTCCACAATATGCTCAGGATACGAGTGCATTGGTCTGGGATCTACTTTAGCCTCCATTTTGGGTGATGGCCCAGTGTCTGGCCAAGATCCTGCTGTTCATCGCCAATATTGGGTTCGATAAACAAGTCTGACATGTATTATAGTCGTAGGCGGCTTTTTAGATTCCTAAGTTTTTTAACAGTATTTTAATATATTGATTTTTTAGAAGACAAACTTATTTTTAGTTTTTGGTGGCTTTTAGATTTTTGAGCTCCCTTTATGGGCTTTTGAGCTTTTTATCCTTACATTTTACTGTTTTAATTGATTAGTATTTTGACTTTCTCTTTTAATTCTGTGAGTACGTTTTAGATTTTATTGTTTGACTACGGGCCCAAATGGTCTCATCAATGGAGCCTTAAAGCCCACACTCTTACTCACTTATAGCTTCTGCAGATTATTATGAGAATTTATTTTTCTGTTAACATAAATTTTGCAGGAATAGTTTCACTATACACTTCATTGTAAGGTACAAGGAGCATAGAATCAAATGTTTAAAAGCTAAAGAGGTGGAATTAGGACTGAAAAATTCAATGCCATAGCCGGGATTTGAACCAGGGATCTTCCGCTTATCAAGTGGCTGCTTTAACCACTAAGCTATCATACTTTTCATTCACACATGGCTTGTGTGTTTAAAAACACCAGCAGTAAGCTTGTTGGCATAAATAAATAATAGTTGAAAAGCTAGTTGGTATATGCTGGCCTTGAAATTCCATGCTTTCCATGACATTGTGAGAAACAACTGAATAGCAAAGGCACCTTAAGAAATTAACAGTGTTGAAAAATTCAATCCTATAGTAGTGGATAACTTGGAAATGGCTGATACTACAGAAGAAGTTATTTGAAATAAATTGGATCCTTTAAAGAGATCTACATTTTTGTGAAGTATATTTTTGTCTATTTCTTATAGTTTACCTTTGGTACAAAATTCCTTCCAAGTGAAGAGGTAACCAAAATTGTTTGAGCCATTTAGGAGAAAAACAAACACTTTTAAAAAATATCCACATAAATGGTAATTTGGATTGGGGGATTTTGTTTGAAAATATTTGGGCCACATCTTTTGAAGACATTAAACTTGAATGCCAAGTTTTCATTTTTGGGTTATGCTGTTCATACACACACACACGCGGGCGCATGTGCACTAGTGCAGACCTTTTTCTAAAAAATGCTTTCATTTGGGGCATCAGAACATATATTTATGGTGAAGTTTTTACATCTGGTTTTTCGGTGGAATACAATACTTCTACTTAGGTAGTGGAAAAAGTAATACAAATTGAAAATAGACAATTTAAATATCCTGGAAAAATAAATGGCTTTCTTTAGATTTTGCATCATACTGCTGTTTTTGCAATGAGGCAAAACAGAACAGAGAAATTAAGCTGAAGAGTTTGTATTTGCTAAAGTCAGTGTGAGGTTTCGTAATTAAACAGTTTCCCTGATAATCAGGATGGTTCTGTCTGCTTGCGTGTATAATATTGCATTTATAATATAACCTATATAAGAAATAATTGCAAAAGAAAGGAGAAGGAATAGGTACAGAAACAGTTTTAGTATTATATTTCATAAATTAAGGTTTCTAGTTTTTGTACTGAAGAGAGTACTTAGGAATATAAGTATTATATTCCTTAGTATTTGTTTGTGAATGTTGATATTAAGCAAATTGGTCTGACAACTTTGAACTGTATATGCAAGAATGTTTGTGATTAGATGGCTTAAAATATATTGAAAATTTGAAATGTAAGTGTAATCTACCTTGAACAGATATCACCTCTTCTTTATCTATTTTTTCGTTACCAAATTACAGCACAACTGAATCAGGTTATGTTACAGGAAGTATTTCTTTGGAACAATAGTAGTACTTTGAATATTATTTAATTATCATTAAACACACACCTGGTATTGAATGCTAACATAAAACAATGTTTGCATGCTTCTTTTATTGCAGCAGTTATTTCCTTAGACTTTGGTGTAGAACATACATGCAGTAACTGCAAAACTAATTGCATTTTTCTGTCAGGATACATTTTTACTGTTAAACATAAGTTAAAATTGGAAGGATTAGAGCTAAACATATTGCATATCCATAGTGTTTTTAGAAATGTGGCATAATTCACTTAAACTTTTCATTGTTAAAGAACTAAACATGGTACTGAATTGCAGCTTAATTTTAAAGGTTATAAAAAGTGTAGTTCTGATATAGTAATCATAGTGTAATTCTTCCTCTAAATTAATTTTTTGTGGTACATATTAGTTTGGAAATACTATTTATAATCCACTTATACGATAAGTGTGACAATTGTTAAGGAGATCCAGCATTACAAAGAAAAGATAAGAAAAAGCAGCCAAAATATTTGTATTTTGTAGGAAGTACGGTGGCATGCTCATTTAATTGCATGTCATAACAAAATTGTTCCTTAGGATAAAGTATGATTTGCAGCACTTTTTATCATTGTGTAACTCTGAGTTATGCTTTTTTCTTAACACAGTGGATATGTAGAAGGCTTTCAAACTGAGAACTGTACAATCTTCGTACCATTTATGTGACATTTAATGAATTCAGGGGAATCAGAAAGTACAAGTGAACTATTAAAGTAAAGACGAATGCAGATAGTTTCATCTGAATGCATATAATTGCAAAGAAGTGTGCAAAAGTGAGTATATTTCCAAAATGTATTAATACGTAGAGTGCTTAAGAACTCTTCTGGCTCCTAGTTTTTATATATTTGGTTTTACCAGATGAATTACTTAAAATTATCACCAGAAATATTTTTGACATGACTATTTTCAGAGATTTGATGTTCAGACAAAGGCTTTTAAATTCAACCAATACAAAGGTTCCAACCACTATTATATAATATCCCATTTCACAAAAAAGGAGAGAAAACAGAAAACTACCGACCAAGAAGCATATTAGAGGTCTGCTTGGGCTTGTGCCAAGCCCTAGGTTCTAAGCTCGGCTCGGCTTGGCCCGGCCTAGTGTGAAAAATGTTTGTCAAGTTCAGGCCAGGTTGGGGCTTGAAAATTAATAGGTACAAAGTAATTTATCATATTTTTTGGTCACCTATGTCGAATAGCACAATTATCATAGCATTTCTTCACTAGGAATTCTATATGATTATTTTGCTGACACATTTAAAATTATTTATCATCATCATCATCATCATCATCATCATCATCATCATCATCATCATCATCATCATCATCATCATCATCAAGGCCCTAATGACCAAGTTGTCGAAGGACCGTTAAACTTGATACACTCACTCATCATCATCATCACGTTTAAAACAAAGTTATACGATTGGGCCCAGGTCAGGTGGTACATTATAACCTATTCTTGGCCTCGGGCTTGGTTGAAGGCAGTGTGGGCCAGGCTGAACCAAAGAATGTCAGCCCTTGCAGTCATCTAAAGCATTTTGTCAGATTCAAGATGTTCTCGGGCTTCGAGCCAGGTGTAGCGATGAAGAGCCATCGACGTTTTGGGAGTGTACATCTCTCCCATCATCAAGATGATGAATGACTGGCAAGAGTGAAAGGGCCAGTATATGTACTGTTTGCTAGTATGTACCGAGTAGAAAACATCCAATATAATGTGGAGGTGGTTGGAATCTGTGTTTTCTGAGCTGGTCGATTTCCAACTTTAAGGCTGGTTTCCAGGAGGGATTAAACTGCAATCGAGCATCCCGGTTCAATGTGCTCTTCCCGGAGGAGATGGACAGAGCCTCCTTAACCCTATGTTTCCAGAAACCGCTACATTTTGCCACAATGGTTGTTTCTTTGAAGTTAGCATATTGCCATTAGTTTGTCCCTTTATAGTATAAGTCATATAAAGAAAAATAAAGTTGAACTACATACATACGATATTCTCTTCTATAACACACAAAGAAAAAAATGTATTATATCATTGGATTTTCTCTACTCATTATTTGTGAATGGCTTCTATGAACTATTCTTATGTAAGGTTATTTATCTACTTCATACTAATCAAAATGCAGAACACATTTTGTTGCAGGTACAAAATGGATAGAGGACATTGAATCAATAGTTAGGTGTTATAAAGTTTGTGGCTTATGCTGGCCTTTAAATTCCACACTCTTTCCATGACATTGTGATAAACAAGTGAACAAAGACAGCACTTTAAAAAAAATGGCAAAGTGCCAGCAGTGGGCAAACGCCAACACATTAGGTCAGGCATGGGCAAAATCAGCTCAACTGGGCCACTAGCATTCTCGCCTTGCTCCACCAGCCATCCCTCCCCTTCACTGCTGTTCAGGTTTTGACGTGCCTCATTCAGTGGCAAGTATGGCTGTTTCATGATGAGTGGTAGAGAAAATTTCTTGTAAGTTACAAGAAAAGTTTGCAGTTTATATATGCGGATTTCAATTTACAAAAAAATATAAAACATTACAGTATCAAACTCCACTTGATTGGAAGCATAAATCAAACTTTGGTGATCTTACAGGAATTTATTTACTATTACAAAAGATACTTTCTGAATACTCATATTTGTAAACATATTAAGGGGACAATATGATTCCACTTTTTAGGAATTTAGTTCTTTATTATGAGTAGTTTATTTAATATGAACTATTGTATTTCGATATTAAGTTTAAAACTAAACAATTTATGTTGATCAATTAGTTTTAAAATACAAAGCTAAATAGTAATGGAACATTTACTGCTTTATATTTATTGTGAAAGATAAACAATTTAATATGTTATCATAAGGCAGCGTAAGAATATTACGTGTATAAGATAAAGGAAGGTTATAAATTTGAAGATTATGTAATTTGCCTAACCACAGTAGGTGGCTATAATAAGTATTGCATGGAAAACATTTTTAATATAAGCAAAATAGTTAATAACAGAGCAGAAATTATTTCTACCAGGCAAGATGGAACAAAGCCACCACTGAGCTTGTTGTATCAAAACAAACATTGTCACTTGGCAAGAGAATGTGGGTTGAGTGAGAAAAGTTCAATCCCTACCTCTCCTTTCGCACCCACGCTTGGGGTAGGGGACGTGAAACCTGTGAGTTTACAACAGTCCTGCCAGGCAGTGACGGTATGCATTTATTTTAGTGGTGATGTTATAGAGACCTTATCACTTGAACTGTCTTTGCGACATATCAGTGAATGAAAATCAGGAGTGGAAACGGAAGTTGCAATGCATAGTCGAGCCTGGAAATTATCATTGCTTTATTTGTGACCTGCACTTTGATTTAACGATCTTTAATTTTGAAAATAACTGTTTACATATGTAAGTTGATGCAAACATGACTTGGATCATAACTGCAGCTGATGTCAATTGCAGAATATTTAGTGCTATCTAACATTCAAAAAATATCTGCACCTACTAGATTTGTACAACTCTGTTTCAATAATATGTCTGTTTGCAAATCTATTAGTTCTGTCTGGAACCTTATTTCAGCACTTGTAGGATATTATGTGCCAATTAATATTTTGCCACAAAGCAAACACCTGACATCTCCAATTTGCAACAAAAGAATTCATTCTCCCATTCAACACAAAATTTTCGTTTTTATATCAATGCTTTCTTAGCAGATGCCATAGTAACATAGTTGCACAGTACAATATCTGTTATTCGCTACTGAGCATGTGTCTGTGCAGTAGCTAAGAGAGAGAGATAAGGATCAGTGCATGCGTCGCACTGCATTATTTCAATTACATTCGTAATCACAACACGAGTTCTGCCCATGGCTGGTGTAGACAAACTCAAACCAGTGCAGTGATATCTGAGAAATGGCTGATTTTCCACAAAAAAAAGGGTTATTTGAACTAAATTGTTTTAAAGGAACCTACATTTTTATGTGAAGTATGTTTTTGTCTGGCTTTTGTTACCAATTATGCAAAATTACATAGAATTCCTTCTGAATGAAGAAGACTTCACAGACTATTCCAGCAAATGCAAGATATACACTTAATTTGTGATGTTAGTATCTATCTGTCTATCTATATATAAATCAATTGCAGTGCATTGGCCTCGTGAAAACTGGAAAATAGCTCTACTGATTTGAATAATTTCTTTTTTGTTTTGTTCACCTCAATGCTGGGATGATTTAGAAAAAGTTGTTGTTGTTAGCTAATGCTGGATTTCTGACAATGAAGTCATTAATCCTCTTGCTCTCCAATATTTTTCACGATTTAGATTTAGAAAAAGTAAACATTAGGAAAAATCCAAAGAAACAACCGAAAAATAGTGAAGACCAAAATGACTAATTTTGTATGGGGATTGCCACTTTGGATTATGTATGGCATTTATTGCAGATCTATCACTTGACAGCTGAATCTATTACATTTAAAATTGTTGAAATTGCCACTGAACATACAAATCAATGAGACACCGGTACATCGCCAAAACAGCAAAATGGCGAAGATTCTACATTGAATGTACAATGGCCCACAAGAGGTCATTAGAGCCACTGAACAGAGCATTGAACAATCTTCGTGACTATCAAAAGATTTTTGATGGAGTCATGATTTTGTTGTCCGGTGATTTTTGTCAGACTCTTCCAGTTATTCCATGATCAACTGTAGCTGACGAGTTAAACACGTGCTTAAAACCAACAAATTTATGGTGGCATGTAAAGACACTCCGCTTGATAACTAACATGTGGCTGTTTTTGCAACAAAATCAAAATACAGATGTGTTTTCTAATCAATTATTGGACATTGACAATGAAAAATCACAGTTGACATCTCAACCGTATTAATCACATTGCCCACTGATTTCTGTGCATTGACTGAATCACAGGAGGAGCTCATTTGGCGTGTTTTTCTGAACGTAATGCAAAACTTCAAAAACCATAATTGGTTCAATGAACGAGCAGTATTGGCAACGAAAAACAAAGATGTCAGTGATCTCAAGGAGTCCATTTAAAATTTCATTTTTCTCCTTCAAATTGGTTGACACAGTTATCAGACAGGATGATGTAAACTATCCCACAGAATTTTTTAATTCGCTTTAATTGCCTGGATTTCTACCTCACAATTTGTAATTTAAAATAGGCTTAGTCATCATGTTGCATAACATCAATCAAGCTCAACTATGCAATTGAACGAGACTGCCTGTGAAAAAGCTTATGAAGTTATGAGTGTCATCAAGGGAGAGTAGAAAGGAAAGGGTGTTTTGATTCCACACATCCTGATGTTTCCAATGGACTTTGAAGCTGTAAAATCGTTGTGTCCTAGTTATTGGATCGCCATTTGAAGCTGAAGTCGTTGGTGACGTGACGTTGCCCTTCGATGTAGCTCGCTCCGGCTAGTTCTGCAAGAAATCTCTTTATCTCGGGTTTGCGTAAGTGTAATGGACAACCCAAGAACAACTTTATATATTATTTATTTTAAATATTTTCGGGAGATATGCCGATTCTATATGTGTATGTAGAGGAATCGCCCTCACATCCACGCAGCACGACCTCCCGTACTAGTCTCTGGTTGAGTAATGCCCCGACGCTTTCTCTCTTACCCACGCTAAGAAAAACCGTTCTCTTCCTATTTGAATGTCATGACGTCATCCAAGAAAGCCTCGTATCCAAAATGCTATTTCCTTTTCCCGCAATTTAGAAATGTCCCTTTCTATTATAACATGTTCTTTTATGAATTTCAAATATATAATTACTTTTTTAGGATTAAACGATGTTTACTTTATATTTTATTAGATATCTCGCGCGACTTTTAAGGTTTGTAGAACTGACTTTCGAACGTGTATTTAAACTATGTGGTATGACGTCATGACTCGTTAATTTCAAACCAATAATGCGTTTATTCTACAAATTTAACGACTATTATTTACTCATATCTTGCTCACCTTACAACACTTCCTGCTATATTATCTATTTATGTTATTACTCAATATTTATCGCAAATCTCATATCCGGCAATTAAATTAAAACGTGTCTTTTTCAAAAGCCCATTCGATCGGAAATCTAAATTTCGGTATCAACTTGCCGTTCGATTTCAAACTGTTCAATTCTCTGTGCGTCTGACCTTCATGATGACCATCAACAAATCACAAGGCTAATCAGAAGTTTGCAGAATTGACTTTCGGTTTCCATGTTTTGAGCATAGACAACTGTATGGTGTGTGTCGGAAAGCCATTATCTTTGTTTATTTACGCACAGGAAAAGAAAAGAAAAAACACAGTTTACCAGAACGCTTTGCATTGAATGTTAACTGCATTTATGTTTCATGTTAATAAAATACATTAAATTAATTTGAATTACAAATGAATTTCATGTAATAACTAAACAACACTCAAACCATACACAATGCATCTAATATTATCGATTTCAATGAATTGGAGTTGGAAATGTTGATTAGGATTCATAATCACTTATGAAGAGTTGTAATCAAATCAATTTTAGGTGGTATGAAGTTCACTAGGTCATCTAGTCTTAAATATATTGAATTTCAGTCGAAATCATTAGACACATTTTGAGAAAATAAATTTTGAATAACTTTCCATGTAAAGGGTAGTTAACATTGGGAAGGATTTCTTATTTGTTTGTTTGTTTCTTTAATTTATATCTGGCCTTTAACGGCACTGATCATATTGGCAGTGTTTTATGCTTGGAATATGTTGCCTATCAACAATGCTGTAAACATATGTACACTTATCATTGGGTTTCTTGTTTTTCTTTGGTTTTATACATTAGATCATACACATTCACACTTACAGACTCTGGGGATGATAGTGAATAATACTGGCCAGAGAAAAATTCCCACCCCCAGTGGTGAATCGAACGTAGGAGGAGTTTTCTTGAAAATCTCTGTATCACATGGAAGTTTATTGGACTTACATACCAAGTTTGGTATTTAATGTGGTTTTTCTGTGAGTTCAAGACACGCACACACAGACCTTTTTTTCTAAAACTGCAAGTTTTCTTCTTTTTATTTGGAGAGCCTCAAATTAATTTTTGGTGAAATCTTGTTATGGAAATTTTAGGTGGAATGCAAAATAGCTTCTCTAACTGACCGATATGTGGTAGAGAAAGTAAATTTTATACAATAAACTACCAGAAAATAAAAAAAAAGTAACATAAAATAATTTAATAGAGAAGTCAAAGCCATTCTACTACAACATACCCTTAATTTAGTAAATCATGGTAGATCCTGTTTCGGCCTTCATAGATTTCATGTATACATTTTCTGACAAAGCCCATATCACATGTGATCCTAACGGTGAATAAATTAGAATTATTGGAATATATATTTCCTGCACCAAGTTATTCTGTTTATAGTGTAATGGAATAGAACTCTTCATTTGAAGAATTGAATGTCATGCCTAGATTTGAACTGCAGACCTGCTTGCCATGCTTTCATAACAAAAATTTGTGGTTGAAATGTCTTGACAAATTTTTCAAGTTTGATTTAGCTTCAAAATAAGAAGTGTTTCTACAAAGCCTGTATATGGAACAACCCATTATTTAAATGTTTCATGTATAGATATACACTGGTAGCAGAGTATACACTGGACCTACAGGGGATCAATTATGCTACAGTCCCCCAGTAGGAAGGGATAAGGTGAAGGTACCACAGATGCTACGGATGCAGGCAGACAATCCACAGAGACTGAGGAAGTCACTAACACTTTCTAGTGAAGACCCATCCAACTAATGGATCTACCTAGAAAGGGCAATGAATGAGCTGTCCAATCAGGCAACCCTCTAATGTCAGCAGAAAATACTCTTACCATGGAGCAAGCATGTATACCTTTAGTCTGGAACAGCCACACACCATAAACAGGGAGGGAAATGAAATCATGGTAGATGAGAAACTACCCCAGCTTTTGTCTTCTGACCAAGAAAAACCAAAGGTCAAAGTGATGGCCAGTTGGAATCAAACACAGAACCTCTTGAATATGAGCCTTATACATTACTGCAGAGCAATCTCACTCGCTAATGCTTTATGTAACTATTTACTCTTAAATGTTTCATAATAATTTTAGAAAAAAAGTGCTACTTACTTTATAATGTTAGTTTTCTTTTCTGGAAGTCAATGGGCAGTTTTGCATTCAAAAATATTTTACTTTGACTTAGAAAGTTATTTTCTGATAATTGTTGGAATCTTTGTATAGGGTATGTTAATCAGACCTAATCAGAAACTTATTCTTGTGTAAACAGTGCTTCAATATCATAAATATTTGTGGTTATAATCTTCTTTGATTCACCAGGTTTTTGAATTCAGGAAGTATTAAACTATGGTTTGCAAGCATTAGAATAAGTTTGCAGGTAACCAATAGCAATCAAAATTCAGTGTAACTCTTGAACATTTTAATATCTAAATTTTATCCATATTTTCAAAATGGGCCATTAAAGGTTGAGCCATTGTGCTCAGTGATCTATGAAACATGTATTCAGAAATGATTAATGAAGCAAGATAAGCAAATATTAAACTTCAGCTCAAACATTTGATTAATTTTAACAGTTACCTCTTATCTTTAATTTTATTTCAATTTCCAAATCTTAACTATTAGAACTATATACAGAACATGTTTTCATTGATTCAATATACTAGAGTGAACATCAGAATATTTGTATACAGAAAAACTAAATTGTTGGTAGTGATTGAGCTCGGCATTCTTCATAGTGAATGGAGTGCTAATATTCTCATACATTCATTGTTAGAAACTTTAATGAAGTATATGTGCTAAGACTGTTAGTCTGGCAACTTCAGTAACAGAGCTTTCAGACCTCTACCCCTTTTCATGCATTGCCCGTCCTACAATTATATTATTGTTTCAGTCTGTATACTTAAATGTCAAACTCATATCTATATTTATGGTTTCAAATTTTTGCTTACCTGCTCTTGACCTTTTTATAGACAATAGACATCTATTTGTAATAGCGTCTGCACGGCTGTATCTCTACTGAGTTTAATTAAATAAAGTAAACTTACCTTTTCATACTCCTTTTGTAAGAAAGCAGCATGAAATCTTCCACAGTTCATAAAAGTAGTTTGGTAATAGGTATAAAATAAAATAAATTCTTTATTAATGGACTTCAAAAATTGCCAGAATTCACCATGGAAATGGGAATAATTTGTAATTGATACCTATTAAGTTGCTACCATAAAAGTTTTAGGGAATTTTCATCATTAAAAATGTTATATGTTCTATTCATGTGGCTTTCTGTACTCACTCTTCTACTAACTATTCTTGCAAATGTTTACTGCTTGTTAATCAAGATAAACTTTTATTTCATATTTTGTTATAGGTATATGAATAATACAGAAAGAAAAAGCAGGTTAATGTGTTAGACAAGCTTTTTCAAAAAGTGGTGACTATGTAATAAGCATGGCTCTGAAATTCTGTGCACTTTGTATGACCACAACAAACAAATAGTTGCTTAAAGAGAATATAAATATTTGGAAATTCAAACCAATATTAATAAATATCATAAACGGTAGATGCCATAAAGAATTTTAATTGACATAAATTGTGCTCTTTGACAAGACGTATATTTTTTCTGTAGTAAGATTCTATCCTTACAATCTACAAATTAGATGAGTAATTGAAAATGGAGAAGACTTCATAGTCTATCAGCAGAAAATTCAGTATGTATAGTTTGTCATGCAAACATCTTAAACATATGGTATTTTAATAAAAATTATTAGAACAGTTGATATACATGCTTAGGCTTTCATGGCCAGCGATATTCCAATAGAGTGTAGTTTCCAGGCTTTTAGGCCATGGTCCAGTCGATGAATAAATATCTGGCATTTTGCCCAAGACTGTGTTTGGGTGAAACGTCAGATATTTATTCATCGATTGGGCCACGGCCTACAAGCCCAGAAACTGTGCCCTATTGTGTTAGAACAGTGTTTGGGTTGATCAGAAATAGTAGATATTTTTCAATGTAAAGGGTACATGGGTGGAGAATTTTGTTGAAAATCTTAGTGTCATGTTCTTGGAAGTTGCTGAACTTAAACACCAAGTTTGGTATTTAATTGACTTTTCATTTTTGAGTTATGCTGTTCATACAGACCTGTACATACATATTTTGCAAAAATAGTTTATTTATGTATTTATTCAGCGAGCCCCAAAACATGTATTTCTGGTGAAATCTTGGCATAAAATTGTTGGGTGGAATGCAAAACTTTCTCTGCTTAAAATAAACGAGTAGTAGAGAAAGTAAACATGTCACTGTGACCATAAGGAACCAAATTGTATTGTTCCTTAGCCTGCTAATATCCATGATTTTGTTACAGCCTTATCTTCATATTTCTAATGACAAATTATCACTTTCTCATACCTAATAACTATTCTCCATATTTATATGAAAATTCTACACCAGAATATATTGGAATATGTTTCAGAGATTATTGTCTTTATCTTTGACCTTGATTCACTGCCATGCTTCCTTCTGTGACTTGTAGATGGCATTTTAGCTTGGACATACTGCACATTGAGATCTCTTTCATACGGAACATCAAAGCTAAATAAATTGTGTTTATTTTTGTGTATTAATAAATGTAATCTATTAAACTTGATCTTCCATATAAGAGGGGTCTCATTAGGGAGTACGTCCAGTCAAAATGCCTTCTTCATGTCACAGATAGAAGCATGGCAGTGAACAAGGCTGATGATGAAGACAACAGTCTCTGTAACATGTTGCAGTAAGTTCTGGTACAGAACCTGAAGTTAGAGAAATAAAGCTCCAAATTTTACATATAAATGAAAATAACTTCATTGTGTTTTTCCCAAAGAAATACTCAAAATATTCTCGATATATTTAAACTTCTTCAACATTGTTTTAGCGTTACTGTAATTTATTGCATCATATGATGAAGGTCCTGTCAGTAAAATTTGTGTAGTGAACATGAGTGCAGTTGCTTCAGAAAAAGAAAAGTTCTATCCTTATCCTTGAAGACCAATAGCAACCATTTTAAGGAAATGACAGTCACAAGCTCACTCCGTATGAAACCCAGTTGCCAAAATTCTTAATTCCAGTTTTTTCTGTTTCATTAGACGCAAAAGTTCAAGTTAGACAGTTGCAACTCTGCAGAAAAGACTGAGGAGGGAAGGTCTGACTAGTAAAATGATTATAAGGATTCCTCAAGGGAGGCAGCCAAGCTGTGCACACATTGACTAACAAACTATACACATAGGTGTTTAACCCAACATAGAAGTTTATATTAAACAGAGCTGAGCAAGAAACAGTGAGCAAAATTTGTAACATTTAAATGCATATATGCTGTATGACTTATTTTTTAAATGGGCTTCATACTATGAATATCAAATAATTTTCATAAAAGTAGTTCTTACCTTTCAAGCATACCTTTCAAGAATTTACACAAAATCCAACTATATTTTCTATCCCTCCCCATCTTTTTTCTCTTTCAAAATTCTTCTTTTTTCTTCCAGATTTTATTTTAGGGAAATAATATGGACATAAACCTCATGGCACAACAGCCCATCCAGGCCGAGATCTACCACCTGGCCACTGCATCCCCCATCTCTGCCCACCACAGGCATCATGAGTGGGGTGCAGTACTGGAGGTGGGATGTAGTCAGCGCCCTAGTCCCTCCTGCCAGTTCTTGACCAGGGGCTGCTACTTTTCAATCAAGTAGCTCCTTAGTTGGCCCCTCAGGGACTTAACGAGGCTGAGTGCACCCTGTGCCAGACCTCCCAGTAGAGGAAAAAATCCCCACGCTGGTACCAGAGATCAAACCCAGGTCCTCCATGCCAGAGGTAGAAATGCTACCACTGCACTATGGGGACGGTCATAATGTGGACATGGCACATCATGTTTTCTTAAATTCTAATGTACCTATTTTTTGTAAAATTATTTTTTGTCAATGGTTTCTATATTTACCTTATCCAAAGCTTGGATATTGAAGCACCTTATTTCATAATCATCATCATCATCATTATCATTAAATAAGTATCCATATTTAAGCTGACTACTGTGCTAGTTAAGAAGTTATGAGATAGTGAAATTTAAGCTTTATGCTAAACGTTTCTCAATAATTGCACAGAAAACGTCCTTAATTCGCCCAATATTTTACTGAAATACTGATTTTGAGACATTATACAATTATTTCCTTTGAAACTGTATAAATTTCCCATGACTCTCAATATATTTGATTATGAAATCCTAGAGTATAACAAATTGTTTGGAACTTTGTTACAAAAGAACTATCACAAAATCTAAAGTGATGCATGTTTATTCTTTTTAAAATGTATAAATGTGGCTCAACTACAGAAGAACTTGCTTCACTGTAAACACCTTTTAAAATAGTGTGACCAATTGTTACTCGCATTTGAAATAAGCCTAATTAGACTTTAGTTCAAGAGCTAAACACATTTTGCTAAAATTGTTTGTTACAAAGGTCCAGGTATAATTAGGTTATTATATATTATATTTATTTATTGAAACAATAACTTCCTATATATATGGACTACCATCAAGGATAGAGTGAAACAGATAAATTATGAGCAAATTGAGTACAGCAAAAACATTAATAAAATTGAAACATTACTATAAAGCAGGGGTCCTCAATCTTTTTCAAACACTGTACCTCTTTAAAAAAAAAAAAATAAAAATGTTGCATACTCCTTCTTAAGTAATAAGCTTGGTTATTAAAAAAATTGTTAGTTTTTCAATTGATATGGTTTGACCTCAGAGTTTTATTAGGTAAGATATTCTAATCAAACAAACAGATGTGTCTTGTATAATTCTCTTTAATAACATTTTTACAAGGCAAATACAATATTTGAAAATGATCCTGGTTACAATAAATTAATGAGAAGTATAAACCTGCTTCCTTTTGCATAGCTGATCTATGTTTGGCTCTAGCTTTGTTAAATACAACTTTAAGTCATTCTCAACATTCAGCTTGTTTCTATACTTACTTTTTAGATAAGTTAAACTCAAAAACCCTCTTTCACATAAGTATGTAGTTAAAAATCCAAGAAGAACCATTACAGCAAACTTTGAAAGTTCTTTGTATTCCATGCTAACGCCAATCCAAAACTTTAACAATTTAGCACTCAAATATTTATGTTTTAATGTTGGATCACACAAAAATTTAATTGTTTCTTCTGGGAAGTAGTCAGGCTGCCAGAAGTTTCTATAGCATCAAAAGAAAAGGGGCCATGGATCGTATCCTCCTATGCGGGTCTTCAGTGAATTGTGGTGATGTCCCATTTGAGTTTTAATGCCAGAAAAATCAAATCTGTTTTTTCTTTTTATTTAAAAAATGAATTCAATCCTTCAAAATCTCACAGTTGTTCTTTTCTACTTCATTTTTCCAGAGGGTGATTCCTTTTATCATTGCATTAATTTTCTTTTCACTATAGAGAACATCAGAAACACTAATTTGTATAGAAGTATTCCAGATGTTCAATTTTTTTCAAAAATGCCACTTAAATAGGCCAATTTTAAAAGCCAATCAAACTTAATGAGTACTGATGATAAATTAGATTTTTACACGGCGAAGAAAACATTCAATTCTTTGTGGAGTTCAACACACAGGATAGCACATTTCCATGTGAAAGCCAGCAAATTTCAGTATGGAGCAACAAGTTCTCATGAAGACTACCCATATCCGGGCATGATTTTTGAGGCCTAGTTTACATAAAATTCACAATTTTTACGTCCTGGTCGAGGACTTCCTTTAGTTCATCTGAAAGGTGCTTAGCAACCAAAGCCTCACGATGAAGGACACAATGAGTGAAGTTACTTTCAGGTGAAACATTTTCATATATCCTACCGGTGTGATCATTCAGGGCCTTGGCACCGTCAATACATGCTGACACAGTTCTTCCACTCAAGTCGGTTTTCAGAAAAAAAAGCGTGACAGGAAATGGCTTCACCTTTTGTAGAAGTATTTAGTGGTTTACAAAATAAAAGATCTTAAATACTTCATCTTCACGTATTCCACAAACAACTGGGCTAAGCCAGTGACATGTTGCTTCATAAGTTGTATTCCTAAGCATGGAATATCTCGAGTTGTTCTTTTGTCACTGATTCTACATATTTTTTGCCTAATTATGGTATTCAAAAAGAAAACTAAAAGGTGTAAAACAGAGGTGCCAAAAAGGTGACACCGCAGGTCATTCTCCTCTTTTTCCCCTTCCATTTGCTTCACTTAGTGGCATGCCCGAGCATGGAAAAGGTTGACTGTCATTGGCTAATGTGCATATGCACCACTTTGAGTTTCATAAAATAAGGAAGCCATGTCTGACATCACCTTGTCCTGTTACAAATTCCTACCAGAATGCTCCCAGCATTCTTCCTTGCCCTCATATCTATTATGTCACCTGCGAAAGGTAGCTAGGAAGGGGAAAAATATCTGCCTTGTTTCTCCTCAATGACACCAGTGGTGTAAAAGGATTGTTAAACATCAAAATAGAAAATGATATAGGTAGTGTGTGTCTCATTACCTATGGAACAACCCATAACTAGCACAAAATAATATATTTAAAAATTGTTTTGATTTATGTTGTAGCACTTATCAAAACCTACAGTATGGATTGGTTGGCAATCAGGAAGTGCACTCCCAGCATTTGTACTAGCATAAAGTTGTATTGTTTTAATTGGAGCACTCCATACATAATTACATTGATTTGTTTCAGTCTTCATCCTGACCCAAATGATATAAGCATTAAGCATCACAGGCTTGTATTCAGTTTGTGTAGAGAAGAAACACAATATAAACATGTTATATACACTTCCAACTGTAAAATGTGAATGGAAAGGGTCATTTTAATACAGATGTTCAAGTTGCCTCCCTTTTGCTGTAATGCATGTTTTAAAATTATTTTTTGTGTGCCACCCAGTGACTTGCAGTAGCTGTGGAGGAATATGTCTGCATCTTCCTCTCTTTCCTTCTTTTCCCCCCTTTTTCTTTGTTTTGTTATTTAAGTGTTATAATCACACAGTCTTTTATAGAATCTGAGTACAGTGATGTGCATATACTACTCAGCCATGATGTGAATGCGTTCAATGGTAAGGAACTAAACAGTCACAAAACAAGTGGGCAGAGCATTGGAAGTGCAGTCAGACAAAGAAAACATCTGCAGTTCTGGGTTCATTTACGGTGAGTTGAGGCTTGCAAATGTAGTACTGTTTTCATTATGCAACTGTACATTTCATGCCTTGCCCCTCACTCCCCTCTCATCACAAGTCTTGACAATATTGCAGATTGTCAACAAAATAGAGGCTCCCTCCTCCAAGTGCACTCATATCGTGCACTATGATTATGATGCTAAATCTGTGTCTTGAAAGTTGAGACATGTTCGCCAAAACATATTCAAAGTCACTTACTTTAGTGATATTTGAATTACTGCTTCTGACCCAAATTATTATTGTTTAGCAAAATGTTTATAAGTGTGATTCATCTTAATGACCCATCTCTAGCTTCTGAATCATTTCTATCTCTCACTCCTGTTCTTAGTCACTGTACCACAGCATCGTAAGTTACTGCAAAATCCATTGATTCTCAAACACAGGAGATAAAAGTATACATAATATCTACCATTATAACCATATCATGAATGTTTTGTGAAAATAAGCTAACACCTTCAAAATCTTTCTAGAAACCTTCAATATAAAAAGTAAAATTTAAAAGTTTAAACCAAACTATGTTTCTAATATTCACTTATGTTTTATTCTTGTGTAGCTTAACTTAAATGCAATCTAATTATACCAGAAATACCTCCTCCTTTTTGAGAACAGTTGGTCACTCTAACACTTGGCAATTACATATCTCATTCAAACAGAAATTACATAAAATGATAAACTGTTAAAACACAGAAAAGTAGTTAAGCATTGCATATGGGATGAACATAGAAAAATGTGTAATTCATTACAAAATGAAGGTAAACTAAAAGTAGATGTCAGATTATTTGCTCATGTTATTACGGATACCCTTTTATGTCTTTGTATAACTTAAGCCTGCCTAAAACTATTATTATTTTGAACACTTGATTTGGTAATTATCTCTCAAAAAACTGTTTAATACATTGATGTTGTCTGAAAGTAAACTGTGATTTTAAATCTAAATTTTTATATAGAGATTTTAATATAAAACTAGAACAGTGTGTTTAAAATCTGTTCCATTAAAAAGTCAACAATAATTTTCATTGTGTACTTAATTTTAAACTAACTTTTAAAAAAATATAAGCTTAAGAGAAAACCTGATATTGATTGTTTCAGTACTTTTTAGAATTGTTACGTACTTCTCAGGTTTTCAAGTGCCCATGCCTTTATTATGAAGATTATTCAGAATTCTGTCATTTTAAGTGTGCACACACCCAGAATAGTAGAGTGTAATTCAATAACTGAGTTTATAGGATAGGGAATTAGCAATCTGTGTGATACAGTAAAACCCTGATTAACCGTAGTATTGGCCACATCGTGGTCAAGTGATTAGACCAATCTCCTTTCACCAAATCAGCCAGGGCTCGATCCCAGGCAACCGCATGTGGGAATTGTGGTGGACAAAGCGGCACCGGAGTGGGTTTCCTCTGGAATCTCTGGTTTTCCCGCCATCTCATTCCACTGGTGCTCCATCTTCATTCCATGCATCACCAGCGTCACTGCCTAGAGTGTCAAATGTAGTAAAAGCAGGCGTTAAACACAACTAAAAAAAAAAAAGAAAAAAATTGTAATAATGAGGGGGTGGAGTTGACAATTAAGTGAAAATTATGGATAATCATCTTAATGTAAACAAGTTTAATAAGCAATTATGCAAAAAACTCACTAAATACATGAATCTTATGTTACCTTTCTTGTATATTTAAAAAAAATGGCAGTAAAGATGATAGTCTGCAGAGTAGGACTACACGGAAAGAGGTATCAACATTTTTGTTCACTAAAACCAACACAAGTGTACATACTTATTTACATTTACTCTTTGTCAATTTTTCGGGCAACAGCAGTGTATTATGATCACTACTCTTGTCTGGTTGCATGATCACTTTATGATGTGAAACTAAAACTTAGTTAATAAACAGCTGAAGGCATCAAAACAACCTTGCCACTAAAGTACACGCTCTTTCTGTATTTAATTTGTAACATATTATCTATGTAACAGACTTTTCTTCCATTATTTTTAAAATTCACTTTTGCTTGAGAATTTTCGGAATACTGCAGCCATCTGTGAATATACAACATGCATAAACTACCTGCAAATACATTTCTAGGGCATATCATAGAGGTTTATTTTGTGAAGAACTCAACTTTCATAAAATGTAACAGACATAAAAAAAGGAAAAACAGATGACTATAGCTAATGAGCTGAGTGGTAAGGCAAGGAACGGATAATCGAGGTTTTACTGTATGAGAATACCTTGTGAGGTGGCTTTATGATAGCACAAATTTGTGTACCTAACCAAAGGCACTTTGTTGTTGAAATGTGGTGTAAGTTGTCAGTATGTGAAAAATGTGAATCACTGTGAAGTATATTCTTAGAATGAGTATGATACATGACTAAAATTCAGCCAACAATGGCCTCTGCAGTGTGTTTTTTGGGCCCATTCAGATACCTATTTTCTCTCTGCAAGATAATGAGAACTACTTAAGAGAAGTGCAGTAGGTTTTGCTCTAATTGGCATAAAAACACATGTTTAAGAGCAATATTGTAAATAAAAGAACAGAATGTTCATAGATAACTCCAAGACTGAAGAGGAGCTACACAGTTCAGAAAATTGTTTGCACAAAGATTCCTAATGCAAAATGTAAGCTAGTGGTTTAAAATTGTTGGTTATTTTGTTGGGAAAGACAGTTATCAGACAAGTATTTCAGTATGTTTGAATACAATTGTAGTACATTGCTTAACTAAAGCAGGTGCATGGAGTACTCATTTTATGAAAATGGTACATTTAGGAACTGCAGTAGTTACATTATCTTATTTAAATTATAAAACAAGGTGTTTCTTTCTTTGTGACACAGGTTTTGGGAATAGTTAAAGATAAACTATTTTCTTTACTTAGGCACTGTCAATATTCTTCTGTTGTTATTCTCATTGGTGAAACAGATTTAGTTTCAATCTCTTTGCCTCAGTCAATGAGATTTTTAATGAAAAATTTGACACTTAGTAATCTACATTAAGGATTTTATGAGTCACTCATACTACTTTTGGTCAGAGTAATTGTTATAGTTTTCATTACTATATGTGACATTCTCTTCATTAACATAACCCATAAGTTTTAATTTTCCCTTACCAAAATTGAATACTTTAAAGTATTCCCAAAGAAGCTGGGCAGCTTCTTTATGCTTAACTTTTCCTATCTGGAAATTCAGGTATCATATTCACCCAACTCTCTCTACCCCTGTAATTTATTTTTAGATAGCGTAGCTTCTACAAATTATGTTTATGAAAGCTTATTTGTCTGTCTACTGCATGTTTATTGCATGTTAACTTTGCAGAATTAGCATTATGGTTTGTGTTGTAGGTGCAAGGGGATATGGGAAACTGAAGTGCTAGTCAGATGTTTAAAAGCTATATGCTGGTCTTAAAATTCAATACTCTTTCCATGAAATTGCAAGAAACAACAAAAAAGTGACAGAACTTCAGAAATATGCCAGAGTATTGAAAAAATTCAGTTATAATGGGTATCTCAGAAAAAGTGATATCACAAAAAATTATTTGAAATAAATTGTGTGGTTTTAAAGACATCTACTGTCTCTTGTTTCTGTTTACCTCTCATGATTTAGCTGTCATACAAATTATGTCTAATTTCTTATGACTTCAAAGGGTTTCATAAATTACTCTCAGAAAATTTAGGATACACACTTTATTTGTCATGTATATATCTCAAACTTATAGTATTTTAATTTAAATCACTTTAGAACCATTTTTGAGAAAATTAAACATTTCAAAAACCTTTCCATGTATAACAGTTTGGGGTATGGGGATTTTCTTGAAAATCTTCATGTCACATCTTTGGAATATACTGAACTTAAATACCAAGTTTGATATGTATTGAGCATTTCATTTTTTAATTATGCTATTCACACATACCTTTTTTCTAAAAAAGTACTTTTTTTATTCAGGGGGAGTCAAAACATGTATATCTGATGAAATCTCAACATAAAACTTAGAGTGGAAATCAATACTTTCCCTTAACTATTGTAGGCATGTGGCAAAAAAAGTAAAAATGATAAAGTAGGGTTCCCAGATATCATGAAAAATATCGGATAATGTTGCTTTGGGTTAATTCATTTAATTGACCTGAGAAAATATTGACATTGCCACACAAAAATAATGCAGCACCCTGAAGCAGAAGATGCTTAATTATTTCTTTACATAATAATTCCAAAATGTATCTATTGTTATTTCTATATAGATAAAGCAGATACACTTTAAAAACTTGCAGTAAATAACTATACTCTGAATTGTTATTAGTTTCACTTTGTCTTTTGATTTTTCTTATGGTGCTCTGTGTAGTCCAAGTTATCTCAATTTTGAGGTATTCTCACTCTTCATTGCCTCAGATTAGTGAGACTCTACTGTATTGCGACGCTGACCCTACTCTAACCTTTGATCATAAGCTTTCTTTTTCTCTCATACCTGGGAACTCTGTGATAAACATATGTATTTAGAAAATAAAATTCTTTTAAATCAATGATCACACTGACATAGAGCAGTTTTATTATTGATAAAGTTTAAGAGATTGAAATTGTGATTGATTCTATATTCAGCAATGAGAATAACGGAAATAGCTTTTGTTTGAAAATGGTCCAAAGCTTAACAGTGCTAATACCTGCAGAAACTAAGTTTTGGGATATTTTCTATCACAAATGCCTGCTCTTGAGTTAAGCAGCAACAAAATTTTGTTAATATTCTGTTCAGTATTTATTTATTTATTTATTTATTTATTTATTTATTTATTTATTTATTTATTTATTTATTTATTTATTTATTTATTTATTTATTTATTTATTTATTTATTTATTTATTTATTTATTTATTTATTTATTTATTTATTTATTTATTTATTTATTTATTTATTTATTTATTTATTTATTTATTTATTTATTTATTTATTTATTTATTTATTTATTTATTTATTTATTTATTTATTTATTTATTTATTTATTTATTTATTTATTTAATCTGATTATAGCTTATTTTATAAGCATATTCTCATAAGCATAATCTTAAAAGATTGTAACATTTTTATCTGAATTGGCAGTAGTGGCTAGAAAAACTGGCAAATGACTCAGCAATATTTAAATGCTTCTGTAATATTTTAAACTTTCATAATTTAAATACATTTATGAACATGTGAATATGAAAAATCGTACTGGTGGACCAGAATAATCTTTTGATGACCTATTGCTACAGGGCATAAAAAGGCCACACAAAATTTTAAGATGGGTAACATATTATATATATATACCTACATGAATAAATTTAACAATGCTTGTTTGATTATATTTCTGAACAAAACTAACATTTTATGGTAGGAGAAGGACTTTTACTGTTTTGTTTTAACAAAAATGATTACATACAAACGATAAGCTGAATTTTCTTAGACAGCCCTTTAACTTCTGGTAGTCGGAATAAATGTTCTTTATGAGCAGAACACATAGTTGAATGCTTCATTTCCATGCCAAAAAGCTTCATTATACTCAATGTATTTATGTGCATTTTTGCTAAAACAAAAACAAAACATTTTTCAGTGTTTTCAAAGAAACTGACGTTACTGATGTTTTTAATTAACATTTGTATTATACATGTGTAAGATTTTCTTTATGATGTAAACGAAAGACTGAGTGTAATTTGAAATTGTATGGCTTAAGCTCTGTGTATCTGGAGGGTTACAGGGTGACTTAAAAACAAAAAAGGAGAAAAAAATGTCTTTTAAAATATGAGATAATGTTGAAGATAAGTATTTTGTTGATCCTACATTAAAAGGTATGATTTTACTTATGTAATCAAATATTTGTAATAATTGAGGAATATTTCCCACTGATTTTAAGTAAAACTTAATAGTAAAGAATTGCAGAAAACAACTTTTCAAAGGAGTTCATTTGTACAACATACAAAACTTTTGTTTGGATGCAGTCCATATTACAAAAAATATCTTGCCCTGCACTGCACTGCTTCTAACCAGTTCTGTTTCACCTCTGCTTTCTCCATGTGCTGGCTAATCAGTTCATGCAAAATTTTTGTATAAGCATTGATATGTTGTAATATCACATGTTCAGTGTGTTGGTGCTATTATAAATGCCCAAAAGTCTGTACTTAAGCACACAGAAATTTCATATGTGATTCCTGTGTGACAACAAACACTTGTTGAGAAATGAGCTGGTGATTAATAAACAGATTCTTTACTGTTCATGCACTTCACAGAGAAACAGTTTGTAATATTGTGAATAGCTTTAGGAAAGCATTATTTATTCTCGATAAGGAACTGAAATTAAATTGCCTGTTCTTACAAAGAAAAACCAAAGACAATTTAAAAGCTACAACAAAGTCATTGGACATCTCCTTATCAAGGAGGTAGCACTGCTGCTTACCAAATGGGATACCTGGGTTGATTCTGGTACCAACGTCTCCTGCTGGAAGACCTGTTCCAGGGTGCACTTAACCTCATTAGGTCCCTGAGGGACCAAGTGAGGAGAGAAGTAGTGGTCCCTGGTTGCGAAGACTGCATATACTCACCAGAAAGGATCAGGGTGCTGACCATGTCCCACCCTGCAGTACTGTACCTCACTCATGATGCCTGTAGTGAGCAGAGGTGAGGGGTGTGGCGACCAGATGGGTAGGCCTTGGCCCAAAAAGGGCTATTGCACTGCAGGGTTAGTTAGAACAAAGTCCAAAGAAATATCTGAGGAAATTTTTAAAGTTAAAGCCCTATCAGATAACTAGTTCAGGAACTACAACTATGAGATAATGTGAGTTAATTTCTGCAACTGGATGTTGGGTAATATTAATGACCAGTTACTAACACACGTTTAATTTTTTTTATAGTCAAATTATGCTTTTATTTACATGGTCATGAAGAATTAATGAGTGATAACAAATTTTCTTAAAAGGTGTGTGAGAGGACATCATTTCCAACATTTATGATGAAAATATGTGATTACTGACGTTCTAAATTGTATAAGAAAAATGTGTTGAATTTAAAGGGCTATTAATGTCTGATTCTGCCAGCAAACAGTTTGCTTTGCAATACCAAGAAAATCCAAGTTAAGCCAACCATGCATCCAAGCAAAGGCTCTGTAGTATCATTGATAGACAAAACCCAGATTTATTTCCATTAATTTTAGTTCTTAAGTGTTCCAACTTAAACAATTTTTAAAAGTATTTTAAATTAAGATGAAAGCACCTTGAAGAAGAAAACTGAGATAATTAGTGTATTAAAAAGGAGAGGAAAGTAACTCTGGCAATACTTTAGTTCGCATTCTAATTTATTTGAGTAATGCAACAAGCATGTACGGCAAACTTATTCAAGTGGTGTAAACCAACTTGTATTCATAGTATCTGACATTTGAAGGATGGACACCTGTGCAAACAATTCATGTTTCACTGATAGTGTTGCTAGTTTCTACAACTTTTATGCTTACACTGCATGTGAGTAATTCTTTTTGCACTCATGGTAATTAAAAAAATGCTTCAATAGTAATTTTGTTTTAAGAACATTCATTAATTCTCAGTAATCAGTTTTAATTGCTGCCCAAAGACCAATCTACCCTACCCAGCAGCACAACAGCCCTTCAGGGTCAAGGCCTACCGTCTGGCTGTTGCGTCTCTCACATCTACCCATTATAGCTATCAGGAGTGAGGTGCAGCACTGGAGGGTGGGATGTGGTCTCCACCCCAGTCCCTCCTGGCCAGTATATGCAATCTTCGCAACCAGGGAAAAGTCCAATCCAGAAAGCAGAAATTTACTAGGTTATAGAATTGTAATCAAATCATATTGACAGTGAATAAATGTACGAAGTGATTGGTCAGTTTAACCCAGAGTCCCTAGAGTTTAAGAGTTACCCAGCATTTGTCTTCCCAGCTAAAGGAAAACATCAGAAAAGGCCTTATGGAAGTAACTCAGGCCAGTCAAGATTCCAATTTGTGTCCTCCAGATTATTAGGCAAACATACCTCTCAGAGATGATATGGTATCATATGATTTATTGAGTACTAAAAACAAATATATCTTGGGCTACCCCTGAGCTGGGCGCTGGCCCTTTTGCTAACAGGGCAGCCCTTCATCGCAGTTACATATTTTACATGTTTATCCCTTTTAATAGTTATTGCTTTTTCATTTAATTTCTATGCAGCACTAGATTTTTCATATTTGCCAAATTTTTGTCCCTCTCTGTAAATTATTACACTCATTTCTGTTTCATATTATTATTGTTTCACTGTCTGTATACTCTTAACCACTATTATCAATACTTCTCACTTACACATCACCCCATTTGCATCCTCTTTCCCTATTGCTAATTATTTAACTTCACTAGCAGCTTTCTGTAATACAGCCATATCACATCTGTTCCTATACTTCTCACGACACCTTCTACTTATCCCCTCTACAATTCATCCATAAAAGCCATATTTATACCTTGTTGATATGTTCCTACATCTCAATATCCCCTGCCTAAGTTTTGCCGCTTTTGTAATCCCTTGAATCCCCACACTTGTTTCACACTGATTTTCCATGATCCCTTGTACCTCCACACTTGTTTCATTCTGCTTTTCCCTGATCCCTTGTATCCCCACACTTTTTTTTCTCATTTTCTTAATCACCTCGATTCTCATACTTGTTTCACTCTGTATTCGGCGTATTGAAATAACATTTTTTATTTTCTCCTTCGCTCCGCCGACTGCCATTTCTATTTCCTACTCTTCTCTACCATTTACATTGTTCATCACTTCCCCTCCATCAAGACACACTTCATTACATACATTCTGGACATTCACACCGGATACTGATGTCAGCTTGTTAAAGTCTACTGTATCAACAACTTCCGTAAGCTCTGCATCTTGGATGTTCCTTATGTCACTTCTCTGCTCAGCCACTTGCCCATCAATCCACAGTTCGCCGTTTTGTATAAATGCATTGAAACCTTGTCTTCTCGCTGTCCTCCTAGAGATGATATAAAAAGTGGACTTGGAGTTGATTTAAAAAGTTGTATGGTTTCACTTACCTACATATACTGCAGGAACATGCTTTCATAGGCTGTGACTTACATCATCAGCTGATGTTAACTAGTTCAAATATCTGAGCCTCTTATGCTTCAATGAAGCTCCCCTGGCAGCAGAGGTTTAAATAAATTCACTTATCCATCCACATGTGTAGGAGGAATATCTTCATGCTTCTTGATGAAAACTTTCTCCCATATTTTCAACTCCCTGGCATTTCTTGTGGTTTTTAACCGATTTATATAATTGTTTATGCAGATTTATCTGCTTTTTTACATTTAATGTTTCTTAAGTATTCTTTCAATCTGACATTGACTTCTTTTTATTTTTCCAATGTATACAAGATCATACTCAGAATAATTAATCTTGTATATCCCTGGTCTAGCTATTCTTTTTCTTTATTTGCTGTGTGATTTATATGGATAATGCACATAAATGATACATTTATCACTTTCATTATTTCAGTTCAGTGGATACTTAAGAAATATTAGTTAGGTTTTTTAAATATTCATATCAATAAAATCTATAAAACTTTCATTTGTCGATATTAAAAAAATGTGCTCCACTTAATTTAAGGAATTCTTCAGAACTAGTTTCAGAAGGGCTTCTCTCCATCAGCTGATTTTCTTGTCCTAAAGCTTATGATTTTCATCATAGTAATTACATTGATTTGACCTTATAGTTGGTTAGAATAGAAGCCCGGGACTAAGTACTTACAATATTGTAAGTTGCCATTAAGGTATGTTATATCATATACCAGGGTCCTTCAATAAATAACCGAACTAATTTAATTGTATTTAAATAAACGGCCCTGGAGCACCATGGCTGCTAGTGGTGGAAAGGTGACTCCTTCCTCTAGCAGTGCTGTGAGTGCTAGTCATGCAGAGTGAAACAGTTGGGAGTTAGAGCCCGATACGTGAGCTGGTGTTTACTGCACCAACCATGGAACTGAAATTGCAACGCACATCAATAAAGTTTTGTGTTCTGTTAGGCAAAACTCCTACAGAAACCTTTGAAATGGTGCAGCAAGCATACAAGGACCAAGCTTTAGGCAAAACACAAGTCTTTGAGTGGTATAAATGAGTTGGTTCCACCATTACGACCCATTAACAAAACAGGAGAGTTTGCAGTGGAAACATTCATCAAGTCCTAGGCCTAAGAAAGCAAAAGTTCAGAAAAGTGCAGGAAAGGTCATGCATCTCGTATTCTTTGAAAAACAGGGCATTCTGTATGATCATGTTGTAACTAATCAATGCACAGTAACTGCTGCTTACTATTGTGACATACTGAAGGGGCCACTGAAGAAAAAAATCACTGAAAAGCAACCAGATCTCTCAAGGAGAGGATGGATCTTGCATCAGGATAATGCCCCTACTCATCGAGCTCGTGCAACTCAAGATGTCATCGCAGAAATAGGCATTGAGATCATGCCTCATCCACCTTATTCTCCGGATCTCGCACCATGCGATTTTCACCTCTTCCCTAAAGGGAAACAGGAGCTTCGTGGTTGCCATTTTCAAAGTGATAAGGAGTTGAACAATGTTGTCATGGGTATCCTGAACAGACTGTCCAAAAATGGGTTCAATGAGTGTTCAATGGGTAAATCGTTGGAATAATTGTATTTCATCAGAGGGAGAATACTTCGAAAGTGTGTAGATAAATGTTAGTGAAATAAAGCCATTATGTGTTATTAGTTCGGTTATTTATTGAAAGACCCTCATAAATTGAGATCTCCTTGTGTGGTTTACCAGGAAAAATCAGGTGAGTTGGAGAATTTAATGTGTCGGCATGTTGGCCATAATGGCTAAGTGGTTAGAGCAGCCAGACGGTAACCAGTAGATCTGTGGTTCAAATCCCAGTCATGGCACTGAATTTTTCAGTTTGACTCTAGCCTTTCCAATAATATTATTTGTCAATAGATTTGCTTACAAATTTCCAATAATGTTCATGTTACAGTTTTAAATTTACAGAGTAATTTATATAAAATTAATATATTGAAAAATTATTTATACTCTTAGTTCCTCTACATTGTATAAACATCTATTGATAAGGTAAATTTTTAGATTTGTTTTAAATTTGGATCCTGTTAGTTGTTTGATGACATTTGGGAGTTTATTGTATAAAATTAAACCTTGAGTAATTACATCTTTGTCTAATATTTTCTCACTAAAACCTCCTCTAAAATAATCAGTATTATGTCTAGTATAACGATGGTGGATATCATTGTTTTTTCACTTCCATTTTCTACTGCAAATATAATTGCTTTATACACATACAGTGCATATAGTGTCAATAGGTTGTTATTGATAAATGCAGCTTATATGTATCTGTGGGTTTTAAGTTGTATATTATTCTTACACATTTTTTTTTGCATTATAAAGAGTCGTTTTAAATGGGTTTTGCAGGAAATACCCCATATTTCGACACCGTAAGTTGGATGTGGATAGATTACTCCATAATAAATTTTTGTTAGTAAGCTCAAGTTATTTAAATATTTAAAGTAACATACCAGATAGACAAATGTACTAATTTTATTACACACATAACCTAAAAATAGTTTTATGTTCATAACAGTGTCTGCATTTCAAGAGTTGAAAATTAATTATTGCTGATTAAATTCCTGTATTCAACTACACTTTGTGAATAGAATCTTATGACGCTTCGATATAATTTCCTAAGATATCCCCCGTGCATGAAATGATCATAAACTCTGGCAGTATATGCCAATATACTAAACTGTCACACAGATAACTTCATATTAGAAGCTGGCTCTGTCACTACATTAACAATAAGTGGACAGTGGACTGCATGATTGGCAGTGGATGGCTCACAGTAAAGGAGGACATCCAAAGTTATCTTCCCAAAAACTCTCGAATCTTGAGGGCACTATATTCATGAATGAATGAAGTACTTTGAAGTATGACTGGTTCACTGTCACATCACTGAGCAAGTTTCAACTTGATGCAGGATCCAATGATGAAATAAGACATTTCAATGGGCAGGAGCATCATCAATGCCATAATTAGCTTGTAGTGGTTTTTGAAGCATGAGATGAACTCACAAACCCAAATGGCAGATGGCAGAAACAGAGGACAGTCCACTTTTTAACCATCTAGTGGTTTGATCCTTCACTAGAGACACTAATTGGCTTGTAGCAAGCCACTAGACAAATTTGACATACATATCTAGAAGAACAGGGTCAGCAGAGCAGGGTCAAAGCCCCCTGACACCTGTAACTAATATTGAAGTACTGGTCTCATGAATATTAAAAATAGAAGCACTTATTGACAGTGAAGTATTCTTCATGTTTGGTCTCATCTTTATTTTCTGTAACTGTTATATACTTACAGGACTAGTGTACCAGTTTATACCTGCATAAAGTGCTATATAAATGAAATAAGTTCTAAATATTGGGGATGACATTATTATTCCGTATGTTGTTTGGTAACATTGTTTAAATGGCTCGCCCTGCTCCTTTGACTATCCACATCAGAGTGTAGTTATATACTTTCTAATCACACCACATATTTTCTATACCTAATGTTAAATGGGGAGCAGTGATTAAACTCCTGCCTTATTCCTGCAGTACTGCCAATTACCGAAGAAAGGAACTAACAGTAATCAGTAATACTGTACTTCAGACTAATTTATTTTAAAATTAATTTAACCAAATCACAGTCTGTTTTTTTACTCTTGAAGCTGTTTTGGAACCACAAATTTTAGTTCTTATACTGGGAATTGCTTCCTCATTAATATTTGTGGATGTCTTATGAAGAATAGTAAAATATAGAAACACAACCAAACAAGCTGAAGAACTTGCAGTTTAACAGCAACAATGAGTAACAACACTCCCCCTCAAACACTGTTTAGTAATCCCTATGCCTCACATTATTAAGTCAAATTAAGTATGTGATTACAATTTATTTATTAAGTCATTAAGTAAATACACAATTTACAATAGACTTCGTCACTTACGGCTAAAAATTTCAGAATCATATATTATTCTTGTCCAGCTCTTCAAATTCATGCATATCATATACAGGATTTTCTACTAGCCATGTATAAACTCTATTCTTAAATGCTTGAAGACTTAGGTTACATATTCTGTTCGGCAGTGCATTAAAAAGCTTTATACCTATCAGTTTATGACATTTACTCGTCTTGCTTAGTCTATGATATGGCATATCCAATTTGTTTATGTTTCTTGTATTGTAATTATGTATTTCTTTCCGTACACTGTGATTAAGCATATTTTCTTTTACATATATTAGTACATCATATATATATATAAATTTATAATCGTAGGAATCTTTTGTTTTACAAAGAGTATTTTACAATGATCCATTGCTTTAGCATCACATAGAATTCTAACTACCTTTTTTTGAATCCTTAGTACTTCTAATATACGTGAATTGCTGCCCCATAAAATTAACCCATACCTGAATATACTCTGAAAGAAAGAAAAATAAGCTGCCCTTAGGAAATCCCTTGATACAGCTTTTTTTAAATTCGCTATTAAAAATACTACTTGGGATAATTTGCTGCATACAACATCTATATGCGCATTCCATGACAATTGATTATCTAAGATTATACCCAGTAATTTGACTTCAGTTGTGGTCTCATTATGAACTCTAGGAGTCTTTAGTGTAAAGAGTATGTTTTGAGATTTTGCTTCGTTCATATAAAAACCGTTATTTTTAAACCAACATTGTGCTTGCTCCATTGTGTTATGTGCTAACTGTGATAATATATTAAGTTCTTTATGAACGTTTAAGAATGAAGTGTCATCTGCATATACAACAGTATAAGCTGAGGAACATTCCGATACATCATTAATCATCAACAAGAATAATAAAGGCCCCAGGACCGAGCCTTGCGGCACACCTATTTCTACTTTGGCTATCTTAGATTGTTTCCCATTAACTGATACTACCTGATAGCGATTCTCAAGATAGGGTTTAAAAATTTTCAGACTCTGTTCCTTTATTCCATAGTTTTTCATCTTTCTCAGCAGTAGATCATGTTTGATGCAATCAAAAGCCTTGCTAAGATCACATAAAGTGCCATGGGCTGAACTTCCTTCTTCAAAAGCTTGATAGATCATTTCTACGTACGTGCTGACCGCAAGTATAGTTGACTTTCCCTTACGATACCCATACTGATTACTAAAAAATAAATTATTGTCTTCAAAATAGTTTTGGAGTTGATTTTTGATTAAACATTCTATTATTTTACCTACTGTTGGAATTACTGATATTGGTCTATAGCTACTAAAATCAGAAGGTATCCATGAAGTAAGGTATATGAGGAGAAAGAAAGAAACGGAGAAAAATGTTAAAAGGTGAGTGATTATAGAAAATACAAAACAAGAAAAAAGATAGAGGGAAAGAAAGATTATAAAACAAGGGAGTTGTAGGCAGGTAAAAAATAAAGGGATTTAAGACAAATAAAAAATAAAAGAGAAAAACTAAAAATAAAGAACAGTAACAAAGAGAAGCATAATCCAAACACATCCAGTGAAAAAATATAATTGTATAAAATTGCAGAGAGCTGTGCTAGACAAAAGGGCTGGGGCACAAGTTCATGGATAGCTCAAAACATATAAGGTTAAAACTAAATAAATTAAAATTCCATGCCTCACATGGATATCTTTCTAAAAGTGACTAGTGAATGAAGGTATGACTGATTTTGTTTCAGATGCCCCTTCCCAATTCCCAGTCCATTCAAGCATCACTGGAAACCATCAATAGATCCATCAGCTTTACTTTTATTTCCTAATGAATCTAGGATCATATCTGTAAGGTACATCACAAACAATGGGTTCAACGGCTATGAAATATAATGAATGCAGATTTATAGATATGCATTGCTACTAATAAAAATGTAAGAACATGGAAAGTATATAAGAATAATTTGAAACATTGTTGAGCCAGATTTATGACACTAACTTTGCTTCCTTAAATTCAAATTTGACACATGTTTCAGAAGCATGTTCAAATCTCAGTTAAGGCAAGTTAGCTGGATGAGGCTTTTTCTAGGACTTTTCCTTATCCTGAGAAGACAAATATCACATACCTTTAAGCTTTAGGGACCCTGAGCCCATTTGAGCATCATTAACCATTTTGTTCACTCACTGTCTGATATGGACTACAGAATAAAGGATGTAAACTTCAAGGCCCCCCCCCCCCAAAGAAAAAGTGTACCATAGCAGAGATTAAAGGGTAAAAAGGGTACAGACGAAGAAGGGACACCTTGCTCACTTTGACCTACACAGATCTATTGTGGCTACCACCCCCTAGGAGGCAGGGATGAATTGAGGGAACCGAAGGTGCCACACAGGGCTGCAGCTAGACAGGACACAGAGACGTGTGGAAGTCCCTAACAAGGGCTGAGATCTCTTCATCCTGACACCAGGTCCTGCCAAGCAGCCATCACACCATGCTTCCAGTGTCGCACTGAGCATCCTTCCCCTGATGGAGGACAAGACTGGCCAAACACCACCTAGCGCCGAGAACAGCAGTTATTGTGCACAATCCTGGCACAGCCAACATTACACGCCTGAAGGTACACCTGAAAGATGATGAGGAAATGGAATGAAGGGAAATGTTGGAAAGGAAACTGTGGCATGAAATAATGCACCTAAGTGACATGGGGAAACCACGGAAAAATCCATGTCAGAGTGGGGATCGAACCTGCGACCTCCTGTATGTGGGTCACAGACGTTACCACCTGAGCCATCCTGCTTGGTGTAGCACAGGTTACAATTTGCATTATAAATTCTGTACTTTATATTTTGTATCCAAATTGGTTAAAAAGTATTACTGCATATCAGCAAATGTGAGATTTCACTCAAAGACCACCGTCAACCTACTACGTCATCTGTATGTGTGTGATACCAATGAGGTAAAGGGTAGTTCACAGTAACTGAGAAAAGAAATCAGAAAAAGAATGACAAAGTTACAATATGTGTATTATACTGTAAGCATTCACTTAACAGGCAGCTGACCTAAGAAAAAGAAAGAAGATTGGGTCAAATTTTAACTTTCTCATTCCCATTTCTGATGGAATATTATACCCATATTTGCATGTTACTCTTCACCTTAGACACTATTAAGGTAGACATGATAGGAAACAGCTGCTGGAGTACTTTCTAATCACAAGCTAGGAAATGAAACCAGAACTTGAAGCAAATGTGAGCCCTTACTCCTTCAGATCCACAAATAACCATTAATTTTTCTAGCAAAAGCATCATAGTTTCTTTATATGTAATGCAAAAAGTGGCTATTCCGTCAAAAACAATTGTACAAAATATACTCTGCACTAATCAAGAAGGGGATTGACAGTTCATAATCATCTTGTCTAAATGAATGGGAAGG
Source organism: Tenodera sinensis (assembly GCA_030765045.1). NCBI lineage: Eukaryota > Metazoa > Arthropoda > Insecta > Mantodea > Mantidae > Tenodera > Tenodera sinensis. Next base: position 25,753,039 of record CM060961.1, on the reverse strand, counting down.
AATGGATACGTCATAGCAATGAAAAGAACCAATTAAAGCTAAGATGTTTACATAGCAATGGTAGGCACTGGTATTTAACACATGATTAGCATATGCCTGACATAAACTGTGCATGTTACCTTCTGTTTTCACTGAAATATAGAGGGTTTAAAAAAAAGTGTCCGATATTGCAACAGGATAAGGAAATAATGAAGCTTTGAGAGGTAGAACTGGAACTTAAAAATTCAATGCCACAACTGGGATTTGAACCACAGACCTTCCGCTTACCGGGCGGCTGCTTTTGTGGTTTACCAGGAGAAATACGAACTGGTTTGAGAATTTAATGCCATTCTGGAAGTTTGTCACAATAGCTCAGTGGTTAGAGCAGCCGCCCGGTAAGCGGAAGGTCTGTGGTTCAAATCCCAGTTGTGGCATTGAATTTTTAAGTTCCAGTTCTACCTCTCAAACTTTGCCCACACACAGCTTGTGTGTTTAAAAACACCAACAGTAAGTTTGTTGGCATAAATAAATAATAAATAATGAAGCTATTAACAGTGAAGCAACAAGAATCTAAAGTAGACTCCAACTCATTCTCAAAGCTATACAAACAAATTAGTTACCATAACTACTGATGCTGATTTTAATCACCAATCTCTGAAAACAAAAGCCTATAAATACAATCTATTGGAGGTATTTAAAAATTCATAACACGGTTCCTGTTTTTTAAAATAAATATCTTTTCCCAAACCATTAAATCTATAGGTCCACTTAATTGTTTTAATAATTTAACCTCTGGATTAATTTCATGATTAAATAACCACAAATAATCTGCCACAGCTGATTTATCAGATTGTTTATATTTAATATTTCTAAAATGCTCTTTTATTCTGGTTTCTAAATGATGTTTAGTTTTACCAATATAAACTTTATCACAATTCAAACAGCTAAATTGATAGATGCCAGATTTTTTATAATTACAGGATAAAGCCATACAATTCACTTTGGAAACCAAAAATAATGGGTCCTAGACTTAAAAATTAAGACATAACAATAAATTGAATTTTTGTATTTATAGAAAATCTACTCACACTGATAATTACATAAAAATAAAAGTTTTAATCCTTTTGCACATAAATTTGCTATTTTCAATAGTTTAATTTATAGGTTAATAAATATATCCCTTAATAAAGAAGAATTTGACACAGAATATAAACACGTTATTAACACTGCAATAATTAATGGTTTTAATACAGATTTTATACATAAAAAGATAGGAAAATTTAAGTATCAAAAGGCTGTTAAAGAGGTTTCTACCCTCAAAAAATAAAAGATAATTGTATTTTTAAAAAGTGGGGCAATAAAAAATTTACAAATTTTTTTAAAGAATATGGAATAAATTTGGTCCCTCAAAATAAATTTAATATACAAAATTTACTAAATTTTTCTAAAAAAGATAAAATTCCAAATTATAAATTTTTTTATTAACGTCCTCCAACCTAATGTCATATTGGACGGTGAATGAATGAAATGGGTGAAATGATGCTCAAATGAGCCCAAGGTCCATGGAGCTGTAAGTTACCCAACCTTTGTCTCTCAGGATAAGGGAAAACCTCAGAAAAAACCTTACCCAGATAACTTACCCTAAGCAAGATTCGGACTCGCGACCTCTTGAATGTGAGGCAGACATGCTAACCATCACGCTACTGAGGCGGGCAGCAGGTGTCAGCCAAGCACCAGGTATGGTAGTGAGGAAGAGGATGATAGAAATGTAGGCGAAAGGGATGATTGGAAAGGTGATAATGGAGCAATTGGTGGAATGAATGACGGGGGAAACTGGAGAAAACCTGCCCAGATGCCGCCTCGTCCACCATGAATATCACATGCGGGACCTGCCTAGGTGGTAGGTGAGCAGTCTAATCACTCAGCCACGGCGCCGACAGACTCAAGGAAGGATGAGGAATAATCCTGGCTGGAGAAAAATTCCTATCCCCCTGCCGGGAATCGAACCCAGGACCCCTTGCACAGCAGGCAGGTGCTCTACAATTGTGCTACAGGGCCAGTCGACTAATCTTTTAGCTGCATAAAATGGTAGATTAACTATAGATTTCTGTACACTGCTGGTATCCTTTTTTTTTTGCAAAAATATTGACAAGGATAATGTAACCAAACAAAACCTGAGTGTACTTGGGAAGCAAATAAAATTGTATTTGGCAAGGGTACAAATCTCAAATAAAGGTTTATGCAGTCAATGGTATTGCTACAGAAGAAGGTCACAAAATAGTTTGGCTTCCCCATTGGCTAGCTGAATTAATTTGGGCCGAAGTAAAGAGCTGAGTTAAGTGAAACTAAGATTTCACTGTGTCATCTGTAATAAAGCTACGGAAGAGGCTCTAATAACAGCAAAAGCTGAAAACTGTATAAAATTGGTTACTCATACAAAGGGCATAATAAATGCAACATGGGAAGTGAAGGAGTTTTGGAAGAAAGGATAGAAGAGCTTGTCATTTCCTCAGGGAATTCCAGCAGCAACAGGGATGCAAGCGATTCAGTGGCATTTTCCCATTACAATATTTCTCAGGTAACTTTTTTGTTTACGTAAATCTTTACATTGATATAAACTTGAATGTTCTATCTTTTGCACATATTTTACTATTGTGTTCAAATATGAACATAAATAACACCCGCCCTACATACCAAGCGCAACCCAACAGTCTTTGTACACATAATCCTAACATGCTCTCCATGTGGTTGCAATAAGCAGCAAAGTTGCCTCTCTCTTGCTGCAAACTGTCAACTCCCTTTTTGATTGGTGATCATTATATAAAGAGCAACAAGAACCATTAGAAAGTAACAGCACAATAAAGAACAAGTAACTTCAATGTACACTGTTAATAAAGATATGGTGCTTGGTACAAGGACTCAGAAATGTAATGCAGCTGTGTTTAGAAAATGTTTAGACAATCCAGTTTTAATGTTGGCTAATTTGTATTAAGTTAGCTGCATTGAAAGCAGGTAAAAAATATAGTTGGACAGTTACAAATAATGTCACAATATGTAAAATCGACTTTCCTCTTAATACGGTCATCAATATGCATTCCTGTTCTTAGGTTATTGTGAACCAGCCTTAACCATTGATGAAATCCATCACTAGTTTAAAATCCTGGCCCTTACAAAAATACCTTCTATGGGAAATTTAGAAAACAAAGACCATTGCAAGAGATGACACTGCAGCCGAGAGTATGATCAGAGCTTTTAACTTTTAGCCAGTCATTAAATACTTATAAATTTAGTCTGATAATATTAGGTTTTAGTTTTGGTGGTCAGATTAAAGTGCTGTACAGAGGTATTTTTTAGAGGTGGCGCGTGACCTTGTCACTCGCGCATATCCAAGCATCACGCAAAGCGATGGTGGGGGTAAGTTTCCACCAGCAGCCAGTTGGCTAGTGGGCTGGAAGTCGAAGAGATACTAACCAGACACCCCTTTTATCTTGCAATAGACAAGTGGACTCGACCATGAACTACTGCGCAACATTACGACACACGCCACCTCTAAAAAATACCTCTGTACTAAAGTGCAGATTTGCATGCTTCTTCTGATGTTTATATAAGCAAGTGAAATATTTTATTATTTTTTGTTTGTTAATGATGCTGTCAACTGCCAGGATCCTATCAGTGCTGCCAGTGTGCCAGAATTTGGTCCTGCAGGAGTTCTTTCACATGTCAGTACATCTACTGACAGGAGCTGTCACTTTTAAGCACACTTAAAAACCATCGGTCTGGGCCAGATTTGAATCTGGCCCAGACTTTGGGATCAGTAGGCCAGCACCTAGCCAACTGAGCTGTCCAGACTGACAGGTAGGAGAAAGGCACCATATATTTAGTTAGAATTTATTTACATTTGTATTTTACATATCATATTACAATCAGTAGCTTAATACATACATATATTAATTATATTAAATAAAATTACAGAGCACATTACATTCCTTAAAAACAAATACCTACACCTGGAAGGTTTAAATTTGCTTTAGCTTGTACTCATAAGCCAGTCTTCCGTTTCAACCCCATTGGAAACTTTTGGTTACTGTCCGTCAGTTCATCTTGAAACTATGGTGGCAGTCCAAGAGTTTTCCGAACTATTCGCTCTGCTATCCTGTTGAATTCTTCACGATCTTCACGCCACATTTTTGCTGCATCCACATTTGCCCCACTTTCATCATTTGGTTCTGTGGAAAGTCATAAAAATAATTACTAAGTAAAAAATACATATAAATCCATCCTTCACTTTCCTTTTTGGATGTATTCCAATACCTTTTCAATCAAAATACATTTTGGATTATTATTTTGGAGTCCCGTTGTGAATGTAGGACAATAATTTCATGGCAAATCTAGCAGAAATGCAAAAAACCTTATTTCAGTATAAAAAGAAAATGGCTGCTTAAGCATGCCAAACAATTTATCCAATATAAATGATGAATATATTTATAGTATGTTTCTGAGACCCAGAAAGCTTAGCATAATATCACAGATGTGGCCTGATAAATGAACATAGTGATAATGAGATTTTAAGTTGAGAAAGAATACAGATCAGAGATAATTTCATGGTTATTTAAAACATGATAGGAAGATAGATAAAACTGATATAAAATTAAGTTATTGTTTAAAACAGGACTATGCGCCTAAAGTATTATCAACACAATACATAACTGTAGACAGTGAGGTTAATTACTTACAAATCCAAAATATGATACAGAATTCGTTAGTACAATACACAGCGATGCAGAAAGTCAGGTTAAGTTGTTATTGACAAAAACAAAATATTTATAAAGTGAATTAGTATGAGAACTTTACAAAAAAGGGAGAGCATATCTGCTTTTTAAATGAAAAAACTGAAGCTACTGACAGTACAGCAGTATAAATCAACAAATATAATAAATATTTAAAGACTATCTGCACTTATCTTTGGTAAGTTATGAATATTTTAAATGACAGGCCAGTTTCCCAAATTTTCACACAAATTTGCTGTTTTTAATGGCTTAATTTATAGGTTAATAAATATACCCCTTAATAAGGAAGAATGTAACAGAAAATGTAAACACAATATCAACAGTGTGTTAATGGTTTTTAATACAGATTTTATACATAAAAAGATAAATTTAAATATCAAAAGACTATAAAATAAGTTTCTACCCTCAAGAAAATAAAGGATGACTGCAATTTTAAAAAATGTACTTAGCATCCTTGGGCTAATAAAACTTCACAAATTTTTTTTAAAGAAAATGGGATAATTTTGGTTCCTCAAAATAAATATAGTATAAAAGCATTTGCTAAGTTTTTCTAAAAAGGATAAAACCTAAAATTATAAAAATCTGATACTTATCAATTTAGCTGTTTGGATTGTGATGGAGTTTACTTGGAAATCAGAATAAAAGAATATTTTAGAAATATTAAGTACAAACAAATTGATAAATCAGCTGTGGTAGATGATTTTTGATATTTAATCATAAAATAAATCCCGAGGTTACATTATCAAAACTATTAAATGGACCAATTCTGTTGTAACTGAACCACGCCACCGATGTGTCCACCGCAGGTGTGGACAAAACATCTGGACCACTAAACTCCAGCAGACCATGACTTTTAAGTGCGGAAGAAATCTCTAGTTTTAATTAAATGGACCCATAGATTAAATGGTTTGGGAAAAGATTCATTTTTAGGAATATGGATTGCATAATAAATTTTGAAGTACTGCTGAAAGATTCTGCTTACAAATTTGTTTTGCTTTCAGTAGTTGGTAATACAATAGGAAAAAATGTCAGCATCCATAACGAGGGCGACAATAATTAATTGCATAATTAATGACACTGATAATGCGAGTAAATGACTCTCAAAACTGGTCTATCATTTGAAATATACAACATAACTACTATGCTAAGCTTCCTTTTTTTGGTAAATTAATGAAAATTAATTACACTGTTCTCAAAATATACTTTTTGTTCGTCGGTATGTGATCTGAAAGGTGATGTCAACAAATTTAATGGCACTTTCCACTCTATCACGAAAGGTTTTCTCACAAATCACACAATAATATTTTGAAAATAGTGTTTTTGAATGGAAAAAATGTGCATTATAAACTAAATACAGAATGGAATATTTCTCAGTAATAAACACATACAAATACACACATATGTGCAAAAAAAAGTTGTGAAATTACTTTTTCCTTGTCTGGAAGGATGGCTGCATTGACTTTCTTTTATGTCGTGGTTTAGGAACTTTCCTTTTCAAGCACCAACAGTAGTCCGCTAACATTGCAATGTTCCACCGACCCTGATATCTTCTCTCCATCTCCTTGATGAAATCTTTCACCTTGTTCATCACTGAGAGGTACCAAACTATCAGAAAAATGGTCTTGATGAGAGTACTATGTGAGAGTACAAGGAGTGAGGCTTTAAAATATGTTACACCCAAGAGCTCATAACTTTTGTAGTATATTTATCACAATTTCTTCGTATTGCGGATCTTTTATATTTCCAAAAAAAACTGACTACCTCTTTGAAAGCGCATCATGCTTGCAATCTTTGGGTCATTTAAGGTGTCCAAAAATGCACCATCCTTCATTAGCCCTCTTATCTGAGGTCCATAAAATATACCCTATCTTATCTAAGCTTCACACATCACAGAAAACTTACTGCTCAGGTACTTGAAACACGAACTGCTCTTGTCTAATGCTTTCACAATTGTGTCATAGTACCTAATTCCATATGCAAAGAAGGCAATAACATTTTCTTTGGATCAACTAGACTGGCACGAATTACGTCTCTCTCTCTGCATTAAAATTTTTCTTAGGCTATTCGCTCACTGTCCAGTGTTGAACCCTGTTGCACTGACCCAATCGCATAAAATGCATGGGTATTTTGCTGCCCTAGTAAGATATTGAATACCCCTAGGTCTCCGTACAATAGCCATTGATGTTCCTTGTAATTAATTCTCTCTAATATATAAACTTAGGCTTTCATGGCCGGTATCTTGACTATTAGATATGTTTAGTTCTTCCGGGCTTGTAGGCCCTGGTCTAGAAGGCATTGTAGATACCAACGTTTCGCCAAGTACTGCACTTAGCAGGTTCCTTCCCAATGATCTTGCTTCTAAAAATTGATGTACCTTCCGATCTGTAACCATCCTCTTTACATGTCCATACCATGTGAACTGTCTTTCTTCTATCCCCTTATAGATGGCACTTGAAGTTTGTCTCGTATCCTTTCATTCCTTATTCTATCTCATCGAATCTTCCTTACTATTCTTCTTAAAGTTTTCATTTGCATTGCATTTACCATGCTTAACTGACTGTTTGTAACTGTCCATATTTCACTTCTGTAAGTGTTGGTTCCATAACTGCTTTATTTGCTTCAATTTTTGCTGTCTTATCTACATCTTCTTTCCCAAAAATGCCCTTACATAATGCATAATGCGCTTTGGTCACTTTCTCTACAGGCTTTCTTATTTCTTCCTGTACTTGACCAATTTGGTGTACCACTGTTCTCAGATACTCATTCAACTTGCTCTAACTGCCTTCTGTCCCTTTCTAATTTAATCTATGTTCTTTTGTCCTGGCTATCATTATTACCTTACTCTTATTAAAGTTTACTGTAGTCCCTCTTTCCTGCAGTATTTCTATCCAATCTATTATTACTTGTAACTTACTTTCTGAATCTGCTATCAATACAATATCAGCATAAGCAAGGGGCCTAGCTATATATACGTATAGGTCTTAAATTCCACACTCCCACTACTGATTTCCAAGGATACTCTAAACAAATTCAAGATATACATTTCATTTGCCATGAAAGGATTTTAAACGTATGGTATTTTAATAAAAATTAGTCAGTTTTGATCAATTTTGTACATGAAGCATAGTCTGGGGTGGGGGGATTTTCTTGAAAATCTTTGTATTGCATTCTTGGAACACACTGGATTCAAATACCAAGTTTGGTATTTAATGGACTTTTCATTTTTGAGTTACGATGTTTTCACACACATGATCAAGCACACACACATGTGTACACAGAGACTTGTTTATAAATATGCTTCTTTTATTCAGGGGACCTCAAAACATGTATTTCTACTGAAATCTTGGTATTCAATTTTTGGGTGGAATGCATACCTTCTATACTTACTACGTGATAGAGAAAGTAAAAATGTCTAACACATATAAGAAAAAAACAAGATCTTACCTGCTAGCATGCTAACCACAGAAAGAAGAATTTTTTCTACACTCTGTACAGGACTCCATCTTTCTGCACTTAACTCATAACCCATTGGATCATCACCAGGAGCATGTAATATTGAGATACAAACTCTGCCATCTGCATAAACTAATTTCAAACAAATAAAAATGTATTAGTATCTTATAAATTATTTACAGTAATGGTTAGATGTTTGAAACTGCAACTATTATTGATACTTACTATTTGGGTGAAACATTTCGCATGTGAACTGCATCTTTGGAGGACTTAGTGGGTAGTCTGGTGGAAAAATCAGCTTTGCTGGAAACACCCCTCCTTCAAAACAAGTTCCTTCAGGTCCACTGTAAGAAATTGTATCCTGTCAAACATTATTTCATAATTTCCATTAAAATATTAACTATAATCTTCGCAAAAGTTAAAGATATATGGAGGCGGGTCTTACTGCAGGCTCCAGTGAATCCTAAGCTTGCCCCTCCTACCAGCGCTGCTGAATGTGGTACATGCATCTCACATGCTCTTTTGCACAGAACTTCAGTCAGTACACGCACTACTCTTGGCAACAGCACTCCACTTGAGCATTGGCCAGCGTTCACATGCCTTTAACTTTTGCGAGCAGTATAGGTATACAAGGTTCCTTAACTCTATAAACAGTGGACATTTTAAATAATTCTCATCAAATACAAGGGCAGTCCCAGAAATAAAAACACACTGTGCCTGTGCTTTCCATTCAGATGCATGGCTGTTCATAATTCATTTAATTTTTTCCTTTACGCATGCACATACACATTTGCACAACTTCATGATACATCCCATATTCCTGTATATTATATAAGGCATGTTTTATTAAATACTTTTATATTGCTTTAATGCCTGCTTTACCACACTTTTGAAATTTTATTTCTTTTGATAAATTGTTACACATTTATTTATTATTAAGCGTTCCCTGAGTTTTGTTTTGAAATAATCTTTTCTGTTTCTTACTTTATATAAATGCTCCATCCTTAGAACTCAACTTGATGTAAACACTTGATGCCATTAACGAGTTTCTGTTACACAGGAAATCAAAACATGCCATACCATGCATACATGCATGCATGATTATCTGTGAGTTCTCAAAAGTCAAACATAGTTTGAAGCTGTTGATTAATATGAAATAGTAAATAATATACAGTCAAAATCAGTTATTGTGATATCAATTTTAACAACATATTGGTTACATACAGCAAAATCAAATGGTATCATTTAAATCCTATGTAAATGGTATATTTAAAAAATCTGATGGTTGCACTCACATGACTTTGTCTACTACATAGACTAAGCAAGATGAGTAAATGTCATAAACTGATAGGTATAAAGCTCTTTAATGCACTACCGAACAGCATATGTAACCTAAATCTTCAAGAATTTAAGAATAGAGTTTATACATGGCTAGTAGAAAATCCTGTATATGATATGCATGAATTTGAAGAGCTGGACAAGAATAATAATAAATACTCTTGTACTAACCATTCTTACAAACTCTTATTCCTACATCTTCTTTGTGTTAGTTGAGATAAACATTTGCAGAAATGATCTTATTGCCTATTTCTTTGTAGGTGTAAGAGGAATATGGGAATACAGTAGGCTCTGAGCGATAAGTCAAATCTTTTAAAGCTTTCAAATTCTGTTCTCTTTGCACAGCTAACATATAAAAAAATGAATAATGATGTTCCATTTGACAAAAGTTCAAGTTTTCCAAAACTCACACAAATAATAAGGAATATTTCCAAAATGGTTCACTATACAAAAAAAATTATTTAGACATAAATTGTGTGATCAAATTGCGTAAGCTTTCACGGCCGGTGTCATGAAATACAAATGAGTGTCTGGCTTGTGGGTAGTTAAGTCGTGAAGCCATAGAGATTTTCAAACATAAAGAAAACTTCAATAGGAAGGAAGAAACAAAGTGCTTAAATAAAGCTTGGCACACACTAATTCTTTTTTTTTTTTTTTCTGAAATTGCAGTCATTTCTCTCCTGATAGTGTCTTATAGTTCTTCCAATGTATGCTGGTTGTTCTGATGCACTTTATTTTTTAAATCTCCACATAAAGAAAAGTTGCATACCATAAGGTTTGGGGATTGCAGTAGCTATAGTCCTTTACTGATGACCCTGGCTTCAAAAATTTCCTCAATTAATTTCAAAAAGAGATTAGCTGTATGTGCTATAGCAGAGTCTTGTTGAAAATATGCCTGTCTACATTTAATGTCACAAATATTCCAGGAATGGTTTAATTATTGTATCCCTGTACCTTTGTCCATTAACTGATCCTCAAAGAATATAGGCCTTATAATTTGGTATGCATTCACAGCATGCCAAACACCAACTTTTTCTGGTCATGTAATACCATTTCATGTACAATATCAGGTTTTTCTGCACTTCATTATGTTGTTTTATGTCAATACATGGCCACTTAAAGAAAACATGCTCTTTCTGTAACTTGGATGAAGAAATGGATCGTGATCATCTCTTACATTGTCCGACTTTTGCAGAAGATTACAACCTCCCAGCTAAATATTGGAGTGCAAGAAAATGAATGATTTCATTATCAAGCGTTTAACATTAGAAACCGATTGACCACATTGAATGTACACAGGCATTTCAGAAGTAGAATTAATGCATGTTAATGATAAGTTTCTTAAAAGGTATGAGAGATGCATGGCAGCATAAGGATATAACTTCTAACACCTTCTGTGATAAAGGTATGTGGTTATCGTATACATGTAAATCTATACACTTGAATTGCCAACATGCTATGTGCTCAAGTTCAGGGTCTGTGAATATTCAACTCGGCCAGCAGCAGTAGGTCGCTAAGCAGCTGGCCGGGAGTCAGAAATAAGGCACTGAATTTGTTGATGGTTGAAACTGCAGTATTCTAGTTGACTGAGGACTCAAACTGTTCCCAACATCTGCACTATTCCTCTGTGTTCCTTGAAAACGGTTGTAGTTTTATAGCTGGTAGCTTTATTGGGGCACCTGCCTGGAAACTACGCTTATGTAAGTGTGTACCTGTGTTAAACAGAGCTCTCTGCCAATCACTGCTAGTTTATGACAATCTTAGTCTTCTGGATGGTCCGCTTGCCATGGTCTGCATATTCTTCACAAGTCTGAACATCAGTTTCATATTCAGAATGTCAAGGAGATCTTGAACAGAGCTGTCCAGTATAATCAAATTGCCCAGCATTTCACACAGATAGTTTAGGAGTGTTCCACTTCCTCCAACGGTAAAGAAGTATAAGAACTGCCTGCTTCTGTAGCATGGTGGTAGCGTGTCTGCCTCACGTCCAAGAGGTTGCAAGTTCGAATCTTGCTTAAGATGAGTTATCCGGATAATGTTTTTTTCCCTTATCCTGAGAAGACGAATGTCAGGTAACTTAAAACTCTATGGACCTTGGGCTCATTTGAGCACCATTTCATCAATTTCATTCATTCACTGTCCGATATGACACTACGTTGGAGGATATTAACAAAAAACAAACAAAAAAAAGTATCAGAAGTGTCTTGTTGTTGTAGTGTTTAACGCCCGCTTTTACTACTATGGCACCGCAGGCGGTGACACTGATGATACATGAAGATGGAGCACCGATGGAATGAGATGGCGGGGGAAACCGGAGTACCCGGAGAAAACACGCCCTGACGCCGCTTCGTCCACCACGAATACCACATGCGGGTCCCTGGGATCGAACCCGGGCTGCCTAGGTGGTAGGCGAGTTAGAAGTGTCAATCTGATTTATAAATTGTGTGGCACATGTGTAATGAATTATTGTTCTCTTGTATCAGAGAGTGTGTCTGTATCACTAGTCATTGCTCTAGCATTGTGTGTTACAGACTCGTGCTGTTTCAAGATTCAAGTCACTTGAAATATCTTAAAAAAACTCAAGTCTTCCTGTTAGAGAATGGAACAATATTCCTGGCTTTTAGCACTACTTTTTATGTAAGCTTTTATCTGGATTTTAGTACAAAGAAATGACAGGATTTCTATTAAAAAGTTTATTTTCTCAATAACATTACTAGACAAGAGACTATTTACACAGAATAAGCTAACCTATGAAACAATAATTAACTGATTTAATAACATTTTACATCAGTGTATCAGCAATTACTGCTCTGTGACTAGAACTTGGATCTTCTATAACTTGTTTTTTAATCTTTGAAACAATATCTGTTGTAGCAAACAAGAGGTCTGGGTTACTGCCTGCTCCAGAGTAATGTATAAAGGTTGTGGAATCTTCTTTATTACAAACCAGTTCAAAGATTGTGGTATTCAAAAATTCTTCCACAGAAAGGCTCCTTTCACTGTTAAAACGTCCAACAGGAATGAAGTGGGGATGTTCCAGAGCAACTCTTAAAACGACATACAATGTATTTACAAAGCCATTATTTATTTACTACAAAGTTCTTGTAACAGCAAATACAAAAAAGAAATTCAATCTTTCAAAACCAAAGTCTGAGACTAATTACAGGTGCTATCAAAATCACACCAATACCCATTGAATATGAAATAGAAAAAACAGCTCTATTCTTCCATTCAATACATGGAACAAGAGAAATTTTACACATACACTAAAGACTCAGGAGAGCTTTCTTTCCAAAATTCAGGACATCAAGAAGAATGTAGACTTTCCTAATTCAAAGGAAAACTTCATATCTAAAGTCAATCCGACACAAACATTAGACATCACATATTATTTACACCTGACAGAAGAAGTTAAAAAAAGTGATACTCCAACTAGTGTTCTAAAATTATTGGTTAGGGACAATCCATACTAGATTTCCGGAACATGAATGGTTCCATATTTATGCTGATGGATTGCTGATATCAAACTGAGATGGGGCTGGGGCTGGAGTTACATGTCACCTCTTTTCCTGTTACAAATCTTTAAGTTATGGAACTACAAACTTTGATGGAGTAACTGAAGCAATTCAAATGGCCCTACAAAATCTTTTGTATAGAATTTTTGCATCAAGCAGTTATTCTCTCAGATTCCAGGGTGGCAATTATAGCAATTACTTCCAAGTTGTCACCAAAAACTCAAATAATTATACAATGTTGGAAAATCCTTACCCATCTAACAGCACTTCAAAAACACATAGTCTTCCAATGGATACCACCTCACTGTGGACCGAATGGTATTGACAAAGCTGATTTTCTTGCAAAAAAGGGTACCAGCAGCTACAGAAATCTACAGTTAATCTACTATTTTATGCAGCTAAAAGATTAGTAACTCTGAAATCAAAAAAATTATTGCAAAATATTACTATGAAAAATCAAAAAATAAAAGATGGGAACTACCAAACATTCAAACAGTAATTCCTGAGTATCCTCGAAAAACAGCAGTTGCAACCTTCAGGTTGATTACGGGGCATGATTGTCTGGTAAAACATTTGAACAGAATTGGGTTATATTCTTCACCACTATGTCCTCTATGTGATCTGCAAGTGAAGATGGACCAAGACCACCTACAAATATACCCGGCCACTTCTAGCACCCCATCCATCAGAGAAAAACATTGGAGAGCAAGAGGACTAATGACTTCATTGTCAGAAATCCAGCATTAGCCAACAACAAAACAACTTTAGTGTACCAGTCCTCAATATAAGGGATGAAAATGCACGTATCATTGACTGTAAGAGATGCAAACATTTGCACAACCTGTAAAACACCCACTCACCTTTTTTTTTATTGTAAAATGCCAACAAATACTCCACTTTGTTAATATTGTGCATTCACAGAAACAAGAAGCAAGCCAACTGTATCCTGAAAATAGTGTTTTTAGTTCTACTATTGTTTGAAACCAATTCATATACACACATATGCACTAACCCAGTGACCTCCAGCTTTCGTATGTGCTCAGGCACATTTAATTCATGCCTAAGGAAGCATGGGTGCCATCAGTCACCGTTAGGGCAAATACCCTTCTTTTGAGAGGAAAAAGGTAGGTTAGGGAAATGAATACAGCTTTAGGTGTACAAAAACATACTTCATGGGCGTGTGCTGGGAAGATATTCGGAAGGAAATTGTTTCATCTTGAAATTTGAATTAATATTAGAAATTGTCAGTAAAAATTTGCTTATGAAGGGTACCAGAAAATACATCATGGATGCCGTATTGGACAGTGCTGCACTAACCTAAACCTAACCTTGGGCAAGTCTCAAAACCAGAGGATCCTGTCCCTTTATTGCAGCTCACTGCAGCTGGGGGCCTCAGTTCGTCTTTACTTGTTTATTTCTATTGATTTTTCTTTTTTCTTTAATGACATTCTCTTTGGAAAGGGAAGTCACTTATTTCAATCTCTTGTGGTGTTTCTGCTCAGATGTTGAGGGCTCTTCCAGATGAACTGCAGAGAGACAAAGTACCTGCTACTAGCCAAAGTAGCTAAGACTGAACATACAACAGTCAAAAAATAGAAAAAAGAAAATTAAAATTGAAACTTATGTGGCCATATGCCGCATTAAATAGATAAATTGCTTTGAGAAGTGTGTGGTGATTAACAGCACATCATAGCAGCATTTCCCAATGATCTGGAAATTTTGTAAAGGTTGTATTATTATAACAAGAATCTCTGCTCTAGAAGGCCAAGATCATCTACTAAGTTCAATATTTTAGGAGAAACTAGATAACTGATGCAGAGATACCACTGAATGTAGCATACTTGCATACATTTTGACAAATTACATTTAGGAAATACTCCCTCATTCAGCCTACAATCCAGACACGAGTCTACTTAACAGCTTAAACCCACTCTCTATTAAAGTCTAACACACATTTAAAACAATAAAAAATAATCTAATGTTGTATGCCTCAAATTTCTACTCTTTTTGACATCAGCTTCTGCAAATAATGGTAATGAAGGCATATATGGGTCAAACACTGTTTTGTGAAGCAGAACTTAGTGGCATTTTGAAAGGGAAGGAAGTGAGTGATTGCTAAAGGAAGTAACAAAAGGTTAGCAATTGAGTGAAATCTGCTATGCCAAAGCGATCATTGGGTCTTAGCTACACTGGTGTTTCGGCTATGCCCCATTGTCACTTCATAGTTGCATGCAAAGCTCCACTCCTCTCCTTATAAAAAACACCCTCGACTATGCTTTGCAGCTTAGATTCCTTAATATCTTGGCTACACTTTATATCTTAGGAAGTGCCAATGCTGGCAATGCCCCCATGATGCCATGGGTGGAATACAGGTAATGGGTGTTCTTTATTTATTTATTTTTTGTTATTTAACAATGCTTTCAATTACCAGGATCACACCAGTGTTGCTGGTATGGCAGAATTTCGTCCCACAGGAGTTCTTTTACATGCCAGTAAATCTACTAACATGGAGCTGTCATTTTTAATCACACTTAAAAGCCATCTGTCTAGACCAGATTTGAACCTGTGACCTTGGGATCAGTAGGCCAGCATCAAACCAACTGAACTACCCAGACTGACAAGTTATGGGTGTTGATCCCGATACACAATCTTAATGCACACTCTGCAGGTTGCAGTGGCTGGTAGTATTACCTTGCATAGAGCTTTCTGTGTTCACCAATATTGTGAGCCAAGTGGAGTAGTATGTATAAGGTAGTATAGTCATAAGGTTTTACTTTGTGTTTAAAAGGCTGTTACTTTACAATTAATATCTATACTCACGTTATTAGGGCTTCCCATTCAAAAAAGTTTTCTTCATTAATAGGTCCTGCTATTATACCTTCAGGTGGATTCAGGGTTAACTCTGAATAAAAAGAAAAACATTATATTATCAATTACCTCTTCTGCATCTACATCAACAACCAAATCGTTAACAGTTAAAAGCTACAACCAGTAGAAGTGCTCAATGAATTTCCATTTAAACAAGCACATGCAAAAACAATTATCCTAAAAACACATTATTTTATATAGCTGTGATTGTTGCCAAAGATGATCCTACTGGTGGACTATTCTGACCCAAAGCATTTAACACTTCCCCTCTGAACAATCTGAGGAAGTAGGATCCTTCTGTTATCCTGTATAATAGCAGCCTAACATAGCTCTATTACCCTGTACTTCATCAGTTCTGATCAAGAAGCACCTTCTTTTACATTTATTGTAATCATTTCTTCACAGTCACTGCTTCAAGAAAGATGCTAATTTCATTTCTGTTCAATTTATAATGGGGGACATTATCATTAGTGCCAGTTTGTGGCAATATTACTTATCCATAAGTGTTGTGTGTTATCCTGTATTATAGCAGCAGGATAACCAAGTGACTTGAAGTTAGCGATGTCAGCTGGATTTTTTAAGCCTATATTGTTTACTATCTGGGATATATTATTTCCATCGGCAGACCTGGAGCCTGTGAGTTTTGGTTTTTATTATATTCCATATTGTTCCCACTGTTTGAAGAGTTAAGAATCCGTGCCTCAAAGTAATGCTCTTTTGCAGGCCTTAATTATATAGGATAATAGAAGGACATAGGCCGCTATTATGCAGGATAACCAGTCAATTAATTAAGCAAATATTATTCCTTTTAAGTATAAGTCATGTTCTTTGCTCCCATTAAGAAGCAATATGATAAAGCAATGCTGCAGATCATTGACTCATATAAAACATCATAAAGATAATCCCCAAAGCTCTATCGATTTTCCTACCCATGTTATCTTATTTCACTTAACTCACGTTTATATTCTGCCATTAACCTCCTTAAAGCAGACCCAGCCATTTTTGATTACGTTAACACAGCTGTTTACCGATTGAGTTGTTTATTTCATTCCGGAAGTACCAACATCGTCATCAGTATTCCTCTCTCTGGAAGCGTATTAAATTTCGAACCTTTTTCTTCTTAAGCTAATTTTATTACTACTTTTTTACTCAGTAGGATACTGAATAAAGATTATTTTCCTTTTGAATTTCTACAAATATTTAAATACCGACCTGGATTTTGAAGCCATAGTTTGTAATACTGGAACTTGGGTCAAGCTACCAACCATTACACAATACAGACAATCAGAATGACAACATTACGTCGGAAAACCCGGTAATGCCTGTGGTGGTGCTAGGACCGCGTGGGTAAAGGTTGTGTGTATTTATGATTAGAGCATTAAACTAAACATTTTAGTTTTATTAAATGAGAGTAACAAACATTTTTTAAAATGTTAGTGTTGTTTGAGACCCCAGGAGGCTATGCCATATTTAAGGTAAATGCTAACTAAAAGTAATATAATAAAATTAAAGTCTTCGGCGAATGAACACCGCCAACTAGTGATACAAAAGTTGATTACTTTCTTCTTTTTAGTTGCTGAATGAAAAGAAGCTGTCACAAATAGAGAATCTCTATCATGACTTCGAGACACCAGAGTCGGCAAGTAAAATGTAAGTAAAAATAAAAACTTGTCTTATTTGATCACAGCATGTAGGCCACTGCATAGTTTACAAATTGTGCCTTATCACTTCTTATTGTTACTTGTTTCCTAATTTGTTAAAAAAAGTTGGACCGTATCTCTCATTATGTACCCAGTTCTGATATAATGGTTGTAAGCTGTCATGATGGAATTTCCCATGTCAGTAGCTATAACCTTGATCTTGTTTGAATCTTATTCACCTGTTTATGGGCAAAGAAAAATTATTCAATTTAGGGCTACTTTTTGCTATTGTAGCAACTAGAAAGACCTTTAAAAGTGAAACAAAAGCTTTTGATTACCTTAGAAGTATTGTATGTAGATGATTTGGTCTCTTTCTAGAGCCTGGAGGATCCAACTGTCCACCCTTTTTTGGGATGTTTTGTTTTATGAAAAATGGTCAATCTTCCTGCTATTGAGCTTGCACAATGGGAACTGCCAATGTAAATGAGAAGGTGTATTATTGGGATTTAGCTGCACAGATTCAAAGGCTATGCACATTTATCACTACACAGGAAGGCCGTAATTGTTTCACTCCTCTTCTTACATAGCCCGACCAAGGCCATGCAGGGTGCCACTTGTATGCGTTATGGCTTGCCTGTCCTCCTGTACAGTCCTATTGGCAAAAGTGAACAATAACAGATCTCATGTTGACATTTTCTCTGTGTTTATAACTATATTATATGCATTGTATGTATATTCATACCATAAAAAATCAAATATATTCAGAAATACTTTAAAATACAGTAAGTACATTTGAACATTTCTCTGAAACTTGCATTATTCTGCGATATCTCCCTTACTTGCTGTGTCGGTCTCGGATCCATTGGCCATTTCTTCTCCAGACTCGTCACTGCTGTTCAGTCCTGGGTTGATTATTATCCTTTCCACTTCTTCCATAAGTGCGTCTATTTTCCAATACGTTTCTTGAATATCATTCACCTTCTGAACAGAGGTTCTCCAGTCATTTACTGTTATTGCTCCAGTAGCATCATGTCTTTAGTGTTGACAGAGAATCATGGTCCACATTATTGTCGGCAACTTTTCTTTTATTAAATTCCAGACTAGTTCGATAGGATATGAGCAAATACCAGACAAGCTGACCGCCACTGCCTGCGACCCATATACTGGCAATCTATCTGACAGAATCAGTAGAATTCTCGCAAAACACAATATCAGAACCATGCACAAACCGCCTTTGAAGATCAAACACCTAATGAGACCGGTAAAGGACAAACTGGACCTTAATGTACCAGGGGTATACCATATCCCCTGTGAATGCAGAACGCTGTACATAGGGCAAACTGGCAGGACCATTTCCACCAGAGTCAAGGAGCACGAATGGTCCATACGCTTAATGCAGCCTGACAAGTCAGGGCTGGCGGAGCACTGCTTTGAAAAAGACCACACAGCTAACTTCAAAGAAACGACCGTTGTGGCAAAATGTAGTGGTTTCTGGGAACGTAGGGTTAAGAAGGCTCTGTCCATCTCCTCCAAGAAGAGCGCACTGAACCAGGATGCTGGATTGCAGTTTAGTCCCTCCTGGAAACCAGCCTTAAAGTTGGAAATCGACCAACTAAGAAAACACAGATTCCAACGGAGCGTTGAACCACCTTCACATTAGACTGGGTGTTTTCTTCTTGGTACGTACTAGCGAACAGTACATACTAAGCCCTTCACTCTTGCTAGTCATTCATCATCCTGATGATGGGAGAGATGTACCCTCCTGAAACGTCAATGGCTCTTCATCACTACACCTGGCTCGAAGCCCGAGAACATCTTGAATAGTTCGATAGGGATCAAGTCCGGATGATAGGGTGATAATCTAAGTACTGTAAAGCCAGCATCTGTGAATAATTTGGCAATGGAGTTGGTTTTCTTTGGTCTGTTTTGCTTTGCATGAATGACAAGTTCCGCTTTAGTTATTTCCAGATCAAATGATATATTGTTGTTCCGCAACCATTCTTGTGTTTCTGACTTGCAGTAATCCAGGTATCAGTTGGTTTTGCACCCACTTGGAGTAGTTTTCGTAGTTCATTTCATTATGGTAATTTGATGTCTTGGATTTGGAATTGCAAAAGAGGCAAGTACCTGGAATAAATCCCATTTGCCAGCCAGCATGCAAGATAATAAAACGCTGTCCAGCACTGTCATTTGCATACACTCCTGAGATATTGTCACTCTGCCAACGCTTGGAAACAGTGTAGTGCGTGTGAATCGAGGTTTCATCTGTGTACATATATCACTGGCTTATTTTCCCTGCGTTCATTTCTTCTAAGTGTTCAAGAAATGATGCTCTTTGAGCCACTAAATCAGGACGTTCCCTCGGTACACTCCTTTTATTTTTACACTTTTTAAATCGAAATCCATTAGATTTCACTATTTTCTAAGTGTTTCTTTACCCTCCGTGAAATTAATCTCTTTCTTGCAAAAGTTGAATAATTTTCACAGCGTAAGAATTTCAGTTTTAACCTCGTAATCCTGATACTTTCTTCTGTTGACGCACTTGTCTGTTTCGTCTAAAATGATTTTAGTTGCAGGAGTTTTACCAATCTTGCAAGGTGATTTTATTTTGCTCGCCCCACTTTCTTCAAGCAGGTCCTCTTTCCTAATCTTGCATATCATTGTCTTACTGCAGCCAGTAGAAGCGACAGTATGTTCAGTAGTATTTGTAATAGATATTTTTTTAACTTCTTTCTTCTCTTCGTCACAAAACATAACATTTTAAATAACACGCCGAGCTTGCTCATGAAGAATTTTATTTCCTTTACGTCCCATCACTAGCATAATCACTGCGAACACTATGCTGCACGTTATTAAATCAGACTGTACTGCATTTTGTGACGTTTTCGTGTCGTCACCACCTTAGTTTGCCTGCTTGCCGCTTCCCATGCAAGACTGCGCTGGTCTTGGTCGGGTTATAAAGAAAATATTCCTCGGCTTCACTTTGCAGCTTAGGGCCTTCATATATTGACAGGTGTGCATACCTTTGCAATTGTAAAACTACGTGAGGTAGTAAATGCCATATGTCAACAAACTTGGTAATGGCGGTTTTTTCTGCAACAAATAGTAGAAAATGTTGCCTTTTTGTAATATTCCTCCTGTGTACTAAGCATATCACGCTGCATTGCGTAAAATTTACCTTATGGTTTTATTATACCAGGTGAGTCAGCTGCCCCTTATTCTCGAGTTTTATGCAATCCGCATTTTATAGTCCAACATGAAAACATCGACCCCATTACTAGGTTCTACCCGCGTATTTAACATGGATGTTAAACACTCGTTGAAATTAGTACTAATATAGATGTTATCACATCGTCTTTTAATATATTTGCAATTAGACAGTTGTTGTAGTGTTTAACACCCGCTTTTACTACTACGGCACCACAGGCGGTGACACTGATGATACATGGAATGAAGATGGAGCACCGGTGGAATGAAATGGCGGGGGAAACCGGAGCACCCGGAGAAAACCCGCCCTGATGCCGCTTCGTCCACCACGAATACCACATGCGGGTCCCTGGGATCGAACCCGGGCCGCCTAGGTGGTAGGCGAGCGCGCTAACCGCTCGGTCACCGCAATTAGACAGCTTATGTTTGCACTTCTGCAAATGTTCACTGGAACCAGCATCTTACATCTTATCTTACCAGCATATTACATCTTAAACAGAATGTTTGTCTTACATGTTACTAGGTAGCTCAGTTGGAACGAGCGCAATACTCCGAAGTAATCTGTCTGCTGTGAAGGTGGTTCGAATCACCTGCATGTACTAATTTTTTTTTTTACCGTGCAATCCTCACAATTTACAAATTATTATTCTGAAAACTATTATTATATTAATTTTTATTGTTTTATTTATGTTTTACGGCATTGTTTGATGTTTCTTTAGTGGTGAACTACAATTATGTAGTTGTTTAAACACACCTATAGGTAGGTGCAATTGAAATAACGATCATTTATACACATTGAACACAGAAAGCAAGGAAATTACATTGTCATTGTTAAACTCAATTTTGCAGACAATGAATTATTGTGCTATTAAAAATGTTTCATAGTGATATGTTTTGCGGCGCTGGAATGACCCTTTTTCTATTCCTGGAACACGACTCCTCTAGCGAAGCAAGTGCTCGATTTGGTCACCTTCTTGGGTAATACACGCCTGGGCACGCTGTTGGATGGAGCCCTGACTTGGTGTAGCATGGCGGGTTGAACATTTCTACACGCCACTGTAATACACTGAAGAAGGGTTTCTAGATTGCCCAGCTCCTCTGCATAAATGCATTCTTTTAAATAATCCCAGAGAAATAAGTCAAGGGGTGTCAGATCAGGTGATCTGGCAGGCCAGGAGACTGGTCCTTGTCTTCCTATCCAATGACCAGGATGTGCAGCATTCAAATGATTGCAAACGAGCCTCGACCGATATGGAGGAGCGCCATCGTGTTGAAACCACATCATCATTCGCTCCTGCAGTGGCACATTCCCTAGTAATAAGGGGTGAGCTACGGAGGAATATCAAGTAGCGTTCTCCTGTTAGATGCCCCTCGAAGAATAATGTCCAACAAGGTGGTCTCCCAAGATTCCACACCAAACATTTACGCCCCACTGCTCTTGGAATGCTGCCTCCCTTACCCAATGAGGATTGTCAACACTCCTATAGCGTATATTGTGACGATTTTCAGTTCCATTGTTGTAGAATCTTGATTCGTCAGAAAACAATATCCTGGATGTGAATCCCACATCACTTGCTACTCACTCCAGCAACCATTCACAAAAGGTTACTCGAGCTTCGAAATCTCTCCCGTGAAGTGCTTGGTATAGGTGCAAACGATGATGGAACTTATTAGTGTTCAATATTCGCACTACGGAAGACTGGCTGATGTTCACCTCCTGAGCAACTGCCCATGCACTAGTATGCGGATTGTTCTGGGTAGCGTTCAAAACTGCTTCTGCATTAACACCAGATGTTGCTGGTGCGTGTCTATGAGGAGGCATTCTTGCAAGTAATGCTGTTACACGCAGACGCCTTTCACCATTCCGGAAGCTGTTTGCTGTTGGTTGTCTATTTGGATATCTCTCTCGATATAGATGCTGAGCCGCTGATGTATTTGTTCTTGCTTCTCCGTAGATCAAAAGCATATCTAAGTACTCATCTGTCGAATACATAATGAAAGACTGGCACAAAATATCGTGCGACAGCATACGTGTGGAGAACGCAGGGGTCGGCATTTGCAGCACACTACATCATGCCAGTCCAAGGGGGCAGAAGTCATTATATCTGTTCAATTACAAAATGCAGACAACCAAAAATGATTTAAATTATAATGTCCTAAATGCTCAGGGACTTTATAATTAGATTATTGTGAATTCGGTTTCCAAGTTTTGATGAACATTAAATTAAAAAAAAAATTACAATGTTGAGACTCGAACCTGTGTCATTGGGGGTTAGCGGAGAGTACACATCACAATCCTATTCAGCTATTTCGAGACTTGACTGAAAGCACGTGCCGCATGCAATAGTAGGACTTGTATGCCTGGCGCTATGTCATTGCCACTTCGCAAGTTTTCGGGCTTGATTTAGCCTTTTAAGACAGTTTTAGTCACTTACTGGGCGTTTTAATATAATTGCTTAAATGGCAAAAGCTGTTATGCATATTGAGATGCATGAGGCGTAGTTCATGCAAAAATATAAATAAACCGTTGTTTAATAATATGTCTGTTTTGACTGTACGGGTCCATGATGGATGAGGCGTGTCTCTAAATTTTTCCTAATTTTTAGCAGCCAACCCCTGCTGTAAGTACAAGAATTCAACATTTTCTTTTTAGCTGACATTATTGCACTCATATGATAGGTCCATTTTTTCTGAGGCATTTACTGAATTACGTTGCTATGTATACTCTCAGAAAAAGTTTGTAAAATCCCCCGAAAACCAGAATTGGCTCTCAGTAAACGAGTCGTAGCGAGGGGTACGTTCTGTCCCTTAAAGCACTGTTGCTCTCAATTTTGCGCATTCCTCTCTTTAAGAACGTCAAGCAATACATTTTAGTAAGCCTAAAACTGGACTAAGGCGCACATGCCGTTACATGGGTGGCCTACCTTCCAAAAAATAAGGTGCGACTGACTCACCTGGTATATTGAGCAATGCTCTGGAATACTGAACTTGTTATATAAAGAAACAGTAATTATGCAGAACTTGGGCTGCTAACCTTGCCATGACATAGGCCAGTTTTGCACTCTTAACAAGACAAGTATGGGAATGAGGGGTTTTGGGTCGGAAACCGTCATAAAAAAAAAGGAATTCCTACCTTCCTGTTATCTCTCTCTGTTTTTCCCCATATTTTGGCCCCCTTCCTGCTTATGTCCTCTCATTTCTTCCCCTTTTACATGCTATATTACTCATTTACACATATGTCTAGGTGTCCCAGTTGCTTAGATGCTGGCCTCCTGTATTGCATCCTTGGAGGACCCTATACTTGTGAGGGCAGAAGCAAGGCAAAATGTCTATTTTGTACAGTTTTAAATCTACATCATTTTTTGTGCACACATTTATTTGGAATTAATGTGAAAATATTTGGCATAGTTTCATTTTTGCAGGTATGTCAAGTAGTTTCTGAATTATTAAAAATTTTCTTTTAAAAAATTTGCCAATTTCAAAATGAAATACATTGTGCATTTTTTTAAAAAAGAGCTTATATTTTTCACAAAAGTAGCAACTTGTTTAAAAGAAACTTAACACATGATTTTTGTAATATCTTAATCATAAGAGAAGTTAAAAAAAATGTTTGAACTGCGTAGCAAAAATTTTAAAAAAAATTGCAATCATTACACATTTTATCTTGTATCTTAGAAAGTATTAAATTAATACTAAATCCCCTGCTGAGTCATGTTTTATACCATGTACAGTAAAAATTTCAGCTTTCTAGTACTTAATTTGTGGATGTTATTTTATTTTGACTGATTTAAGAGTGCAGCAAAAATTAAAGTGAAGAAACATGAGTTTAGAAGTTTGTGTGCAGTTTAAGCAGAAATAATAACTTAAGAGACCTTCCTAGAAATATCCAGCTTTATAAGTAGCTCATAGTACATTTTTGCCTAGCCATTGTCACAGCTATACATGTCTTCCTATTGTTATATATACAACTACCAAGAGAACAAAAAGTCAGCTGTGCAGTGTTTTGCCTGTCTGCATTCCTTGGCACTCATTGCTACCTTACGCTATCGCAGAAAGGTGCAGATGAAACCATACAATATTTTTAAAACTACTTTTAAAGGTTTTACTGACCAACTTTATGGAACGGTCATTGCCGTCCATGCATACCTTGTGGGACCTCTTTAGGAAATTATCCATCACTCGCTGTAGTTCACATTGAGAAATGCTGGCATTTCCTGGCGGATATTTTGTTTTAATTCTTCCAGGGTGTGTGGGTTTGTCTTGTACACTTTGTTTTAAGTTACCCTAGGAGCTGAGAAATCTTTCTCTGCTAATGGCGCATCATACACCAACTTTTTTGTCATGAAGGGGCACTTCAGGAACAGTATTCAGTTCTGAGTTATGGGACACTTTTTAGTTAATGGTTGATGCCCGTACATATTGAATACAATTTTGCCTCCTGTTTTTTAGAGAATTAACAGACAGGGAGCATGATTTTGCCTTTTTTCAACAAGATTGTGCAACAGCACAGCCAATCTTTCGATGAGAACAATTGAAAGTGTGTTTCAGGACAGAAGAGTAGACAGTAGAGATTTGCGGGCCCCTCGTTACTCTGACCTAACCCCCTGTGATTTCTATCTCTGGGGTAACTTAAAACATAAAGTGCACAAGACTAACCCACACCCCTGGAAGAATTAAAACAAAATACCTGCCAGGAAGTTGCCAGCATTTCTCAACATGAACTACTGCGAGTGATGGATGGATGGTTTCCTAAGAGGTGTCAAAAATTTGTGGATAATGACTAGGGCTCGGAAGTTCATGCCCTAAAAAACACTGAAATATGCATGCAAATATGCTCTTAAAAACTTGAAAATATGCCAAGAAATATGCACTATTGAATTAAAACAATGCCCCTTTGCAGTAGACAAGGCGAGTTAGTATAAATAATAAAGTTACCTTATTCATTAGAGGTTGAAACAGAAGTGGTCCCGCTTCTAGTATTTACTGCTAAATTGCAGTTCACAACCAACACTTTGCACAAATTTTCAACTGTAAAACATTGTCTGTTATCTCACAAAACACTTTTGTAACGTGAAAAACTTCTCTCCACGTCACAAGATGTTATAGGGGTATATTTAAATGATGTTAACTGCTTCACAAAGAGAGTCAAGTCTCTTGGTGTTACAGATGGTTTTATTTCGAGGATGTCTCGAATATCGCACATCTGTTTATAACCAGAATTTTTTGAAATTACATATTTCACTTTCTCTTTCACTTTTTGTCCTATACCACCAGGTACCGAACTTAGATCACATATTGTTTTTTCAAAGACAGTAAGTGATTCATGCGAAGGAGATCCTACAGCTTCCAATGCCATATGGCTGAAGGAGTCTCTTCCGGCTGGTATCTCCCGTCACCAGTATGAAGGGAATCTTCTGCTCGTCGTCACTTTGAAGGGTCGGTATGATGAATTCTTTTCTCGTATAAAAGATCCGGCTAACTCTTTCGATGAACTGCGATGACTCTTTCTCTCCTATCTCGGTCGTGGTACGGGTATGAAGTATGTTCACAATTTACAGCTGATAATTTTCCTTGAGACGCGACCCCCGTGAAAATTATATGTTACGTCGATGTATTAACTTTTAGTCTTTCTAATGAGATAGTCTTCTTTGCTCTGGAGGCCACAATTGAAATAATATTAGTGTATTTATTATCACAATTTTATTCGTTAATATCTATAACATTTACAATGAAGACAAAAGATAATCGCACTAGGCCAACTGCAAACGATATAATGCAAACAATCAAACAATGGGAAACAAAACACTCCAACACAACACCTACCATAACTAATAATACTGCATCAAATGCCCCTCATCACAGTATATGCAACTAATTCTATTTTGGGAAAATTGTTTTTAGCCATACAATGTTGCATGTACTGTGATGATCTCCCCACAACAATGTAATTGTACAACAATATAACAACTGTGTTGAAAAACATGTCATCGTTGAATACAAAAATATTTTCTCTTGACAATGTTTCGATTTTTTTTTTTTTTTTTTGGCAACTTTCAGGGGTTCTATGCCCCTCCCCACTAAAATTTGTTTTATGATTTTTCTTATGTGCGGTGGATAATGGCGAATAAGTGCTTCAATAACCTCCTGTTCACTCAACTGAGGTTGGAGTAGTTTCGATTTGTTCGCCAGTTTCAAAAAATACTCCATCATTGAAATACCACGTTTACTGTCATAATGTCCGGTAGCCAGTTCGACTTTAATCTGGTTTTGACGTCCCGGTCCCCAAAATCTATTTATAAAAAGGTTTCGAAACATACTATATGTTTCGTGAGACGCCAAAGTTAGTCTTAACCATTCCAATGCGTTTTTCTTAAGACAGCGTTTAACCACCATCATTCGTATCTCGTTCGGAATTCGTTTGATCCTAAAATAATCCTCCAGTTCTTTTATGAAAATTTTTGGATTGTCACCGGCTTCTTCGTCAAATGACGGAGGGGTTAGATCATGGAACAAGTGACTAGCGTGACAATTATGGTTTTGACTAGGGGAGTGCATTGGCATAGCTAAATCATTCTCCTGAAAGTCCGCCATATTACTGTTATTGTCAAGTGCATCAGTATTGGTCATATTTTTGCATTCACTCACAAATTGATCATGATTGTCATTAACTCTATCAGCCTGTAGAGCAATCACAACTTGGGAAAGCCTTCCTGTAAATTCTTTTTCCTTTGTAACCGTTTCATTTATTCTATTTACATTTACATTGGCTTCCTCCTTTACTTTATTCAATTCTTCTCGCTGTGACTGCATCTCAGCGCTTATACCCTTTACAACATTTTCTAAACTATCAATTTTTACATCAATGTCATTTTGTTTTGACCTAATTCCATCTTGATACATTTTACAACTCTGTTCTACCACGACTATCTCTGTTCTCAATTCATCTCCTACCTTTGCAATTTTTGCATTCTGTTCTGCTAGTTTTTCATCAAATTCTTTACTTAATTCAGCTTTCATTTCTACCACTGTCTTCTCCTGTCCTAACTTAACTTCATTTATCAATTCTCCTAGCCTAGCTATTTCTACTGTGTTTGATTCCTGCCCTAATTTTATCACGCTTACTAACTCACCTAATTTAGCTATATCATTGTTACTTGATTCAATTCTTTCTGTACATTCCTTCTTACATAATTCAATTTCTTGTGACAATTTATTTATATTTCTGGCATTATCCTCCTTCAAATCTGCTACATTTCTAACAAAATCTGCTTTTATATCTGCTGTATTTCTGTTCATCGCTTCCAATATTTCTTTCAATCCTATTTCAGATTCCTTACATACTACATTCTTTCTACCTTCTACTGATAACTTATCACTCACTTCCCTCTCTACACTATCATTATCTTTCTCAACTTTTTCCATCTTCTGTACAATTTTCTTATTGCGTAGTATCATAAATTAGTACTAGTCTTACTTGAATTCTGGAGCACAAGAAAAAGGATACTCCGTCAAAATGTCTTCTTTTCACTCTTTGTCCAGGTACATATTTTTACTCTATACGCCTGTATTCGAGCCGCCCTACGTTGGGCGCCAGTATGAAGGAGTCTCTTCCGGCTGGTATCTCCCGTCACCAGTATGAAGGGAATCTTCTGCTCGTCGTCACTTTGAAGGGTCGGTATGATGAATTCTTTTCTCGTATAAAAGATCCGGCTAACTCTTTCGATGAACTGCGATGACTCTTTCTCTCCTATCTCGGTCGTGGTACGGGTATGAAGTATGTTCACAATTTACAGCTGATAATTTTCCTTGAGACGCGACCCCCGTGAAAATTATATATTACGTCGATGTATTAACTTTTAGTCTTTCTAATGAGATAGTCTTCTTTGCTCTGGAGGCCACAATTGAAATAATATTAGTGTATTTATTATCACAATTTTATTCGTTAATATCTATAACATTTACAATGAAGACAAAAGATAATCGCACTAGGCCAACTGCAAACGATATAATGCAAACAATCAAACAATGGGAAACAAAACACTCCAACACAACACCTACCATAACTAATAATACTGCATCATGGCTGTTGGTAAGAAAGAAAAATGGGCAGATATGAAACTAAGATCCTCTTTTAACCCAGTGCCTGACAGAATATTTTGCAGTTTCTATTGATGAAGAATCTTTCGGGTCCAATGAATTAACAACCTCTTCCACTATTTCTATGTGCTCACCATAATATAAAACTGCATCGACCATGTTCCCCATTGAGTTAACACTGGTGCAGGAGGAAGTCGGATATTAGGTGCTGTTGATCTAAACAATTTAACTCTTTTAGGAGATTTAACAAAAATTCTCTTTGTACAGGATACAAATCTATCAATGGGAAAGAATCGCGTATTGTGTCAGAAATGCGATGAAGAGTGTGTGTCAAGCAGGTTATATGAATTATGTTAGGAAAAATACCTTTCAGAGTTTGTCCTGGTTTTACCATATAAGGACCTGCATCAGTAACAAATAAAAGTAACCGGTCGTATTTGATTCCACATGGACATAGTAATTTCAAAGAGTCCATCACAAACTGGCTTACAGGTACATTGTCAGTGGCCGACAATTTGCACACATTAAGAATATAAGGTGTAGTCTTTTGTTCATTATTTAAAACACCCATGATTATATTAGCAATAGAACAGCGCTCAGAATCAGGGGTTTCATCAACAGACAACCACACAAACTGATCCACTAATTCATTTTGTATATTTGACAGTACGTTATTGTTGTTGTTAGCTAATGCTTGATTTCTGACAATGAAGTCATTAATCCTCTTGCTCTCCAATATTTAATATATTGATAGAGCAATAGCAGTATAGTAACCGCTTTTTAGAGAGCACCATATTTTTATGTTTTGGCGGTCACATTGCTCTCTCACAACCCCCAGAATGTCTGGAGGACCACACCTGTCGTTGGTTTACGGGTCTCACCGACCTGACCGGGAGAATTAACAAAATAAATTCACCGACCATATCCTCTGATTACCAATCAGAGGACGTATTACATGCCATGACAGGTCAGCATGTTAGGGGTTAATATTTTATAAAGAAATGGAGAGGTTGAAAAAATAAAGACTCCCTAGCCCTCGGGAACCCTAATAACATCGGGGTCGGAAGAGAACAAGAGATGACCAAGGTAAGGTCAGATAGAAAAGTTACAGTGAGGAGCAAAACACCAGTAAGTGGAAGTAATGTTCTGCTCAGCTTGGGTACCTTGTGGTCGCCATTCACATATCCCCTAGACGGAGATCCCTGAGTATGGAGTTAAAATGTATGGTGGGCCAAAGAATAAAATTAGCAACTCACACAATATAGGAAAAATATTATAAAATAAAAAGGTACAACATCCTAAAAGTCCAAACAAGCTGCAAAATAAAATACAAGTTAAACTTGCTTGCCAAAACTAATTTGGGCAACAAACTGCAGCACTGTATTGATAGCTGCTGAGTCGTTATCCAAAATTGACGGCAGAGTAAAACCCAGGCCATGGGATTGGTTGGTTCTCACGAGCATATCGTGCACAATCAAGAAGGACATGTGCTACAGAGAATTGAATGGAGCACGTAACACAGATAGACGCCAGGTCACCACACAACAGGTACCCATGAATGGGTGGCCTATCCTCAAGCGAGTGAGCGGATTCCTGCCTGGAATCCCTGCAAGAGGTCTGCCAGGGTTGTTCCATTGTAGGATAGCCATATTGATATCTGTATGGGACAGGTATTCCAAGGTAACTCTCCATTAATTTGGAGTAGGCAGTTGTCGAACTAATTTAGCCCTTTTCTTCTCTCTTGGGCTGACATTCTTCTCAGACGCTTTTTCGCGCCTCTTTTCAACTGGAGTTCTCCCAGTGTGGGCAGATTGGTCTAACTCCATGTCCTCTGCCGAGGACGTCCGTTTTCCCATAGCGAACTTTGGTTCAAGTGTCTCGAACCGGTTGCTAATGGAGTCCGGCGAAGATGAAAGACGCCGGTCTGAGTCCACCCCTGAAGATTCCCCAGAAGAGGATCTTCGAGATATTCTTGGAATCTTATATCCCTTTGATGTACTGGGGTCCTGCAACAGGTGTTTCTTACCTTGATGTGCTAGAACTATGGCTCTTTCCTCAGTTGTAAGAAGATAAATCAGAGAACTTTAACAGCAAGATGATGTGCTGCCTCTCTGCTATCACTCAGTTAGCAACTGGTTAAATGACGTACCCAACCACTGAATTGGCTGCAAGAGGCCGGATTAGAGTTCATTTTGCATAGCCTTCACATTTACCTGATCTGATGCCATGCAGCTTTTACCTTTGGGAGTTCATAAAGGACCATATGCATGTGCTTCCACTACCAACTGACCTACCCGACTTAAAAAAACAGGGTTCAAGCAATAATAATAATGATAAAATTATAATAATAATGCGGTAAAACAGAACGGTAACACACAACCAAAAGTGGCAGAGAAAAATGTTTTGAAGTAGAGATCCACAAACACTACCAACAATTAGATAAAATGGAGTTAAAACTGTATCATCTAAATTTAAAATTAATGAACTTGGGAACTGTGGTTTGGCAGAACTTAGAAAAGAACTATTTAATGATAAGCAAAAAAATGAGCGTGAAAACCTGTAAACTGAAAAAGAAACTCAACGGTTTGTGCAATACCCCACAAAAAGCATTCCACCAGAAAAAGAATAACTACCGAGAATCAAAAAAAGTGAATGTTGCACCAAAATCCTCAGACCAACATGGAAATACAATTATAATATGATTTGAAGCTTTCCTGGCAACGAACATATTCAAGACCACACAACCAAGCAGCTTTCAACAGTTTAATTCACAGACTAGAGAATATACCACTTTCAACACAGGGAGAATTTCCCAAAATATGATTCCATATTTAATTATCGAGCGTATGTGTGCATAATATGCTGTTAATAGTATATGAAGGCTGGCATTTTGTCTTAAAATTCTTAAGGCATATATACCTACTCCTGCTTAATTTGGTTATTAAATGTTTTATATGACTTTTCCATTTTAAGTTATTCTGTATCCACAAGCGCAGTGCACTTTCTTCAGGCACATGTTGTCGAGTGTACTCGGCAAGAAACTTTTTAAATGTCAGATTATTAATTTTGAACAAGGGAATATCAGCAGCTAAAAATGCTTGGCACAAGTCATAGGAAAATTCAATAACCCTACTTCCTGAACACTCTACTAGCTGTTTTTGAACAGGTTCTCTGTTTGCGAGTTTTCTGATTAAATTCTCCTTATGTTTTGCTGTGTTTATATGCTGAACTATTTGAAATCATTTCTCACTCTCTACATTTTTCTCACACGCTCCACAATACAGTATCCTATTATCTGTAGATATTAAATCACTCGAAAACTCTTTCTGTAAACTAATTAATCTAGCACTCGAAGTTGGTTTTATTTTCGGCATTTGAAGAGCTCTTTAACATTTTATACACCTAATTTAATTTGGTGGGAACCAGTTCACAACACTGTTACGTTTGAAGACCATGCCACAACTATTGGAGGTCAGGCAACTTGCAAGCAACCTGAGGCAAGCGTTGCGATAATCGTGCTGCTCAAAACGTTGACCTGCACTTTATCTTTGTTAATATAAACCTCTCAGATAATGCACTGATTATTCTCTATGCACATACATATAATGAAGGGATGTAAAAGGGTGTTCACTGCATGACAGCATGACTCACCTCGCGAGTTGCATCAACATGTGCAATACTACCAATATGAAAAGTATTATACACATGGAAAAAATAATAAAAACCATAAAAATCATTAAAATATGCAATATAGGGGCTATAATATTGAAATCTTCGTGAGTTGCATCATCATGCCCAATACTACCAATATGAAAAATATTATCCAGATGGGAAAAAATAATAAAAAGCCATAAAAATCATTAAAATATGCAAAATAGGGGCTATAATATTGAAATAATATGCATTTATCAAAATCAAGAAAATATGCAGTTATATGCACCATAAAATCATGTCCAATTAACTGAAAATTCCATAATTCGTGCACATAATGTAAAAGCATATGTTTTTAACCCCTGTAAAAAAATATGCAAATGCATGAACTTCCTAGCCCTAATAATGACAGCGGCCAGTTTCAGCATCTCCTTTCAGAAAGTTGGTAAGTGAAACCTTTAATGTACTGTTTCATCCACCCCTTTCTATGATAGCAGCAGATGGCAATGAGCGCCAAGGATGTATACAGGCAAAACTCTCCACAGCCAGTTCGTTATACTAGAATTTGTTTACGATGTAATAAGTTACTAATTAAAATAACTTCGTTGTAAGAAATTATAACATGGCACATGATTACTGTAAACAAATACACAAATACAAAGGCAACTTTCGAATATAATGCTCAAAGAAAGCAACAAAATGGGAACAAAAGTTTCTCTGTGTTCCCTACTCATTCCATAAAAGGTAGATAATTTGGTGTATTACATAAGCCTTTTCTTAACACTTTTTCTGTCAGGTGTAAATAATATGTGATGTCTAATGTTTGTGTGAGATTGACTTTATATATGAAGTTTTCCGTTGAATTAGGAAGGTAATACATTCTTCTTGATGTCTTGAATTTTGGAAAGAAAGCTCTCCTGAGTTTTTAGTGTGTGTGTAAAATTTCTCTTGTGCCATGTATTGAATGGGAGTCTGATCAGCTTTTCGTGTTGAATAAGAGCCGCTTTTTCTATTTCATATTCAATGGGGTATTGGTTGTTTAGTATTTCCATAGCTGTTATTGGTGCGGTTTTGATAGCACCTGTAACTAGTCTCAGACTTTGGTTTTGAAAGATTTGAAAAATTTTTTTTTTTTTTTTTGTTTTTTTTTTTGTTTTTTTTTTTTTGTGTGTTTGCTGTTACAAGAACTTCGCTGCAGTAAGTAAATAATGGCTTTATATATACATTGTATGTTGTTTTAAGAGTTGTTCTGGAACATCACCACTTCATTCCTGTTAGACGTGTTAACAGTGAAAGATGCCTCTCTGCTCTGACAGAAAAAATAGATGTGTTTATTTACTCAGCTGACATGGCATGCTGAAGCTCACCAAGCAGAAGCTTTGTGTTGATAGCAATACCTCAATGAAGATGGAAAACTTATTTATACCACGACCTGATGCTCGATGGTTCTCAACTTGCTTGTGAGCTACAGCTCACAAGTATTTGCTTGTTTTATTTACATCATCCAATAGGATTATGTGCGAGTATGGTGGTGGGCAAATTAGGGGATTGAAGTTGAGAAGGATGGTGTAGAGGAGGAGGAGGAGGAGAAGGCAATATGGAAAACAAACTTTACTAGAAACAATATATTCCAGGCTTATGGGCCGTGGTCTACTGGGGTTCTTCCCAGCTGTGATAGCCTTAGAATCTCAATCAACAAAGAAACTGTGTAAATACATCTAAATGGGCATTTGAAAATGAAAAATGTTAGTTATAATGCATTTTGGGGTTAATTAAACCATAATATATATTTGAAAAGGAGCTGTTTGTAGGCCAAGGAAAGCTCTGTACATGTGTTCAAACCTGTAGGATAAGAGTGCTTTTGCTTTGTTGAATAAAACAATAAACTGTATGTGTGACAGTTTATACTGCAATCCATTGAATACTTTGGCCAGGTATAGATAGATGTGTGACAAATTGAAGTAAAGCAATTTGTCTCTTCAGTTAAGCTTTAGTTTAATTGTGAATTGGATGTATGCAGATATTGTGAATGGCCTATAGGAATTTAAAATTTTTCACAGATAGCCTAAGGCTCCTACATACATTCAGTATTGCATTCTATCAGGTTTCTCAGTTGTATATCTGTTTGAACATTAGTAATTATGAAAAACCCAAATACATTAAATATGCAAATTAAGATCCATATGTTCAATTGTTTTCTTTTAGTGTCAAACTCAAGCATTTTGAAAAGTTCACTGATACTACAGAAGCTCTGGCTGCTACCACAGCAGCAGTTGAGGGAAAGATTAGCAAATCCCTCAAGAAAGTGCTCAAGAAGATAGTAGCAAAAGATGTACAGGATGAATTGCTTGTTGCTGACGCTAAGCTGGGAAATGCCATCAAGGACAAACTTGAACTCTCATGTTTGTCCAATACTTCAGTACAGGAACTGATACGATGCATCAGATCTCAGATGGATGGACTCTTAGCAGGCTTTCCTAAGAAGGACATGACTGCAATGGCTCTGGGATTGGCACACAGGTAGATCATATTCCAATTTGTGTTCAAATTGATTTCTTGTGCATAAGAAATAGTAGCCTAACATTTTATGTATCATGGAGAAGGGAAACTAGGGAAAGATGGGTAATTAGATATTTACAAAGAATCTATTACAAACCGCATTTTAACCAAGTTGCCACTTGTTCCCTATTGTTACAAAAGAAGAACAGGTCTTTTTGTCAATAGACACATTTACTGACATTGTCAAATTAATTATTTACAGTTTACAATATTATAAACGTGCAGCTATTCCAAATTGACCTTACATGTGAGGTTAATATTAAAATATAACTACTAATAATGGTGCTCAAAGGCAAGGAGTACATAGAGAGTTAAAACATTAAAATTACAGGAAGGTTTACATGAATTTAGTCTCCCCTTAAAACAGGGTGTTGCAGAGA
This sequence comes from Tenodera sinensis, assembly GCA_030765045.1. Classification (NCBI taxonomy): domain Eukaryota; kingdom Metazoa; phylum Arthropoda; class Insecta; order Mantodea; family Mantidae; genus Tenodera; species Tenodera sinensis. Next base: position 25,717,565 of record CM060961.1, on the reverse strand, counting down.
ATTGTTAAGATTACAAACACCATTAAGTACCTTATCTCGCTCTTGTTCCATATTAATACAGAAAATTTGCAGAAAACCTCCAGAGTATAACTAGATTTCAAATTCTTTATTCATCCTTCAGATCATATTACATATGTGCTTTGTCAGAATATATACATATTACTGAATAAATGCCATTAAACTGGAAAATTCCAATACACAATACAGATTACTTACAAGGACTCAGATATACACTAGACTCCCTTGTCTCTTTGGATATAATATGTAGGTATCCCGTCTTGTCTCTTTTTCCCAATAAATACAAGATGTATACAGAGCACTTCTGGGGTTAATATGAGTATTAAGTGCCTCTTTTTCATAATAAATACAGGTTGTTTACAGAGAACTTCAGTGGTTATTATCAGTATTACGTGTTCAATCTTGTCTCATTTTCCCATTAAATACAGGATGTTTACAGAGAATGCCTGGGGTTATTATAGGTTGTTAGTTTTTGACGAATGAAATTTTTAAGTGAGAGGTTATATGCGAGTCACTTACCTTTATGGGAACAGTGGCACACAGAAGCAGAAATGACAATCAGATGCTCTGTAACTTGCTCTCATATTTCTGTGCCTAAGAACTGCAGCAACTACAAAGGAAATCATAACATTTCCAGTGATGTTAGCCGCATGTATTACAATATCAATATCTGTAACTGTTTACACTTAATTTTTTTGCATTTCTTCTATTCCTGACATTTCTCCTTCATCTTCTTTGTATGAATTGCTGTCATTTTCATTATCTCTTGTTAAAACACTGGCAAAGACATGAACCTGTACCACACAAACTTTGCAGTCAACTGTACCCTGTGTTTTCTTTGAAACATAACATAGGGAAGCAGAGCTGTTTGTTATCGTAACATAACTATTTGCAGACCTGTTTACTAATGGTAGGCTAGCTCAATGGATCTTCGCTGCAAGTCATTCATCAAGAACTAATGCATGACCTATAGTCGTATTAAGTGTTCAGTCATGTTCCTTTTTCCCAATAAATACAATGTTCACAGAGAACCTCTGGGCTATTATCAGTATTAAGTGTCCCATTGTGTCCCTTTTCACTGTTTTTTATGAGTGAAACCTAATAATCGTTTCTAGAATCTTCAGATTCTAGTGACATCCCACAATGGTGGAAAAAATGTCAAAGTTGCTCTTTGATATGTTTGTTAAATTGCAGCCACTGTATGGTGTATGCTTCTAAGATAACACGAAGCAAAAATACGTTGAAGTAAAAAAAGTTTTGCTTTCATGCTTTTCCTTTTAAAGCTGTTTTCATTTGTCAACCAGTGCTGTTAAAACTGTGTTACCATATTCCAGAGGTAGTAATTTAAATGAACTTTCTAATTGTTTGTTTATTTTTCCCCCCATAGCCTTTCGAGGTATAAGCTCAAGTTCAGTCCTGACAAAGTTGACACAATGATTGTACAAGCTGTAGGCCTATTGGACGACCTGGACAAGGAGTTAAATAATTACATCATGAGGTCCAGGGAATGGTATGGGTGGCATTTCCCAGAACTTGGCACATTGATCACGGATAACATCATGTTTGTTAAGGCTGTCAAAATAATAGGTAAGTTATACTTCTATGTTTATTCATTCCCAGCAACACATTCCACTACACTTTTTGTAAATCTTCTACATGAGTAATACACATTCAAATTGCGATTGCTGCATTAGTAATCATCATAAAATAAACTGGTAAGAAAAAGAACCATCATACTTGGCAATAAAAACATTCATGAAGCAAAATTTATGAAACCAATCTTTAATATAATTATGTTTTATGAAGGCAACTTATGTCTTGACATTACAAATTTGCAATTACACTGCTGATACCATCAGAAGAGCTAGGAAAGGGGTTGGTTTGCAAGCCTCTGAAATGACATGTGAAATACCAGCTCAGAGAAAAATAATTTCAACTTTTTACTTTCTCTGCTATTTACTTATAAAGTAGAGAAATAACTTAGAATAATATTGCATATATACCAAAATCTAGTTTTTATCACAAATATATTAGGAACTGTTGGGTACCTTGATACATAGCGTCAGTGTTATTGTTTCAAGATCATAATATTGCCTCTTGAAACTCTTAAACACGCAAATAATCTTTCTTTGAACCAAGTTAGTTAGCAGACACTACACCTAAGTATACAGAAAAGGCTTGTAGTAGGGGCAAAAGCAAGACTGTGGAAGGCAGGGAAAGTGGTATTGCCAACGTATGAAGAGCAGGGAGCTTTTAACACCATATTGCACAAGCATTAAGAACGCACCTTTAGGAACAACAATTGACACACATAACATGTTATTTATTTGTCTAAGTGTCTCTAAATTGCACTTGAGGCAAGGTGCACATGTTTGAGATGCACATGCTTGTATTTCGAGTGTGGATGTTGGCAACAGCTTCACAGAGGTAAGGAATGAGCAGGAGAGAAAGACTCCCATGATGCCTTAGGTGAAGCGCTTCCCTATAATTTCATTCAATCAGAGAGAGAGAACATCATGATTCAAAAGAGAAAAGCCTGATTAATGACAAACTGGCATTTAAGATCAGTATCATCTAAAATACAGCACAAAGATTTTCAACATCCCAGTGACCCTTTACATGGATAAAATTTTGCAATATTTTCTGTTTTTTCTTTTGTTTAAAATGTCATATATTTAAGATATGTGCAGAAAAATAAAATATATATGTATCTTACATTTTATTACAATAATAGACTGTGAAGTCCCCTTCATTCAGAAGGAATGGTGCATTATCTTTTATTACATGTAACCCATAAGAGATAAGCAAGAAATTAGCACACCAAAAATGTAGACCTCTTATAACACGCCATTTATAGCCAATAACTTTTTTGTTGCTATCAAATGCTGTGCTTTGCTAATGAAGCCATTAGTGCTCTTTATCTCCAATATTTCTCTGTAGTGGATCCAACAGTTAGAACTTAAAAGGTTTGTCAAAGATCTTCAGTCATTTCTTCTTTGTTGCATAGAGGGCAATTTGGATTTGTGTAAATTCCTATTTTGTGTAGATTTTGGCCAAATAATCATGTTTTGTAAATAATCTAAACTTTGCTACTGCAGTTTTTTGAGGGATTTCTGGTTTTTTAGTTCCATTTTTTTATCTTTTGCTTTGTAGTGTGTGATTTTATATTTCTTTTTAATTAGTCTTTTTATAGATGTAAAAGGTAAGCTTTTATTTGTATTCTGAACTAAATTTTAACCTTTTGGGCAAGAAAATCAGCAGTATCATTTTCAGCAATTCCACAATGTGCAGGTATCCGTTGTAATTTAATTCTTTTGGAGTTGTTGGATCATTTTGTGACATTCTTTAATTTGGATTGACATCATTTTATATGAATTTATTGCATATAGTGCTGCTTTAGAATTAGAGAGTATGACAGCAGTTTGAAATTTGTCTATCCTACGTATACTCTGTACTTCTAGAGATTAGAGCGCACCCTCTTAACGCTTTCACCATCTAAATAGTCCCTTGAAGAAATACTGTTACTAAGGTCTGAAATCTCACTTAATGTTTGCTAAAGCACGAACTAAGTGTACTAAGCATAGTTAAAGTGTAAGAATACGCAGTTAAGTGAATCTGTAACCAGCCTAATTCATTCTGTGCGCACATTGTTCAGTATGAAAGTAACATGACGGAACAAGTGAGTGTTGTGAAACAACCGCGGGAAACCATTGGGAAGTGGTGAAAAGACAATAATATTGAATGTGTTTAACAAGTTCTGTGAGAAATATCCCGAACTTGCTAATGAAGACATGATGAAATTAACATCCGAGTTTACCGGTGTGTCAGTTGCAAGTATTTACAGCACACGTAAAGAAAAATCATCAGTTGGCAAAAAGCAACCACATGCCAGGCAAATGTTGGATGTAGTTTGCGACGAATTTGTGAGATCTGCAATCTGTCAAAAAGTTAACCAGTTCTTTGTTAACAACGAACCCCTACCTTAAACAAAGTGCTGTTGGCAGTTAACTCTGATCCCGATATTCCAGATTTAAAACGAACTTCCCTCCATAAGCTGCTTCTGGAGATTGGTTTCGAGTTTGTGAGCAGGAAATGAAAAAGTGTTATTGTGGACAGACATGACGTAAGTGACAGTTAATTTCCATTTGCTACATGTTATTTGGATCAAGTAAATATATCCTTTTAGTGGTGTAAAATCCATATTATGCCTATGCGTAGCGGTAGGTAACTGTGTTGTGTCATTGTGAATGCACGTGGCCACGGAGTGATACAAACTGGTGCTCCGTTTACATCTCCTTTAATCTCTTGATGCACAGAGTATAGGTGTTGAAGTGAAATATGAATAGCTGCATCAAAATTTGTCGCATGGTATCCTGCTGTTTGATGAAATGAGAATAAAGCATACATAATTCCTGATCCTGAGTTGTTATTGATATTAGATCCATCTATTTAAATATGCAGGTATTCTTTTGGTGGGTATCTATTGTTCACAGCTTATAACACACTTTTAGTACAGGTTTGAAAGTTTCAGATTTTGTAACTGGTTCTACTAAATCTAACTGAATATTGTTTTGAAAGTTAGAGGGTTTTCTCTGATTAAAATGTTTTATTTAGATTTAAGAAGATTGAAATTTGCTTTTACTTCCATGACTTCGGACAGGAAACTTATTTGTATTTTCAACTTGGTTGGTTGTAACAATCTTTTCTACCATTTAGTTATTAACCATAGCATTTTTTCATGGTGTATTAATGCCGGTTCTACAAGTGGTGATTGTGAGAAAAGTCGATGGACTTCAAAAACCCTTGTGGTTAAATCCGATGGACCCATTAACCAACGACAGATATGGCCCTCCAGACATACTGAGGGTATACTGAGTGACGCTGTAACCACCATTACAAGCAAAAAAGTGGTATCTACTAAAAAATGGTTATACTTATGCCAATTAATAACTTCCTTGTAGCATCAGCCATTTCTGAGATATCTGTGATTATTGGTGTGAATACTTCAATAATTTGTCATGGTTTTAAAAGCTGTGGGTGTTCATCTGTTTCCCACAGTGAATTTTCAAGACCAGCATATAGTCATTTTTAAACATCTTATCTATTTGGTTTGCTCTGTCCCCCTTGTACCTACAATGACATGCGTAATGCAATTATTTCTGCCAAGGATTTTCTTGATTAACATGAAGTAGATAGAGAAATTAAGTTTTCATAAGAATAGTTTGTAGAAACTATATATAAATGAATGATAATGCTTAGAGAAAATCATATGAATGTAACATCACATTTTTTGCTCAAGTGCATACTTTATTTATCACAAAGTCAGAGTGCATTCCAGTGACATCCACATAACTTAAGCATCATATTCTTTTTATGCTCTCCTAAGTACTTAGCAAGCCCTAATGACCTATCTGTCGACAGGCCCTTCAACTCTACTTACTCACCCCTGAGCACTTAAGATAACTGGAGGAACTATTGTGTTCCACCCAAAAATTCAATACTGAGATTTCACTGGAAAGTTTTGCAATTCTCTGAATCCAAAACAAGCAGGTTTAGAAAAAATACATGTGTGTTAATTATTTATTTATGCCAACAAACTTACTGCTGGTGTTTTTAAACACACAAGCTGTGTGTGAGCAATGTTTCAGAGGCAGAATCGGAATTGGGTATTTAATCCTGGGACATGAAGTACTTAAGATTTTAAGTTGCCCTTAGGGTATTTATCTCTGATGTGAAATTCCCATTGTGGTCTAAAAATACAAATTGGTTGGAGAATTCAATGTCATGCTGGTAAGTTGTCACAGTAGCTCAATGATTAGAGCAGCTGCGCGTGAAGTGGGAGGTCTGTTCAAATCCCAGCTGGCATTGAACTTTTCAGTTCCGATTCTACCTCTCAAATGTGTATATGTGTTTCTGTCTGTGAACAGCATCTTCAAAAGCGAAAAATGGTTAAATACTACACTTTCAAGGATGTTGTTCTCTGTGGTCTAGGGTGGAGATTGATGGAGTTTTTCATGCCTAAAGGTCCTTAGTATGGCTTGCTTCATAAGGGAAGTAAAGCCAGTGGTCTCGTCATAGGTTTGCAGCATGTACAGTACGGTCAATGGATCTCCAGCTCCAATATTTCTCGAAACCTGGCAATGTAATATTGTGAATTCTTTAGTAGGAATTTCAAACAGCGTATTTTAAGCATTTCACACACATACAGATGGCATCGCTACTTCATAAATTTATGTGGACAATATGTATATACATGATCACAGAATAGTAGAGTATGGAGACAATTGTTATATCATTTACTGGAAAAAAATAAGAATATTGTGTTATATTAATTGAAATTGGCTATTAAAGTTCTTTTGCACCTTAGGTTGGTTTTTCCACCATCAAATAAGCCAGCTTCTTTCAAAGAAAACACAGCTTCTCATGTGTAGGAAATTCCTTCCTCATATGATAAAGATACAGGTGATGCCTAATTGCATCCTTTTGAAATGTATCAAATGAAGTTTTAGGGCTGTCTTATCCTTTGTTTTCCTGGAGTAAGCAGTACTGCAAGTGGTGTATTAAAATCAACTGCCCTGATCCCACTGTTCATGGTGATTTTTCCCCATGTTCAATGCATCACAAACTCTATGCAACACTTAGTCCACCATTGTCCCACTCCTTCTCAAAGTACTCACGAAGCCTGAATGTAAATTTGAGCCTTCAGCTCATATAACAGCCGAACCAGCAGCCATGTTATTACAATAATGATGATAATAGTAAGATGATAATAGTAACATCAGAATTTGTGCATGCACAAAATAGCTAACAAACTTCACCTGCACAAACGCCAAACCAACTAAAACCACATGGTCCTAATAAAACAGAATTGACAACACAGTGTATTTGGATGCCATGCCAAACCGTGAGACTGTTGATTGGTGCTAGCAGTAAGTTTTAACATTCACTGTGCTAGTTGCTTCCAGTATTCCCAATAGTAACAGTTGATGATCATAACAGATGTAAAAGTAATATTCAAACATAATGGTGTTATAACAAAGATATTATTTGAAAATACAATCAGAAACCTAGATTTTAATGTTTTAAACTTTATATCATATAGTTTCATTCTTAAGATAATTTTGAGAATCCATTTTCTGAAATTCATTACTATATGTTGGCAACATTAACCTTCCCCCTCCAATTCAATGTAGGTACTAAACGTCAGGGTCAGAGATACATTGGCCACACTGCAAAAGAAGTCTCAACCCTCATAAAGAAATCTCTGAGCAAAATTAAGTGGTCTTTCATGCCCAATTTACTAGGTGACAAACCCATGAGGCATATAGGAAAGAATCTGAAACTGTTGATTTGTTTACATGAGCTTATTACACATACACAGCGAGACAGTGTGTGTACACTCTGTTCAGATGCAGACCATTCTAGACAATGTAGTACAATATAAGACATGTAACTCACAGGTTATTCTTGGGGACAGTTTGCTGACACAAGGAATAGGGTATTCAAATGTTCTTGATATGTTGTATGAAAATAAAACAGATTCAAAAAGCATCACAGTATGGACATGTTTTTGCAGATAACTGTATATCTCAAATTGCATCTTTTGGTTCTTTCACAGGTACAAGAGAAAATGCAGCATCATCAGATCTCTCTGATATTTTACCAGAGGAAATTGAGGAGAAGGTGAAGGAAGCAGCAGAAATATCAATGGGTACAGAGATATCTGAAGAAGATATTATGAATATCCAGCAACTATGTGACCAGGTTAGCATGTATATTTAGACGTGAAATAATGTAGGAAACATGCAAAGAAGTAACTAATAAAATAGTGGAATTTATGTCCAATTGGGTTATTTAAATGTCATAATGTTTTGATCCAATAAATATAAACAATAACTGGCTTAAATCTTTAGCCACTGTCCAACAAAGCAATACGTAAGTTAGACACACATTTCTGTTGCTTAAATAGTGTTAAATCTGCATTAAGTTAGGCACTGTTTAAGTTTAAACTACAGCAGTAAAAAAGAAGTATGGAATATCTTTTGGTGATTTCCACCAATTACAGTTGTAATTCAATTCGTTTTTTGCAAGTAGCGACACATTTTTATTTTAAAAGCTGCTTATGTCTTTTGTTTCATTAATAATAAACAAATAATTTCATCATGGCCAAATGAGTCTTCAAATTTTCTGTCAAAGAAAAGACTGTACTTTCCAATGTCATAAAGTGATAGTGGGTAGTGAAGCTTATGATAGCAGGTTCTGGTGAAAAAATTCTGTTAAAAATTGTTGTTGCTGACACTAAATCACTTAAAATAATAATTAACCTCTAGCGCAACAGCCCTTCATGGGCCAAGGCTTACCACCCAGCCACTGTGTCTGCCACTCTGCCCACTACAAATGTCATGAGTGGAGTGCAGAACTGGAGACATTTATAAATGATGTAGTGTAAGAAAACCGATTCACACATGTTATATTTAAGGGTTATATACTAACGGACAAATGACCAGGTGTCTTAACCTTGACTGTCAGAGCCTGTATTATTCGCTTGTTATATGTCCACTCGAACAGCTAAACATAATAACTTGGCATGCAGTTCTGCAGTTGCAGATAAAGAACTTGCAACATTACTAAGATAAGTGAAGTTTTTAGTTTCTAATTTGTTCTTACTTTAGAATCTTGTTGCTTCACTGTTAATAGCTTCAATTTTCCTTATTTGGCATGCAGTATTGTAATGCAACACAAATGGAGCACTTTAGAGCTGGATGTGTGCAATATGTGTACACAACTATTTGCACAGGTACATAATTGAACAAAATAACCTTAATGATGGTAAATATATTGCATACATATGTACCTATGCAGTTATTTGTTACTTTTAACAAAGAATGAAAATGTGATTAAACATTCTCTATCTTTTGCAGTTTCCATAGTGGAATAGAAAGAAAGAAAAACTAAATTAGTCATTACACCTATCTTGTTAAATAACTTCTGTAACTCTAAGAAGTGCCTGGGAATATAACTGTAATTTTCTTAGGTGCAACTAATATGTACTCCTGGAATAATGTCTAAAAAGGTGATTTACTCTGGTGGTAAGGGCATAACATCAAACATTTCATTGACAATGTCACGTTACTGAGAGATCCCTCACCACCAATGTCACTATTATCCTGTAAAAATGTTAATGTCACAGTTTACAATTTAAATGCACAGATTACCAAAAACCGTAGTACGAAGTGTAATGCTTTGGGGAATGAACATTCTTTTGTATCATGCTGTAATAGATGCCCAATATTTCTGATGCATAATATTTCTGTTAGTTTCCTTTGAGATGCAAAAGCTTGTTTTGAATTTCACTCTGCCATGTAGTTCAAAAGGATTTGTGAGATGAGGAAGGTCAGAATGAAGATCCCTCGCTCAATATGACTGGAAGTTATTTCCAAGCTGTGAGCCAATCAGAAACAAGTAACACCATAGAAGAAGCTAGGCCCCCCTCCCCTCCCATCAACTATTTGGCCTTCGGGCCAATCAGCAGAGAGCACTCGTATAAATAGAGTGACACTGACAGTCAACACTTCAAATGCAGTGAAATCTTTTCCGAGGAGACTTTGACCACTCACTGAAGATCTCTGCAATTGTGGGTGAAATGTCTGGAACATCTGTCTCCAGAGACCATGACATAACAGTCCAGAAATAACTTCGAGTTAATGAAAAAACTGAAGCTACCAACAGTAAAGCAATATAAATCAACAAATATAATAAATATTTAGAGACTAGGCTTCATTTGTGTTTGTTGTAAAGTGTGAAATTAGTTATATTGATTGCCTACAGTCTCTTATGGCTGTGATTCATTGCATGCATGCACAAACTTTACATTGCAGTAGAATTTTGTGGTTAAAGTATTCTTGATGGTGTTTAAATATTGGCTATTTAACATTGACTTTAGACAATATTTAATACTAAACATTGTCATTACAGGTAATAGAAATATCATCATACAGAGCCCAGCTATATGACTACTTGAGGAGTAGAATGATGGCAATGGCTCCTAACCTAACAGTTTTAGTTGGAGAGTTAGTTGGTGCTCGACTAATTTCTCATGCAGGTATTCTTATGACAAAATATTGTTCTTTTAAGGTGTCATATGACTCAAATTTTCAATATATAGGTGTTTAGAGCTATCCCCAACAAATTACTTGAAAATAAATATTCATCTTAATTACCATTCCAAAAAAAAATTCTGTTGTATCATAATTATTAATCTGAGTTTCTTAACAAGCTGCAGAAATACTCCACAAAATATGTTTATAAATGAAAATTATTGCTGCATATTTTATACCCTTGAATTGGTTTTCCTTAAAAAAGTTTTGTCTAGTTCCTTTTTTTGGAATACATAAAAAATATCTACTATTGAAATTGAATGCATTAAACTGCATAAAAAACTAATTATAGGAATACCCACATTAATTTACGATTCCTGTACTGTATAAGTAATATTTTAAAAAAATAAATTATTTGAAATGGAATGAACCATTTACAATAGCTTGTATTGTCATAACCAGTATAAGAATTCTTAAGCATTTGGCTTCAAGTTATCTACACTCAGACCATTATGCAAATTCAAAGAATGCAAATATGGTGGTCATAAGTCACTGACAAGCAAATAAACATGGTCTAGTGGGTGATCTCTGCAAAGTAGCAACAGTTCAACTTCATTCCCTTTCATACAGATTTAATGCTTAGAAATTGCTTTGCCTGGTCATACCATTGAGCTAAAATGTTGGAGAAGGCAGGAAATTAGTTACTTTAACATAAATAAAATAATAAATTTATAATACAAGACATTTTTATGTAAATTTTCTAAACTAAGTATTTTATTTTTACAGGTTCATTGATTAACCTGGCAAAGCATCCTGCATCAACAATACAAATCCTGGGTGCAGAAAAAGCTTTGTTTCGTGCATTAAAAACAAAGAAAGACACTCCAAAATATGGATTGATATATCACAGTTCATTAGTGGGACAAACAAGTACACCCAATAAAGGAAGGGTATGTATGGATCAGAATAAAATTTAGTAGAAAGTAAACAGCTCTACCCATAGCTAAGTGGGTAGAGCGTTCCAGTGGGTGGCCTGGGTTCGATCCCAGGGACCCTCATGTGGTATTCATGATGGATGAAGCGGCGTTCGGGTGGGTTTTCTCAGAGTTCTCTGGTCCCACCCCCACTCATTCCACCAACTGCTCTACCATCACCTTTCTAATCATCCATTTTGCCTGCATTTCATATCATCCTCTTCCTCACTCTCATACCTGGTGCTTGGCTGACCACCCGCTTCCAGGCGTTCACTCTGTCCGGTCCATAGGTTCCTGAGCTCCCCACCAGGCATCTGATCCTAGGAGCAGGCTTGTAAGTCCTACATAAGGGGAGGATAATCAGATAAAGAAGAAGTAAACAAGATGAGAAAGAGGAATATTTGAGTATATTTGCTATTGTATACAGATTGTCCCAATGAGCTGATAGCTCTAAGGAAGGCTTGTAGAATTATGTCAACTAAGCAACCAGGTATTTTAAAAGGTAAAACGAAAACTACATTGCGCTAAAGTAAACTTAGCTATGCTAGGCTAAACAAATCTTGGTAACAAGATTGGTTCATAATAACTAGGTGCAGAATTCAGTGACAATGACAAAGTTAACCTTTGGGCCTGGAGTATGGATGATTCCATGGTCAGACCTATTGGCCGCAGAGTTCAACCACAGAATGGTTCCCATATCTGACTTGACATAGTATTTTTCCTGCTACCACATAGATGGTACCTAATGTTCGTTTGCCATGCTTTTGCAATGGTTCTCTGTGCATTTTGTGCTGGTGACATTGGCACTTCAAAGAGATAAATGCACTAGAACAACTTCCAGTCATGTTTGCTATCAAACAAGCAAAAATGGTTGAATTATAAGGTTTGACAGTTGCTGAAGTCACAAAAACATAATTAGAAAGTAATGAGAGCCTCTATGAATATTTTATCTTACATCCTAGCAAATCCAATTCCGATAGTGATAAGAAAGATTAAAGAAATTGCCATCAGTAAAGAAGAAGAAGAAGAAGAAGAAAATGCAGAGAATGATGCATCAGCTGGGAATGAAAATGACTGGGCTTGGAGTGTTTTGAGGCCTACCATGTAAATTTGACTTCTACAGTACTTAAAATATGTATGTTTATAGAACACATGTAAGCAATTTTAGTACTAAAGAGGGGCTCTAATGACCTAGCTGTCGACGGGCCCTTAAACACTAATCACTCACTCACTCACTAGTACTAAAGATTTATAATGGGGTTGCTTAATTGTAATGCAAAGAAAATCAATGTTTTTGTTTAATAGTCCTAAAAAAATCTCAGCCTGAAGGGATGTATCAAGATCCAAAAAATGCATGACCCAATGGGTTAAAAGATACAGAAATGGCCGTGCATGTAGGAAATGTTTACTCTATCAAATTTTGAGTTAACTGGAATTAGAAACAAATGAAAAAAATGTCATTGATCATTATTTATTTATTTATGCCAACAAACTTACTGTTGGTGTTCATTGATCAGTTACAAACAAATTAAATCTCTTTGTCCAACGTCAAATTTCCAGTAGTATTAGACCCATATGGAAATATTGATTGTGAGACAGCAATTTCTCAGACAAGTGGTAGATACTAAAAGAATTTATTTATAATTTTGAACTAACAAGATTAATACATACTTGCCAACTTTTAGATTTGCCCATAAAATTTACTTTAAGGGAATGGATGCCTTTTTTTTAATGTTTTTCTTTTTTTGGGGGGGAGGGCGGCTGATTTAAATTTAGTAATATAACAAACAATATAGAGATTATTACAGGCTTTACTTCTTATCTTTTCTATATAGTGTTAGTTATTGAATAATTTACACCATATATAAAAGATAATGAAGCCTATAGTCTCTATATTATTCATTAATTTGCTTCACTGTTAATAGCTTCAGTTTTTTATTGAATTGTTTAAATTGTTGCAGATTTTCATCACAGACATGAAAGTGTTTTTAATGCATAGAATTTATCTGTATGTCTATCCTTCATGATGCTCCCCCTCTACTGGGCTGCAACAAAAGTGCACATGCGGTTAGTTTTTGGGAATTTAAGCTCAATTGCATCACTGATCACGGTTGATAACCAGGTGTAGCCAATGAGCAATAAGTGGGTGAGAACATGCGGGAATAGATGATGTGAATTGTAAAGTCAACTCTCCCCATAAATCACTTATTTTATTCACATTCTATGGCTGCAGAGTTATAAGTTTCACATTTTTTGTGACAGGCATACCTCATGGTATATGGACAGGAAATTAGTGTTCTTTACCACCATTAAACACCTATCTGTGGAAGGAAGAATTTCAGTTTGTGTAATAGAACTACCCACCAGTTTTTGCACATTTACTGCACTAAACATTGTATGCATTCTAAATTTCATGTCATGGCAAAATTATGCTTTGCTCAATGAGGCAAAGTTCTACTGGTTTTAGTTTCAGGAATTTGGCCAGTATGCCTAGTGTAATATTAAGGAAATGCCAGATCATTTTGAAAGATATAATGAGACTAAAAAATTCAATGCCATAGCCACCATAGATCTTCCACTCTATATGCAGCTGCTCTAACCAACTGTGCTACCATGGCAACATGCAGGTACAAGATTAAATTCCCCAACTGACTTGCTCTTTCCTGTTAAACCACAAGGAGATCTCAAATCATACTTGAAGTAACAGTTGAATTTTTCACTCTGATAATACCTTTCCATCCTTTGCCCTACACATGGTCTTATGTGAAAGAAAAATTAATTATCATTGCCTTATTTTATTTGTTATTGTGTGCAGATATCAAGAATGTTGGCTGCCAAGACAGCTTTAGCAACACGTGTAGATGCCTTGGGGGAAGATGGTACCATAGACCTAGGAGCTGAACACAAAGTGAAAGTAGAGGCTAGGATACGATTGTTAGAGGAGGGTAACCTACGGCGTATTAGTGGGACAGGGAAGGCCAAGGCCAGATTGGAGAAATACCACAGCAAAAGGTACAGACACACCTTTTTTCAGGTAGTTTTAAGTATTGAAAAGCAGCGATAAAAATAAAGTGAAAACTCGAGTTTAAATGCAGATGTTGTGGACTTAGATACAATTGTAGTCACCTCACTGATGCAAGTTCCACTTAATGACTTTTACTTTTAAATTGAGTAATTGGTGACCCTCTATTAGAAAGGCCATCATCCTTAATCAAGAAGGGTCAAGTACATTGCAAACACTAGTTTAACATTGACTTAAGATAATGTGCCATGGAAAGAAATGACCGAATATTCTGTTGTGTTTTTAATTATAATATGGTTAGTTTATTTAAGAACTTAGTACATTGTCGCATGTCAATAAATAACCACATTTATTAATTTTAAAATTGTTTTTCATATCCAGCATACCTTTGTTATAAAACATAGTTCTTTTAGAATTTATGCAAGTGTAACTGTCAAATTAATTAAAAATTATGAGTGGAATGATTAAACTTTAGTTTCACTTACTAGGTTATGTTGCTTTTGGGCAATTATTTCAATGGCAACTGTCACCAGGCACACAGCAGATGATGGTAATAGTTGCCGTCAAAACAGCTATCTGAAAGTAACATAACCTAACAACTGAAACTAAATGTAACCGTTTTACTCATAAATTTTAAATATGGCTGACACAAATTTGATGGCAGTTGGCAGGAGGAGCTGGTAAATGTAGAATCCAATCAGAGCCTCGCCATACCTTGTATAATTGAACACCTTGTGAAATCACACTGTAAAGCTGGTGAATCATTTACGCCTTAAAATTTATTTGCCAAACAGGAAAGGAATAGTAGTACTCAGATATGAGCCCACCATTAAATTTCATGTCTGCTGTAATTTTGTTTTAGTTTTCTTGGAAGTGTAAAATTTTACTTAATATTTTTTCTGAAGCTACAGACTGAAATTATAGAATACAGCTAACAATAGAAACAACAGCTCCAGAAACTAGTTTCAATTTTGGAAAGTAAACTGTGTGAATAACTTGATCCATTCATAGGTAATTTACCATTCATTAGGTAAAATGTACTATGGCACCTCTTGATTCAACTGGTATATTTTAATAAACTTTAATGTGATTTGCTAACTGAAAAGTTATTCATAATTTGTCAGATATTTGATATGGCAAGGCCATTTTCATATGCTCCTGTGCTGGAGAACAGAAGTGTTTACCAGTGGCGGCTGGTGATGAGGGGCTGCAGTGCTGCAACATCCCCAGGTGTTTCTGACTCAATGCCTCATCTTATGTTATGTAATACAGATTCGTATTTTGCTTTTAAAATAGCTTCAAATGTTGCGCCCATCGAGTTAAATGCAGTCAATTAGTATCAAAGTACTGCTTACAGCAGCTACTTCCCCCATGCAACTGGTGAAACCCTTTCCTCTCCTGGCGCTGCCAGGCTAAAAGAGTTGACTCTCCGCCCACATTCCTTTGGTTTCCACCCCCTCCAGAAAGGGGTTTATTTCATTATCTTTGGAACAAGCTGCAAATCATGCAGCTTTCAATGCTTGGAGAAGTCGTGAGACGGCAGTTAGAGGGCTGTTTTGTATGTTCTAAGTGTGTGTAGTAACTACGATAATGTCGCCAACAATGAATAATTCCATCAATATTTGCAGTCTATTCACTTCAGAACATTAACATTACAGGAGAAATGTAAAATTAAGCATCACAGAAGTCCTACACCCATGCTAGACATTAAACAATCATCTACAAGGCGACAAAAAGAATATACGAGGAGTTTTAATGGCAAAGTGTACAAAAAGTTTGAATGGTTGTCCAGCTGTGATATTAAACATGCATTATTTTGTTTGCCATGTATTTTGTTTGGTGGGGACTCCAGTTGGACTCAGAAAGGTATAACCGATCTTAGAAAACTGCTGGACAAGATCAATAAACATACAAAATCTGAGAAACATTTAAACAACACTGTGAACTGGGCTACGTTAGGAAGGGTAAATATTGAAGAGAGTTTTAGTTCAGGTCATAAAGAAGCCATTGAACACCATAATAACGAGGTAAGGAAAAACAGAGGTGTTGTCAAGAATTATCAATTGCATTAAGCTTTGTGGAGAATCGATGAGTTAGCATTAAGAGGGCGTAATGAAAATGCAGATTCCGACAATCAAGGTATATTTCTTAGTTTGATAAAATATTGGGTGAAATTGATTCGTTGTTTAATACACATTTGGAGAGTTCTTCGTCTTTTAAAGGCTTATCAAAACTATTCAAAATGAGCTCCTTGAATGTATGCTGGAAGTATGCAGAGAGGAAATTCTATCTGAGATTGAAGAAATTGAATTTTTCTCTATTCTTGCCGATGAAACCACAGACATCTCAGAAATGTTTCAGCTTGTAATCTTTCTTCGTTATTGTAACAAAGAAGGAAAAGCAATCGAGAGATTCTATGTTTTCTTCAACCCAACCGGACAATTCAATATTGGAGTGCATACTTTCGCAGTTAGAAGTAATTCTTAAAAGCAAGAAAGATAAGCTGATTGGGCAGAGTTACGTTGGAGCAGCTGTGATGAGTGGTGTATTAAATGGGGTACAAGCAAAAATCAGGGACGCTACAAATATGCGTATTTTGTGCATTGCTACGCCCATCAACTAAATTTGATAATGGAAAAGGCAGCTAAACAAAATACAAGGGCACAGATATTTTTTGCTAATCCTGGTTTCTTCTCATGATATCCATATAGGCAGTCTGTATTAGATGCATGTGTTTCAAAGAGAATTCCATCAGCTGGGGCTACAAGATGGAATTTTAAAACAAGAATAGTAAATGTAGTGTATGAGCCACTACTGGAATGTTTTCAGACCATAATGGAATCTGAAACATCAAACAACATTACAATAAATGAGGCAAGTGCCCTGATACGTTTTCTTGAAGATTCTGAATTTAACTTCTGGCTCGCCTTTTTTCATTTACTCATGCCTGATGTAGACATTTTATATAATCAACTGCAACATTGCCAGTTAGATGTTTCTAAGGCACAAGACTGCATATCAAGGTTTCAGCATGCCGTACAGACTGTACGGAACAATGGAGATGTGAGTAGAGAGGAATGTGATGACGAAAACTCCAGCAAACACCGCAAGGTTGATGGCAATCAGACATGGGTTGCGGCTGCGAAAGAAGTGTGATCTCATTATAACACAAACCAACACCCGGTTCCAGTTCACAGATCATCTGGTAGTATCTTCTATTCTTTGTGAAGACAAATTTGAAAATTATCAAACTTTTCGTGAAAGTGACCTAAATATGTGTGTGAAGCTTTTCCCAGTGCTCGAGAAAGACAAGACTGAAAACGAAACTCACTGTATTGTACCAGAGACCAGAATTCAGAAATATCGGTGGCACTGTCAAGCTCTTGTAGTTTCTTCTATCTCAGAACTTGTAAGCCTCGTTCTCAGAAGTTGTAAAATTGCTGCGCATAGCTGTCCCTATACCAATGACAACTTCCAAACCAGAACGGTGTTTCTCATGTTTGAAAAGGGTAAAATCCTACCTCAGAAATACGGTGGGAGAAGAGAGGTTGACCACGTTAGCTATGCTGTCTATTGAGAAGTCTATGGTTAACAACATTCTGGACTTCAATAACAAGGTGATTCAGAAGTTCACAACCTACAAGAGGAGATGCATAGATCTAATCTACAAATAAGGTGAGATGTATTGTTAATAGTTCTTATAATTTTTGTGTGCAGCACCCCTTTATTCAATGACCACGAGCTGCCACAGGTGTTTACCCAAATTAATTAAAATACTGCCTATTTAGAAGTGGCAGAGAGAAGTCTGTTATGCTACCATCTTTCCTGGAGTGTTCTGTTACAACTAATTTGTCCAGTGGATAGAAGAACACAAAAGATTACTCCAGTGTTTTGTTTGCTAATGAGCAATTTCTTTTTTTCAGCGAAGTGAGGCAGTACCCTGCTGCTGCAGATTCAACTCTTCCAGTGAAGAGAAGACACAGTGAAATAGAGGATTCTCCCAGGAAACCACTTATTGAGGAAATCAGTTACACCGAAGGTAGTGCATATTTTTTATACTCTAGTACTCAATCTAGTTCCAATTCTCTAGATTTTAATCCAGGATCCTTAAAATACAAAGCTGTGTAGATGGGGCACACACTATGTTTTAAGAGACAAAATTCCACATTTGTGTTTACTGCTACAAAAATGCAATTAATATGCTTTATTTTTAATTTTAGCTGAAACGCCTCCCAAAAAGAAAAAGAAGCTTGCTCCAGAAGTGATAGAGTCTATGGAGGCTGAGGCAGGACCAAGTAAGTCAACAGTGCAATAATAGTAGTAGTAAGAATAATAATAATGATTTTTAGCAAATAATTATTAATTACAATAAATAATTGCAGTTAAATTTGGAGTGTTTTTACTCTATCTTTTACAACAAAACTTACTGGTAAGTATCCTCAATGAGTTTATCATCATTCTGGCACCAATAAATAAATTCAATATCAGATACCTCATCAAAAATTCACATACTGACATTCCACAAGAAAAGAATTCTGAGATCTGCAAAATTAACTGTTCTTACTCCTAAAAGGTGAACATCAGAAAGACAAAGCACAATATCCGAACCAGATTAAAAGATAATTTTCATAACATAAAACAAAAAGAAGTAGATCTGCAATAGCAGCACATTTTCGGGATGATCACCACAACATTGAGCAAAGTACCCAATACTAAAATTGGCCCTGTGAACTATAAATTGAATATCTGGGAAAAGATGAAGTTTGAAGTGCATTTAATGAATTTCGACTTTCCCTTGAAATCTTTCTCAGATGTCTCCTCTTGAGAGATACAATGTCCACACAACCAGCAAAGTTCTAGCCAGTCAACAAATTCTTGATAATGCTTTCAAATAAAGCCAAAATGTATTGAAAATAACT
This sequence comes from Tenodera sinensis, assembly GCA_030765045.1. Lineage (NCBI taxonomy): Eukaryota > Metazoa > Arthropoda > Insecta > Mantodea > Mantidae > Tenodera > Tenodera sinensis. The sequence goes on along the minus strand of CM060961.1, from coordinate 25,698,535 downwards.
TTAAGGTATATGAAGTACAGAATGTCTTAATTGATTTAAGGTGTATCACTTTTTTTTAACTATTGCATAACTTCACAATATTACTTCCATTTAGTTCTCCAAACTATGTTTTTTATTTTGGGACCATATTTGTAATTTTTTATGCCAACCAACTTATTGCTGGTGTTTTTAAACACACAAGCCATGTGTGAGCAATGTTTGAAAGGTAGAATCACAACTGAAAAATTCAATGCCATAGCCGGTATTTCAACTGCAGATCTTCTGCTTCACGTCTAACCACAGATAGCTGCCATGGTAGCTCAGTGATTAGAGCAGCTGTGCGTGAAGTGGAAGATCCATCCTGGCTATGGCATTGAATTTTTCAGTCCTGATTGTGCCTCTCAATCATATTTATAACTACCTGTAGATGAAATATTGCTACTGATATCAGAACTTAGAAATAATTGATGCAGGATGTAAAATAAAAAAGTGTGATTTAATTGCCCCAAGCTAAGCTTGTTGTGAAGGAATTTTTTCTAAATTTGATTTAATAAAACTGAAAATTTGGAATTCATATTGGCATACTGGTATGCCAGTGACAGGATGGGCTCATTTTGTTATCTTTATATATTTAAATGAGCAATTCTTGTATATAAATATATATTCCGCACAACTTGAAGACGATTCTAATGATTTCGATCAAATTTTGTATTCAGATAGAGTTTTGCTTTTTAAATTTATCTTTGTAGGTGTAATTCCTCAAAAAATTGCAATTTTACATAAAAAAATAACAATTTTTATTCCCACTTCTACAGAGCAATTCTTGTGTACATATATATATTCCCAGTATTTCAGAAATGGCTCTAAAACTTTAGTTAAAATGTTATATACATATCAGATTTTGCTTTATAAGTTTACCTATGTATATGTAGGAATCTTTCCTTAAAAACAAAATGCAATTTTACACAACACATAGCATTTTTTATTCCCTCTTATACTGAGCAGTTCTTGGATATAATATGTGTTTCTCGGAAACGGTTCTATAGATTTTGATCAAATTTTGTGTTCAGATGTTTTGCTTTTTAACTTTATTTACATTGGTGTCTTGCCTGAAAAAATGTGATTTTATATAAAAAAAACATGCTTCTATTCCCTCTTCTGCAAATTAAACAATTTTCTGTATATCTGAAATAGAAATCCTACGTATATACATTCACACTGTTTTCTCTACTCAAATTCAGGTAACACATTCACATCTCTTTCTCTGTTCACTCTTTGATAGACAATTTTCCATAAAAAAATGTGATTTTACACAAAAAACCATTTTATCCGCTCTTTTAAAATAATACAAATAATACAATTTTCTGTATGTTTAAAATGGAAATGCTACCTATTACATTCACACTGTGTTCTCTACTCGCTTTTAGTTCACACATTTACATCTCTTTCTCTACTCACTCTTCTATAAACCATTTTCGCAAGGGAGTGCGATTTTACACCAAAAAAAAAAAAAAAAAAAAAAAATTTTATCCCTGCTTTTCAAATAAGTCATACTATGTTGTGTATGTTTGAAATAGAAATGCTACATAGTATATTCACACGTTTTTCTCCACTCACTTTTAGATAATACATTAACATCTCTTCTCTGCTCACTCTTCTACAAATAAGTCATACAATTTTCTATATGTTTAAATAGAAATGCTATATATTACATTGTTGTTTTCTCCACTCACTTTTAGGTAACACATTCACATCTCTTTCTCTCCTCACTCTTCTATAAATAAGTCACACCATGTTGTGTATGCTGAAATGGAAATGCTATTACATTCACATGGTTTTCTCCACTCACTTTTAGGTAACACATTCACATCACTTTCTCTACTCACTCTTCTACAAATAAGTCATAAAATTTTCCATATGTTTGAAATAGAAATGCCACATATTACATTCATACTGTATTCTCTACTCACTTTTAGGTAGCATATTCACATCTCTCTCTACTCACTCTTCTACAAATAAGTCATACAATTTTGTGCATGTTTGAAATTGAAATGCTATTACAGTCATACTGTTTTCTTCACTCACTTTTAAGTAACATATTCACATCTCCTTCTATACTCACTCTTCTACAAATAAGTCATACAATTTTCTGTATGTTTGAAATAGAAATGCCACATTGTACATTCACACTGCATTCTCCACTCACTTTTAGGTAACAGATTCACATCTCTTTCTCTACTCACTCTTCTACAAATGTCATACAATTTTCTGTATGTTTGAAATAGAAATGTTACATATTACATTCATACTGTTTTCTCTACTCACTTTTAGATAACACATTCACATCTCTCTACTCACTCTTCTGCAAATAAGTCATACAATTTTGTGCATGTTTGTAATAGAAATGATACATATTACATTCACAATGTTTTCTCTACTTACTTTTGGGTAACACATTCATATCTGTTTCTCTACTCACTCTTCTAGAAATAAGTCATACAATTTTCTGTATGTTTGAAATAGAAATGCTACATATTATATTCGCATTGTTTTCTCTAATCCCTTTTAGGCAAAACATTCACATCTCTTTCTCTACCTCATTGTTCTACAAACAATTCATATCATCTATATATACAAAATTGATGTTTGTATATATGTAACTTAATCTCGAAAACTAATTAACTGATCACTGCAAAATTTGGAATGTATACATATTTTTCATGTACAAAGTTTCTTTAGTAATCATTTTAGTACACAATATATTACTTTGAAATGATTTTCTACTCGCTTTTCTTTTACATAGCACATTCATATATCCTCTGTCCTTCAACATACAATTCAGACATATTTCTGTGAGTGAAATATAAATGCAATGTATTACAGTCATAGTTTCTTCTACTAATTCTTCCTTTATGAGACACAATCATACTTCTTTTGCTACTCACCCTTCAACATACAATCCATACAATTTGGTATGTTTGAAACAGATATACAATGCATTACATTCATATTATTTTCTCTACTCAATTTTGTTTTACGTAACAATTCACATGTTCTTCTCTTGTTTTTATCTTCATACATACCAGTGCCTATACATATTGTATGTTGAAGAGTGAGTGAAGTCCAAAACCGGTTGTTGACCAATCACCATGAAAATTAGCACACCTAAGTGTTTTTTCATGGAGAAGGCTTTTATGCAATCCATTTTACCACATAACATTGGTGCTGTTTTTATAATTATCGATGGTGACGGTGATGAGCTTTTGACTCTTTCGTTATCTCGGGTCATGGTACTGGATGGAATGAACATACACTCGATGTTTATTTCACTACATTACTTTATTAACACTTTTTCTCATTTTTACATTTTCGTTGCACCAATTTATATTATATTGATAGTCTTTCCAGTTTTTTAACAACTTTAGAACAAAAGCTTCATGAAAGTTTAACCAATTTTCTACTTACATCCGAGAGCACTGTAAAAACACGTCTTTTCATACCAAAGACATGGACGCTATTATTAAATTCTAGTGCCGCATCACATGACGCCACCTTTTTGTGTACATCTGCGTATGCGTTCATCAAATAGTCCCCGTATCGTTAGGGAAGCAATCTTCAGCTATTCTCCCTTCGCTTTTAATATTGAACACATATAATTCTTTTATTTATACATATATATTAAAATTAAACATGGAAATATGTATGACGTCTTTAAACAAACTTAATTGTTTGTAACAATGAACAATGGTAACACGTTTTCGTCACTCAACCAACTCGTACCAACACCAAAAACAAATTACACTCTTAACAAATATTCACATAAACGATTTTCTTTTGGGGTCTTACAATATCCTGTCTCAACATGATGGTACCATATTTACATGGTTTTCTCTACTCTCTTTACTTTTACATAACACATTGCTCTATCTTGTACAAATGATCTTTCCTTTTTTCCACACATGTGAAATGTAAGTGGAACATATAACATTCACATGGTTTTTCTACTTATTCTTCTTTTATTAAACACAATCCCATTTCTTTTACTACTCCCTCTTCAACAAACAATTCATAGAATTTTCTATATCATTGAAACAGAAATGTGTATTCATTCACACGGCTTTATCAGCTAGCTTTTCTTCCTGTAGTGTTTCTTATTGTTCAACAGTGCTTCTGCTTAGCGTTGCTCCAGTGTTTTAATAAAACATAGAGTAGTAATTAAAAAGTAAAGTTGTCACTATTGGTGTCTGGGGTGCGACGAAAAGCACGATATGGAACAGTTTATGAAACAAATGATCGCCATGATGGACATAATGGAAAATCAAATGAATTCCGGAATTAATATGCTTTATTTTTGATTTTAGGTGAAATGCCTCCCAAAAAGAGAAGGAAACTTGCTCCAGAAGTGGTAGAGGCAATGGGTGCTGAGGATGAGGCTGGACCAAGTAAGTTAATGGAGTAATAATAATAATAATAATAATAATTAGCAAATAATTATTAATTACAATAAATAATTGCAGTTAAATTTGGAGTTGCGTAAGCTTTCACGGCCGGTGTCATATAGAAACTGATTACCCGGGCTTGTGGGCCGTGGTCTAGTCAGGAAACTCCTTCCAGACGTTTCGTCCGAAGCTGCATCGAACATCCTGAGTGGCATTGCCTTAACACTCTCTTAGTCTCGGCAATGACTAGTAATTCTTCCTTTATGAGACACACACTTCTTTTGCTACTCACCCTTCAACATACAAATCATATAATTTGGTATACGTTTGAAACAGAAATACAAAGTATTACATTCATACTATTTTCTCTACTCGCTTTTGTTTTATGTACCAATTCACATGTTCTTCTCTATTGTTTATCAACTTCATACATAACAATGCCTATACATATTGTATGCTGAAGAGTGAGTAAAGTGCAAAACCAGTTGTTGACCAATCACCATGAAAATTAGCACACCTAAGTGTTTTTTCATGGAGAAGGCTTTTATGGAATCCATTTTACGATGCAACATGGTGGTACCACATTTACATGGTTTTCTGTACTCCCTTTACTTTTACATGACACATTACTCCATCTTCTACAAACAATCCATACATGTGAAATGTAAGTGCAATGTATAACATTCACACGGTTTTTTAGTTATTCTTCTTTTACTAAACACAATCCCATTTCTTTCTCTACTCCCTCTTCAACGAACAATTCATACAATTTTCTATATAGTTGAAACAGAAATGCGTATTAGATTCACACGGCTTTATCAACTAGCTTTTCTTCCTGTAGTATTTCTTATTGTTCAACAATGCTTCTGCTTAGTTTTGCTCCAGTGTTTTAACAAAAAATAAAGAAGTAGTTAAAAAGTAAAGTTGTCACGATTGGTGTCAGGAGCACGACGAAAAGCACAATATGGAACAGTTGATGAAACAAATGTTAGCCATGATGGGCATAATGGGAAATGAAATGAATTCCGGAGTGCTGCAGATGGAAACAAATATGAAAGCCAAATTGAAAAATGTAAGCTACGGAATGGAGAATATGGAAAGAAAATTGGAAACAAGAAGGAAGCCAAATTAAAAAAAATGTTAACTCTGGAATGGAAGAGATGAAAACGGGAATGTCTGATATGAAGATAGAGCTAACAGAGAGTACTAACAAGCGACTGACCGGGGTTAAGGAAGCCATGGAAGAACTTGGCAGAAAGATGGAGGATGTTGGCCAACATGTTAACGCCCTGTAAGATAGAGCCCACCGCAGCACCAAACTACTGAACTCCATTGTGGAACAAATGCTCAATGAAAATGTCAAACTAGGTGGATATCTATGGGGGAGGCCTGCGTTCAGCAGTAGATGTTTTACAGCTGAAATAACAATGCCTATGAAATATTTATATGTATCTGTATATCTCTTGTATCTCGGAAATGACTTTTAACAATTGCGACAAAAGTTTTTATTTAGTTAATGTTTTGCTTTTCAAGTTTATCTAAATAAGTATCTTCTCTCAAAAAAACAAGATTTCACAAAAAGGGGATAAAACGCTGAGTGAAGCTTGGTCTTCCAGGTATTTCCAATTTATAAGACCAACTGAAAACTTCCAAGTTACCGAGATGTTAAACTCTGTAACAAATTTCTGTGCTAATACAGCAGTTCAGAGTGAAGATTATCTTTCTGCTGAGTAGATGTAGAAACACATGTGCTAACCCTGGCCCGTTGAGACATTAAGGAAACCTAATACATATTCTACATTGGAATGCTCAAAAACTTGTCAGGCTTAGACGAAGGCATTGTGATCCTAATTCCTAAATGTATTAGGCCCAACTGTGTACCAGCTGTAGGCCTATATAACTACTGAATACTGATTTTGGCATCTTTCAAAAAACTAACCAATAGACTGCGTCCTGTACTGTCAACATTCATTGGTCCTTGAGCGAACTTGTAGAATGTGGACAGGAAATCAACCCATAACTTAGTACATCAAGGATATCCCGAGGAACAGGCTGTACCTCTGTCACTGTACCTTAAAAGAGCATTTCATAATGGTTTTTTTCTCCATCACAGGTGAAAGTTTTGAAGTGAAGAAAAAGAAGAAAAAGAAACAAAAGAATGCTGAAGAACAGGAAGCAGAAGCTGCGGAAGAGCCACTGGAGACCTCAGTTGGTGAGTAAACTTTCACAGATATTCAAAATCTGCATTTTTAATGAATTTTGTTATTTGGCAGGTTACTTAATTCTCTTCTGAAAATAAACCGGTTTCTTTACTGCTTAACTATCAAAATAGAGGAAGTATTACATTTCACCCAAAAATTTAATGACAAGATCTCACTATAGGTACACATTTTTGGGCTCCATGAACAAAATATGAATGAATGCTATATTAACTCATTTTTTATCCCTATTTTTACTTCCAGAATTGGGGGAGGGTCCTGTAGACAGACTCTTTGTATGATCAACTGGTTTGAGCAGGGAATTAAAAAGATTCACAATTTCATTTTAATGCTACATAAAATTGGATGTTTAATTGAAGTAAACAAAATTTAGAGTATTTGTATTTCCATAAAAACCCTGGTAACCTAGCGCTCTACAGTGGGCAAGCCTTTTTTCAAATGTCCCACTAGCCTGCCATCTGTCTGCCAATCTCCCTCCCTACTTCCTGGTCGCCTGTGTCAACCTGTATATGTAAAAGACCGAGTGTTTCCTCATCTAGACAAGTAAACTTGGTTAGCACATCCTTTGTCTGGGAATACTAATTGTTAATATTTATTATAAGTGTGTGTGTAAGTTTTGCAGTGCATTAAAACAGGAATATTATGGCACTTAATCACTGTAAAGTTTATTATAGAACTATAAATGAACAAGCTATAGAAATAGTAGCAAATGTGTTGAAATTTATGTGACAGAAAGCCGACGGAAGGACTTTTGTAATCCCTGTGAATAAGGTTAATGAGCGTGTTGTAGCCGCAATGTGCATTTCCTTATCGACAGTTAAGAAAATAAAAAAGGATATGATTGGTGTACAGAGTGGCTCAGTTTCCTTTTTCAGTTCTCCAAAATGAAACGAAAACAGGCCCAAACCTTTTACTGATCTGGATGATTTTAAGATGCGTGTAGTTTGTAGAACTATAATGAATTCTACCTCCATGAAAAGACAGTTCCTACAGTGAAAGCTTTGTTACATAAATTAAGAGAAACTATAGGTTATAAAGGCAAAGAATCAAGTTTGCTCAAAGACCTCAGACGACATGCTAGATTGCATCGAGGAACTCGTCCAATCATCTCACACCTAGACCATGCCCATCAGTCGTGTGAGTTGCTCATATGCTTGCGCGGAAGCAGTGGCAGTTCCTGGGTGATCGCATACTCGCAGCTGCACACCCACTAGTTTTTTCTGCATGTGAATGTGTGTTTACCTTTATAGACATGCATATGAGAAAGTCGAATGTCTAACTTTCTTCTATATGAACTTTCTCATTTAATTAAGGAAAATTGAAGCTATTAACAGTGAAGCAACAAGATTCTAAAGTAAGAACAAATTAGAAACTAATTTGTTCTTATTTTAGAATTGCTCATTTAATTTTCCCGCACCCTCTTTACCAAATGTCAGTGCATTCAGTCAGCAAGCTGAGACGCATAAACCCAATTTTGCGACTGGCAAAGGCAGCTTTTAGGCGAGGGATATGTGGGGAGAGGTGCAAAGCTTGCATTTAAGATTATGGTGAGTTAAGGCAGCATAACTGACAAGGCCAACACATGCGATTCTTACGACGCAAGCGCACTACGTTCTTGTACAGGTTCCTCTGTTTTTCTTGCTACGAGCATTTCCCTCCCGTTGTTTAGGCAGCCAACGTGACAGTTCTAAATATAATGTAGCCATTTTCTATATTAAAATGACAGTTATATTAATGTTATAAACACAATTACATGTAGTGTTATTAAGCGATTATAAATGCATATAATTACTCTTCATGTCGTAATTTACTAAGCCCAATACTTCAGTTTGGAATAGTCTTTATTACTGATTGTTATGTTTGTGTTCTGGCATCAAGTTCCATGCAGTTGTGTGTGCACACAGCGGGAAATTTGAATCTATGAAAGTGTGGAAATAACATGGCAAAACTGAAGGAGATAAATGTTTTGGGTTTATTCTTAGAAGAGAAGCTGTTTTCCGTGCTTATTGTTTGCGAGTGAGAGAAATGGCATCTGGACAAATGATGTTCTTGTGATATTGGTCATTTAAAACAAAAAATAGCAAAACATAAGAGCTCAATTGCCCACATGAATTTCGAATTAGAATTGTGTGGTGTGTGTCAGAGAAAGAAAGACAACAATTCATTGATCTTGCAGTACAGGGTGTGTAAAACATTGTGACACTCCATATGCATAGAGAGGAAGAATGAGAAGTGGTGGGGAGCAAAGAACCAGAAGTGCTATCAGAACTCAACACATTGTACTTATCACACTCTCAGTAGGTGCAATACTGACCCCCACTTCTCTTACTATGCAAATGGACTTTTATTGTACATCTTTGCTTAAGGAGTGGGGTACTGTCACAGCATCTCACATAAGCTATGAATAGGATATATACCACACAGTGACAACAACACAGAGAGGTATAATGTGGTGATTAAGGAACACATCATACAGATTGAAACTTGAATACAAAATGGATACTGAAAATCTGTAGTATGTAATATGGTTAATTGTTTGTTAATGCTCTGGATCTTTGATTTCTTGTATTCTCTATCTGGCATCCTAACAATGGGATGTTAATTGAGTTTGAATATGTCCTTTTATTTTTGGAATTACTCAACATGGTAACAAATGTCCTTGACCCTAGTAGTGTGTGGTTGTTTACAAAGGGCGCACTCTGATAAATTAAGCAGAATGTTGCCACTGATTTTGTTTGTGGGTAATTAAGGATATATTTCTTGTCCGCAACAATGATGTTCCATTTTTTATCTCCACACACAGTTTTAAACTCATCTTGTTGAAGTTATTTTATGTTGTTACTAATCTGTAATTTGATAGAGTGGAAAGACAAATTATTAATTTTTGTGCCATTGTTTGCTAACATCAGCCTGTTAATTTGCAGTTAATCCCACATGTGCTGAGATCCACTCTAGGACTAATTGTTTGACTAAATTTTGTAGCAACTTTGCAAATGAAGTATTTCATTTATTGTGCAATTACCTAAGTTTTGATTTGTTATTGCTTGTAAGGCAGATTTTGAATCACAGAATAGGGTTATCTTGTTGAATTTATTAATATAGTTGAAAGGTTTTAGGCTGGTATTAATGGCTGCCATCTATCAAAATTTGTTGTATTTGTGCCACTGATAAATATAAATTAAACATTTTCATAATGTTGAGTTGGAATTAGTAACACTGACACAAAAATTGAAGAGTCAGCAGTGTATTCCTGTGCCAGTATTCCCAGTTTTCTCAATAAGAGATCCATCTGTATAAATATACAACCATCCTCCATTCTGTATCATATCTACACTACAGTACTTCCACTGCTTCCTTAAAACAAACTTATCCATCACTTCTTAACAACCACGCACACACACACACATATATATATTTGAAAGGTTGTATTTCTGTGATAGATTGTCACATTTTTGCAAATGCTTTTTTAAAGTGTGTCGCATTCTTTGATCTTGAATAGCAAAAAGTGACAAAAGTGGCTGTAACTTAAACCCTGGTATATGTGCATGTAGTAAAAAAAATCTTTTTACGCATGGTAATTACTTCTCACTTTAGCTACTGATGTACTGAAACATGCTAGGCAAATTATATATAAGCCCTGTCTTTCCTTTGTAGGTGAAGGTTTTGAAATAAAGAAAAAGAAGAAGAAAAAGAAGCAGAAGGAACTTGAGGAGCAGGAACCAGCAGCTGAAGAACTTGAGGAAGAGCAGATAGAAACATCAGTTACTGGTAAGCAAAACTTCTGTGTTACACATTTTCATTGATTAGTTTCTTTAACACCTACTTATAGTGCATTCAGCCAAAAAATTATATTGAGATTTCACTGGAAATACATATTCTGAGATACCTCAAATGAAAAAGAAAGATTGAAAAGTTGTATAAATACCAAACTTTGAGACAGAATATTAGAAGACCCCAAAAGAAAATCGTTTATGTCAATATTTGTTAAGAGTGTCATTTGTTTTTTGTTGTTGGTTAAATGACGAAAACGTGTTACTAATGTTCATAGTTACGAACAATTAAGTTTGTTTAAAGACGTCATAAATATTTCCATATTTAATTTTAATATATATGTATAAATAAAAGAATTAAATGCGTTCAATATTGAAAGGGAAGGGAAAATGGCTAAGGATCGCTTCCCTAACAATGCAGGAACTATTTGATGGACGCATGCGCGGATGTACACGTGGCAGTCGGAATGATAGACTCGCAACTAAAAGAATCGGGACTAGCGCCTAAATATTCAAGGTGATAAGACGTATTTTGGTAGCGTGTGAACATTGTAGAACATTTACCAGACTTTCATCAAGCTTTTGTTCCACTTTTTGAAAAAGTGGAAAGACTTAAACAATCTAAAATGGTGCTAAGAGGATTTATTTAAATGTGAAATAGAGAAAAAGTGTTAATAAAATAATACATTGTGGTGAAGAAACATCGTGTGATTTTTCATTCCATCCGTTACCACGCCCTGAGGGAAATAAGAGCCACATTGCTTAAACTTGAAGCAACACTGCAATAAAAACAGCACCAACTTCATGTTTAAGTGCAACATCTCATAATGATGTAACATTAAAGATTTTTCAAGAAAATTTCACCTCCCCAAACTACACAATACATGTTGAACAATTTTCATTATTTTTTATTTTCTCAAAAGTGGCTCTCTACTATTTTGATTAAAATCTTTATCTTTAAGATATTTATGCTACTAATGAGATGCATATATTGCATTTTTGGAATGATTTTTGTATGGTTTTGGCAAATCATAAAGATAGACAAAAACATACTACAGCTCCACGAACCACAAATCAAACGATATCAACAAGAACCAGTTGGTTAAATCTGATGATGGGAGCAAGTTAAGCTCTTGAAATCGGTCAAGACTAATTACATGTAAGCGATGTTAGTGTTTCAATCCAACTCAGTTTTCATTATAATTTAGATTCACATCACTGTGATTTTGATATGTAATTTTAAAATTATTTTGTTGTTTAACGACGCTGTCAATTGCCAGGATCACATCAGCGTCACCGGTATGCCAGAATTTCGTCCCACAGCAGTTCTTTTACATGTCTGTAAATCTACTGACATGGAGCTGTCATTTTTATGCACGCTTAAAAACCATTGGTCTTGGCTAGATTTGGGATCAGTAGGCCAGCATCTAACCAACCGAGTCACCCAGGCCGACTTCTAAACTGGTGATACAGTCAACAAGTTGTTGCCAGTGTTCTTTAAGAAACATGAAACTTGTTGCAACTATCATCACAATTTCCTTTTCCAGCTCAATAAAGAATTTGACTGCAACTCCACCTTCTACCATGGTATTGGTAAAATCAACCAAATCTTGGATATACTTGTCAAGATAAAGGAGCAAAATAAACAAGAGTTCCACCTACATATGGAAAGGCTGCACTTTAGAATTCATCTGCCTTGTAGCGTTTTAGAATGTGATGTCTAACTTGTTTTGTATTGTTTTTATCTTCTTTTTTTTACCTTTTGATCTCAGGCCCAAATGACCTGGTTGTCTACAGGATCTTAAAGCCCACTCACTCACTCTCTCACTCACTCTTCCTCCGAGTGTTGAGAAACAACATTTTGGCATTGGAAACTCATTATTTAGGTGACTGAGCTTGGAAAACCACAAGTCAGTCACTAGGTTCAACTTATGTGCCCGTTGAATGTGAATCATGGCAGGGACTGAACGATACTTGTGCACAAAGTCATATATCTCACTGAGGGTCGCAATATTGTACTGGATTTCGTATTCCTGTAACACAACCAATACTGCCCTGGAACACTCAGTGGCATTTGCTTGCTCTAGCATTTTCACCCCTCCAACAAAAATGTTCAGCTCTTTGGAACAGGAAAGCAGTATTACAAACGCACAGCAGTCCTTCCTGTTTGTTGTCTCATCATAAGGTACAACATGCTAGTTTTTGAGGCTATTCCTCTTTCCTTTTGTATGAAACAGGGTTGTTGCATGCATAATTCAACAATTATTGGCAGAGGGGATATATCCAGCTTGTAAGTGTACTTTTTTATATGTATTAAGGAAGCACCAAATTTTCAACATGAAATTGCTGTGTACTCCTCTCCTTGTAAAAACAATTACTCTATGTAACGTTTTTAATACAATCCTGTTTTCATGCAAATTCCTAACTTTTGCAAGCATTTGATGTGGAAACAATTTTCAAAACTGTTACATTGCTTAATATGTCATTAACATATTAATTACCTGGCATTATAGTATCTATTTATTAAAACAATACAAATACATTTGAAAAAAGTAGCTAACTGTATTATAACTTCACTCATTTTAAACAAACTATGCATCCTTGTCAGTTGATTAAATAGGTGACTTGAAACTACCACAAAGAAACAAATGCAAATTCATGTGATTAGCTGTTTGGAAATATTTTTAATACCGGTATCATTTTTACGCAACTTAAAACAGTCTGTCCCATTTTTCAGCTATATCGAAATTTAGACTCAAAAGTTTTACAGACCTATTCAAAATGGTAACCATATTGAAAACTTGTGTGAAAAATACATAAATATTGGGTCATATTAATAGCTCTGTGTTGCTGACCAGCAGCAGGAAGAACCAATCTGCAGGAAATAATACCCAAATACCAACATCAACTTAGTATAAGTAAAAGACATATAAATACCTAAAATGTATTTGTTCATCCATGCTTTTGAGTTTGGATCATCCAGGTAGTAAAGTAAATTAGGTTTATTTTACTATCTAGGGATTATTATACATCACTTCAAGCAAAATCTTCTGACAAAGTAGTTTATTGGATTATCCAACTTTCATTTTCATGAGCATGTATCACGTGTTAGTTTATCCTTATTCTCTTTTATTTCTTTGGCATTACCAATCGTTTCTGATATAGATAGCTGTTGTTTATTAGTAACCGCTGCTTCCTGAGCTTTATCTATGTTCTCTTTGTAGTTAGAGCTGCACTGCATTTGTGTCACACTCTTTGACACCAATACTGTATATTAAACCTTTGCCCATTCACAGGTGTGTTTATTTGATGCTTTAGTTGCAAGACAAGCTGTGTACAGTCATTATAGTAGCAAATAAACTTAAGCTGCAGCACCTAAACTTCCTAGCTTTATTTATCAATACTGTGTGAACATGAATGACATGCCATACATACTGCTGCAGTTGGTAGCATGACTGGAAATGTTAGTCAGTTGTAATGATTATTGTAAATCAACAACAGAAAAATAAATATATTTTTGAGTATGGAAAATAGTTGTTCAAAATAAATATAAAAGTATAGTCAAAATAGGAGGCCAAAAAAGTGGTGACCACCAATATGATTATCGCCAAGAAATAGTTAAGGACCAGTGCAGATACGAACCCAACTCAAATATCAGCAACTACCGCATATTTCAGTATAATATTTCAGGTAATATTGAAATGGACAAGGTGAGTGTCAAATTGCCATCTTTCTGGATTGAGAAACCGGAGATATGATTTTGCCAGGCAGAAGCACAATTTTCAATTGCTGGCATCACAACTGAAACAACAACATTTAACTATCTGCTTGCACAGTTAAAGCTGAGAGCAGTTGAAAATATTTGGGATTTAGTAACCAGCACCAAAAACAATAAGTACTCTCTGGCAAAGGAATGGCTACTAATGCTGTTTAAAGAAAATGAAGAATGCCAGATAAAGAAATTGTTAGGTGAAATAGGAGCTAGGCGATATGAAACCCAGCCAGCTATTGAGAAAAATGAAAGGTTATGGTGGAACAAATGTTCCTGAAAAAATTTTAAGAACTCTGGCGTGATAAGCTTCCTAATAATATAAAAAGCACTCTAAGCATTTCAGGCAAGAATGTTGATAAAATGACGCAAATGGCAGATCACATGTTTTAGATGCAAACAATCAATGATGTGCAGGTAGCCACACCACAACCTTCAGTAGCAGTAGTAATGTTACACCAAACAATGCCATCTGCTCTGTCGGTTCAAGATCTTCTTGCTAGGATTGAAGAATTAGAAAAAGGGTTTAGAAGAAGCCAGAATCACACTTCACAGCGAACCAGGAGCTGAAGTATAAGTAGCCCCAAATTTAACAAGAATGTCAAATGTTATCATTTTCAACTTGGTTTGCGAAGCCTACCTGAAAAATGTACTCAACCTTGCTATTGGATGAATAAGGGAAAATAAACATGACAGGCAGTGCAGCAGCACATATTTATTAAAGATCAGACTTCAGGACAATGGTTTCTGGTTGATAGTGGAGCCGATATCTCTGTTTTACCAGGACCAGCCAACAATAAGCCAAAACCCACTAATTTTAAATTGTATGCAGCTAATGGCTCACAAATTAATACCTATGACTTCAGAATACTGAACTTAAATTTCAGGCTAAAGCACTCCTTTGAATGGTCATCTGTTGTGGCTGATGTGTTCAAAGGCATACTAGGCATTGACTTCTTCCTGCATAATTTTGGCCTACTTATTGATTTAAAAAACAAAAAATTGATAGTAATGCTAAGATCAAGGTATCAGCTGAAGCAAGATTATGTGAAAACACAGATTCTGTAAGTTCACTTCATTCTACTTGTGAATTTTCAAGACTTTTACAGAACTTTCCTGGAATAACTAAACCATCAATTACAACGAAGGAAGTAAAACAAGACGATTAGACCCTTATAAATTAGACATTGCAAAAACTGAATTTCAGTTTTTGTTAAATCACAACATAATCAGACCATCTAAAATTGCAATGGGTTAACAACAAAATCCAATGGAAAATGGCAAGTCTATGTAGACTGTCATTGTTTAAATGACAAGACCCTCCCAGACTGATATCCATTTCCAAGAATTGATGATGTAAGTTACATTCTTCATAACAAGAAAATCTCCCAAGATTGATCTTCTAAAAGCTTATTACCAGATTTCAGTCACTGAAGAAGACAAAGCAAAAACAGCAATAATCACTCAATTTGGTCTCCATGAGTTCAATTTTATGCCCTTCGATTTAAGAAATGCACCCTATACTTTCCAAAGATTTATTTACGAAGTTGTTAAGGGATAGATTTCTGTTTTGCTTATTTGGATGATATCTTGATAGCATCCACAACTCCAGAAGAGCATAAACATCACTTAAATTTACAGTTTAAGCAACTTGATGAGTTTGGTCTCAGAATTAATTTAGAGAAGTCCATGTTTGGTATAAAAGAAATAGTTTTCTTAGGACATCTAACAACAGCAGTAGGTGTTAAGCCAGATCCAGAGAGAGTAGCTGCTATATTAAATCACAAGAAACCTTAAACTGTGAAGGAGACGTGCAGTTTTAGGAACTATTAATTTCTACCGTGGACATCTTCCACATGCTGCAGAAAATCAAGCTCTGTTAAACGAATATCTAAAGGTGCAACAGAAAATGACAAGAGGAAAATTGAATGGATTACAGAAGCATTAGAACAATTCCAGAAATGCAAAAATGATGTAGTCCATGCAGCTCTATTAACAAATCCAGATACCAAATATGAACTGACATTATTTGTTCACGTCTTGAACTTTGCAGCAGTTACACTTTTACAACAAAATGAAAATGGTAATTGGAAGCCTATTGGATTCTTCTCGAAAAAATTCTCCCCACCTCAGCAGAAATATTCTACATATTACCAAGATACTCAGCATTTACATGGCTGTGAAATATTGCAGATATCTGATAGAAGGAAGATATTTCGTTATTTACAGTGACCATGCACCACGTACGTTTGTATTTAAACAAAAAAATGAAAAAGCATCGCTGATACAGCTGAGATATCTACAGTATATTTCTCAATTTAGCACAGATATCCAACAGGTACCTACGTTAAAGAAAAAACATAGTTGCTGACCATTTATCAAGAGTTAATGAACTAGAACCAATTTATTATGAAGTGATCGTTCAAGCCCAGAATGGAGATGAACTAGATAATTAATCTATGACCTAGATTGAAATTTAAAACACAAACATCAGACAGAAAAGAACTATGGTGTGATGTGTCCACTACCTGGGTATTCCACAAAAATTCAGATTTTCTATTTTTCAACATTAATACAATATAGCACACGTAATAATTAAAACTTCAGTGAAGATAATAAATACTGGAAGTTGATGACAGTGTTGTTGGAATCACATTAAAGTAGGATTTGAGTTGATTAATAACACTAAACAACACTCAATTTTAATAATTTCCCAGAACATGTTTCAGAGGCTAGCTTTCCTCCATTATCAACCTGCTGTCACAGTTGGTAGCATGGCTAGAAACATTAGTCACTTGTTCTGATTATCGTAAATCAATAACAGAAAAATAAATCTATTTTTGAGTGTAGAAAATAGTTATTTATTAAGTTTAAAATAAATATAAAAGTATAACAATAAAAATAAGAGGCCAAAAGTATTGAACACAATTAGGGTAACAGCTGCGAAAACAATTGTAATGCTGGTGTGATTTTCTAACCAGGCACTGTACAATACATTGATGTAATCAGTAAAGATTCAGATTCACACAGAAATCCATATGATGGATGGAAAAGGCCTGCTAGGTTGGAAACCTGGAAATGGCCTTTACAATGCAACTCTCATATGCCAGTACAATATTTCAGCCTGGGAAGGATTCCATCTCGGAAGGAAATGTCCAATTTCTATTTTAGCCTTAAAGGAAAACCTTTGCCAGTGGGAAACAAAGTCCCATTAGACATGTTGGTAACTCACTAACTTGACAATCCAAAAGGAATACACAAAATCTGGCCAATATGCCATGATTTTTACAGTAACCCTCTGCGTTTCTTGCTTGCTTCTCCACTGCTGATGCTAATTCCATATCCACAAAACATGAAACTTATTGAAAAATCTGTATTGCGAATGCAAGATGACCTGTAGTTTTCGAAATTAAAATTTTGAGAGAAAACATCAACATAATTATTGCAAACATAATTTGAGGTATATTTTTTATATGTAAGTATATGTTGCATGATATTTTTGTTCTAGGTGAATTTTTATAATAAAGATAAGGAGTATCAATTTCAAGTCCATGAAGTAATATAAATCCAAATAAATTATTTGCAGTTTTAAGTAATATTTCAACAGACAAAATAAACTACAGAAGTCAAATGGGGCTACAGTAATACAGTTTTTGTTTGAATAATTCATTGTGTGTTTAATTTCTTTTATTATTTGTTTTATATGAGCCCAAATGACCTAGCTGTCGATGGGTCCTTAAACTCCACTCACTCATTTATTTGTTTCATAGAGGGCATTGAAAATAGTCACTTTTCAGTGAAAATAATCTTACTCTAGTGGGACAAATAGCCTCACCTTTTGTGTCTCCCTTTATGGAGTCTTCAAAATAGGGAAAACAGACATTGTCAAAGTCAAAGAAAAGATTTGTGACCAAACATTCCGGTACAAAGGAAAATTAATATCCATACTGAAACTGACATACTTTATACAAATGTTTAACATGTAAACACTCCTCGCTTGGTATGTATGGAACAAATCTGAAAGATACAAACTGTTGATTGCAGTTCCATATGAAAAGTTCCCAATGTGAACCTATCTTAATGATTTCTGTGTATAGAAACATTTAAGTATAACATTTACTGCTGTTTTACTATAGAATTTGGACTGGTTGTTTCTGCATTTCAGAATCAGGCAAGAAAAAGAAAAAGAAAAAGAAGAAGGCACATGATGAAGAATCATCTTGATGCAGCTGACATTGTGCCATATTGATTATAATTTGTTTTTTTATAAACACTCCAATAATGTACATGGAAACTTTGTTCCAAAGCAATATATTACTTTAAGTTTTAATTGTTTAATTCATCCTTTGTTTTTCCATTCCCAGCATCAGTGGTTTCAGATCACCCAACTTTTACACAAATGTAAACAGTATGCTTGCATATATATTTGAGCAATTGCCTTCAAACTGCAAGGCAGCCGTGCATAGCTTGAATTATTTATATACTTTGTTCAGTCTTTTGAGACAGTGGGAGGTGCAGGTAGGCAGCAGGTTGCTCATTCTAAAGGTCACTTACATGTGCTGGCACGCTGCAATAGCAAAATGCACTGTTGCAACATTTGCATCCCTTTCACACTTGTGTTACATTATTTACATAGTAATTCCTGAGTACCCTCAAAAAACGGCAGTTGCAACCTTCAGGTTGATTACAGGACATGATTGTCTGGCAAAACATTTAAACAATTGGGATATATTCTTCACCACTCTGTCCTCTATGTGATCTGCAAGAGGAAATGGACAGAGACCACCTTCAAATATGCCCAGCCACTTCTAGCACCCCATCCATCAGTGAAAAATATTGGAGAGCAAGAGGATTAATGACTTCATTGTCAGAAATCCAGCATTAGCTAACAACAACAACATTTACATCTTCGTCCTTTATTTATTTGTTTATTTATGCACTTAATTGTGATTGCTGTAAGATAAGTATATATCAACACAGTTGGTACTGCATACGATCTGCACAAAAAGAACAAAAGAAGGAAATACAAGCAGAACAATGAAACATTATTTACATTGGCATTTACTCAATCTTAGTATCTTATAATTTCTGTTTCTTCTTCTTCGTCATCCTCCAAAGATGATGAAGAAGAAGCTATAAATTTTATAAAATTCATTAATGATTTTGTTTTCATTGCATTTCATTTTTGAGTTGCATCATTCTAAATATCTAATTTAGTGGTTCTTTTTACTGTACATCTGGAAATCCCATTTGCAGCCACAGTATGTGCAATTGGCGGGATACATTAGCCGTTCCCTCCTTTAAAGTAATTGTACACATTTTGAATAATGTGTGTTGTCTGCTTATGTGCTGGTTTTCCATGTCCTATAGGCGAGGAATTTGCTTAATAAGTAGCAGATGCATTACCTGTTTTCCATGGCAGCCACTTATTTATACAGGTATAAGAGTTTTGTGCAATGTCTGTTGTGCGCTACAACTCATTTCAGAATGACTGCATAAACCTTGCAACTCTGCCTGTTTGTTTTGGTTCCTATACACGCGCTGGCCACGCGATGTCCTTATCTCCCCCTTCCACTGTCTCAAAAGACTGAACCAAGTATACGTGCATTCAACACTATAAGCTGAGATGTTACCACCTAGAGAGGTGGTACTTGTCAGTCTTACATTAGTGGTGGCATGGGGTCAATTGAGACCTTAGATTAAAATGGTTTGTTAAGTAGCCTGGGTATTTTTTTAAATTATTGCTTATATTTAGAAAGCAGTACATAATATGTTAAAATAACTGTTGATGGTATAAAGAGTTGTTTAAAAAATAAAGCATAGGAGTCATAATACTAAAATAAATGTTACTTTGTAAAATTCCAGCTACTTGGAGCTGAAATGCAGCAAAAAAAAATACATTTAAATGTCCTCTTCACACCTTATATCATAGTTAATTTATTTTTATTCCAGCAGCAAGAACAATAGGTTATTACTTGTATTATAATTTAAAAATGGCACTTATGCACGATTGCACTGTATCTCTGCACACCTACTATGTTTTATTTTATGCATGCAAGATCTGCTTTATGTCTGAAATTATCAAACATATGTTACACCTTGTCCTTTTCTTCACTGTAAGCACCGGAGCTTGATTTTTTGGTTCTGCTTAATTTATAAAATGTTTTTTCGCAATCAATTTTGGTATTGTAGTGACATTTAATCTAAGCTAGATGTGTTCATGCACCAGATGAGTGGAAGTTTTCTCAAATACTACTGCCTTGTTTCACGTGGTCTAGTATTAACCTGGGCAACAATTTAAGATGTGACACTATTTGAATTCATTGTTTCAATTGTTATTTTTTTATACCAACCAACTTACGGCTGGTGTTTTTAAACACACAAACTGTGTGGGCAATTTAATTTAAAAGGTGAGTTAATTAATAACACTGAACAACACTTACAACAGTGTTATTAATTAACTCACCTTTTAAATTAAATTAATTACAACAACACTGTTTTCAAACTTCTATGAAAGGAAGATGTGTGGGCAATGTTTAAGAGGTGGAATCAGGATTGAAAAATTCAGCGCCATAGCCGGAATGTGAACCATGATCTTGTGCTTCATGTGCAGCTGCTGTAACCACAGGGCTACTATAGCCAACTTGCCAGTTTGAGATTAAATTCCCCAACCGACTCGTACATTTTCTGGTAGACCACAAGAGAATCTCACAACAGACACAATAGCAATTACCATCTAAAGGATACTTAAACACAAGACGTAAAGTACTTACGGTTGTAAGTCGCCCTTGGGGTATTTATCTCTAGTAAAACATAAAGTTTAACCCTCTCTGGATGGAATTATTTTGCTACATATGCCATTCTTCCTCTATTTACTAAACTGGTTTTCATATCCCAAGACACACTCCAACACCCAGGGAAGAAACACTTTTGTGGTCTTTGTGGACTACCATAAGGCCTTTGACCTCATGGACAGGGCGACACCCATCAAGAAACTCTATCATCTAATAGGAGCCACACACCCATTAGCAATCACACTGTCAATTATCCTCAGATATAACCATATCAAAATATCAGACAGCATAGCTATATCCAAGAGCATAATCCAAACAAATGAAGTCTTACAAACAGACCCAATTAGCCCAACATTATTCAACATCATGACAGCAGATATAAAGATAATCAGAGATACCTCAGCATTGCTTATACTCCATGCGGATGACATGGCAACAGGCTCAGAAAGTGCAGAAGAGCTCCAAGGGGTCCTCAACAGGCTCACATCATGGGCAGAAAGAAATTGATTGCAAATAAACCACAGCGAAACCAAACAAATGACTTTCAGGAAAAGAGGGAAACATGCACTCAGAAACATAATGACCCTGCACAACAAAGCTCTAGAGGTAGTACCGAAATTCAAATATCTCCGAATCATCCTTCAAACTACTCTAACACCGTTCAATAATCATGTCAAAGAAAGAGTGGCCACAGCAATAAAAGCCATCTACCACATCCAACAACCTCAACAAATATCATAGGATACAGTAACATTACTGTTCAGAACAGATATCCCCAATAGCAACCATGGGAATAGTATCACCTGGGAAAAACTCACACCTGATAACAATAGAAAAATTCAAAACCCACTACCTGAAAAGGATTCTAGGATATCGGGAACTTCTGGACATGACTGCATTAAGTAAGAACCTTCTTCAGTGGAAACTGAAGTGCAAAGCGATTGCTCGGATAAAGGGACAACAAATAGAACATGACCGACGGTGGGGACATGGCTTTTTGTAAGGTAGAAACAAAATAAAATTATCATAGATAGGAAATGAGACAAGAATTGTAAAATCTCTGAGCTGCCTCACCAAATAATAAACTAGAGCAAGAAGAAATAGCTTCATTGTATCCTTTCCTGTCAACTACACAACTCCTCGGATCAAATACTCATCACAAGTGGAATGGGCATACCAAACTCTCACACAGTTACATCCCTTCTAACACAGGAGAAACTGTTCAACATACGGTTCAGAACTATCATTAGTATGGCCATTGCAGAACCCGTGAAAATTCCTGGGTATCTAGGTTCTCAATGAAGGACTAAGTGCTTATAAAAAGCTATAGTGTTTTCATTTTCACTAGTCCAATCAAGGTTCCTCCACTCTGTTCCCCTCTTGCAGTAGCAGTCCTGAAAAAATGTTGGTTTTTTGAGTAGATATAGTCATACCAGAGCGAGTAGAAAGAGAAAGTGTGATCACACCACTGCTCTTCCATATTATTATACAAGAGCTATCTGGCACCTCCGTCAGGTGGCAGCAAAGTCATTGGTGTGGCTATTTACAGTGTGTTTCGCTGGGCATTGCATTGGAGTATTATTATGTATGGTTGCTGTGTTTGTTACAGTGCAATGAATTGTGGTTAATTTTTATGAAACTGAGAATTTATAGAAATAATCAACATGCCTATGTATTTCGTGCCTGGTTGTAGAACTGGTTATGACAAATCTAAAGGTTAACATTTCTTTACACATCCAAAAGATAAACTACTCTTTTCTAAATGGGAGAGGGCCATAACAAAAAAGGACAAGTGCCTTTCATCTAATAGTTACGTGTGCGATTCACATTTTTCAGAAGAACTTTCGATAAAGGTATACAAGTTTGTAGTTAATGGAGAAAATGTAGAGATTGCAAGGCAAAGATGGAAGTTAATGCCTCATGCAGTTCCACATCTTTCTCCTAATCTTCCTAAATATTTATCACGGCCAATAAACTCCTGTAAACCTCCTTCACAGCGACCATCAAAAAGGGTTGAAAGAGATACCAATTTAGAAGACTGTGGGAATCATGCAGAAGGCTTTCAAAATACAACTGTTAATCTTCCCCTTGCAGGGGATACCAGTACATTTTAGTAATAAAGTAGGCCTACTAACGAAAAGGTTAAAGCAACAACAGCATAATATAATTAGACTAAAATGCCAATTGAAAGTAGCCGATGCCAAGATTGGAGTACTTGAAAGGAAAGTAAATGGAAATAGTAGCAATATCAATGAATCTGATGGAACAAAATACCAAAGTAAAAAACAAAAAATTGTTATTGATACAATTTTGAAAAGATCAAAGGTAACTAAAAAGAAAGGCAAGAGATATAATGAAGAATTTCTTTTAGATAGCCTGCTTTTAAAAATCAAGCCACCCAAAGGATACAGACATTGTTTAAATCACAATCTTCTTCCCCTTCCATTAGAATCACATTTAAGAAAGTTAATCAAAGGTCTTAAATGTCCTTATGGCATTAATATCCATGCTGTAAATACAGTACCTGAATTTTTAAAGGATAAGAATGAAAATGATGTGGAATTTTAATTTCTGACGAAGTAATGTTAAAAGAAGAAGTTTGATTTGATTCTAATTCTTTGAAAGTGGATGGGTTTGTAGATTTGGGGGATTTAACCCCCGAAAAAAGTAAAACTAAGTTGGCCAATCACGTCCTGATATTTATGTATGTCCCTTTATTGTATAATTGGGTACAATCTATAGCTATCTATGCAAGTAGAAACGCAACTCCAGGGGACATTTTGGCACAAATTTTAATGCAAGTTATCATTCAAATGGAAGGTTCAGGAGGTAGAATACTCCGTTTTACATCAGATGGGAACCAGCCTAACAATAAACTGTGGAACTGTTTGGGAGTATACGTAATAATGTTAAATGTTCATTGTCTCATCCTAGCGATACAAGCAGGCGACTTTTGGCTTTTTCAGACTTTGTGCACATAATTAAATGCATAAGAAATAATGTGCACAAAAAGTACAAAGTTTCTTACAGCATTGAAAACGTACATTTTCTGTACTATCGACAGCTTTATGAAGCTGATACTTTTTATTAGTTTTCGGGAATGAGAGTCTGCCCCAAGCTTATGAAAGCTCATATCAACCCAAATACATTTCAAAAAATGAATATGAGGCTTGCTTTCCAGCTATTAAGCCGATCTGTGGCTGATGGTATTAAATTCTTCCAGGAGACACACTTTGCTGGATTCGATGGAAGTGAAAAAACGGAACAGTTCACCAGAGAGCTAAATTGTCTCGTAGATATTTTAAATGCATCACTGCCTATAAATGGGCCACAAAGGTTCTAACAGAGTCAATATACTTACGAGATGGAAATCACTTCTTAATGAAGAACTGAATACTTTCGCTTCTGAAAGGACATTACAGTCTTTAAGAGTAACCATACAGAGCACACTGGAAGTAGCAGAATATTTGTGGAAAAATGGACTGAAATACCTACTGACAGCCAAGTTAAATCAAGACCCAATAGAAAGACACTTTGGTATTTTACGGTCTTTAAGTTGCTACGATCATCCATTTACAGTCGACTTTCTCCAGTTGCATAAGTTACAGACAATTTATGTTCCAACCAAATTAGCAATATCTGGAGGTAATTGTGAGTATAGGCAAGAGCTGCCTTTAACATCATTTGTTAACCAAACTAGGTTATTAGGAAAGGAAACAGTGAGCCACAATAGGGGAATTACAGAAAATATAGAGAGAAAAATTAAGGACAAAATTGTGATTGAGGAACCTGATATACCAGAATGGGAAAACAATGTACCTGAAATTACTCAGAATGATATAGCTAAGGAATGTCTGGTATATCACTTGAGTGGGCATATAGTACACAGTTGTTCAAAGATAAGAGATTGTAAAGCATGTGTTAATTTACTCCATGGCAAGTGTGCAGATTTCCCCTCCGTATCACTTTTAACTACAATTGAAGACCACAAAACTGGTACAGACAATTTATGCCTTTCTTACCCCTCTAAATCTGTATATAGCGTTCTTTCGCAAGTGGAGAGGGTTTTAGCGGAGAAACTTTCAAATGAAAGTAACTTGTGGGGCGATATATTTTTCAATTGTTGTGACAGTGTTAACCAAATTAGTGTTGCTTCTGGAATTGGGTGCTGTGAGTCACATTTACTGGATCTTGTCCCCAAACTAATTCTGCATTACATGAAGTGTCACTTCTTTTTCCACACCAAGGAAATAAGAAAGGAATTACAATCATCAAAAGCTGCAAAATCATCTCGGAAATTGTCGAAAGCTGATTTCAACATTGGTGAGTACATTTTTATCTGTAGAACAAAATACAAGTAGCTTGTACTATTGTTGCAGCAAAGTTAACTCTCCATTCATAGGAAATTATATTTTACTTTATTCCTTTAATGCCATTTTGCATTCTAGTGGTAACATTATTGTCTTGGATTTCTGTGAATGGCTGTCAGAATGTGAATGCATGAGTTAGTTATTGTTAAACAACACTATTCTTCTCCTTTGCTACTTTTCCAGTGAATCTCCTGCTAAATGCTAGTGTTTGTATTAGCACTGTACCATACTACCAGTTGCGCTACCACCTGTGCAGTGGAACACATGCACTACAGCAGTGATCACACTTCTCCTTCTACTCGCTCTGGTCATACTATGATTGAAAAGTAGCAGCCACTGGTCGAGAAGTCAATGCAACCAGCCAGGAGGGACCAGGGTGATGAGCACATCCCACCTCTACTACTGCATCCCACTAATGACAGCTATAGTGGGTAGAGCTGAGGAACTCAGCGGTCGGGTGGTAGGCCTTGGCCTGAATGGGCTGTTGTGCCATGGTGTTATGTAGTCATCCTGAATAATAAGTGTACAGCAGAATTTTTCCATCACTCACCACTTTTGAGGGGGTTTGAGATTCAAAGAACTTTTACTAGAAAGAAATAGGTATTCTCCGTCTCTAAGCTGACAACCGATACTTTACTTCCAAGAGTTGCAACCCCACTGATGCCTACTTACCCTCATACCACTGGAGGTATTGGGTAGACCATTTCAAGCACAGGAACCCATAGTCCGTGCTAGATAAGGATACTGCAGAAAGTGCCAAGTTAAACCTCGTGCATTATAATTGGGTTACTCTTCCAACGCAGCCCAAACTACTAGATCTAAAAGCTTCCAACTATAGAAGTAAATTCCTTCAACAGAGTAGACAACCACAAAGGAGGAATTTTATTAAATTCATCCCTTAAGTTGAAATTTCAGATATTTTTGGAAATGGGCAGTCAGAACAGTTAAATTGAGCATGGAGAATCATCAAAATCACAAGAAAAAGCTGAAAATATATTATCAATAGACAAAACCATACTTTGTAACATTTATTTTGTCATCTTTCTCTTATACTGCAGGGGTGGTGTGTATTAGTGTTCAGAAGAACTCGGCCAAGAAACCAGTAGCATTCGTTAACGATAACCATTTATATGATCACAAGGTTTCTGCCGAGTCATTGTTACAACAAAAGGCATTGATTTTTTTAGCACCTTTTAACTGTCTAGTCAGTTTCCGTGAACAAGTATTATGACAATGGTTCAGACCCCACACTTTGTCATCATTGTTACAAAGTACATATTGTAAGCTTTCTTCACATGAGAGGTTTGAGGTTTTCTTGGGGTTGTAATGTAAAACCTCCACAGAACATATGTGGTGTATTGCGACAAGATCAGGACATTGTTGGTGTTTACTAGCACATTCAATAAACACAATCAAAAAAGACTGCAGTACACCAAACTTGTATACACTTACTGAAGGAGCAATATAATCCATCTGCATGCTTTTGAATTAACACTGTTTCAAAATGTTGTTTCAGACTATTGTGAATAACAATGTAAGAAAGGGTAACAAATTAGTTTCCATTTAACGACACAGCACTGGTACCTGCAACACAGTGCATCGCTTTGTGTTTGCGCATAGTCACAAGTGCATGACTGTAAATGTGAAAATAACTTTACTAAGAAACAAAAAGGTACATTGTTCTATTCTTCAATGGTCATAAAACATAAAATACCAGAAAATTAGTATAAAAAACTTTGTAATCTGTAACTCAATGCTAACTTTAATACTGAAATCAATATTTTTGCAACATTGATGCCCCTAGCTATTTAAAACTGTGGATGATGGAGAGATTTCATCACCAGTTTTGGGTTGAGGGTAGGTGAGTATATAATAATCACTCACTATTTCACCAGGGCCAAAAATGTTGCCAACCAGTGTTATTGGTAAACCATAAGAGTTGGACTAAAGCACACACATTACAACAAATAATTTTTTGGACATTAACCATTTTCCAGATATTTCTTATTGATTTGAATTCCCAAACAAGCAGTAAATTGTATAAGTTTTTGTAGAAGAATGAGTAAAGAAAGTCATGCAAATGAAACACAAGATTTAGTATAAAATTAGCCAAAGCTTTTATTTCTAAACTAGTACAAAGTATTCTTGTGAAGGAAACTGTAACCAATACAAGAGAGATAAATGTAAACTAACATTGGTTATGCTTATCACAATGTTTTAGGAGTCTGAAGAAACCACTCTACAATTTGAACCAATTTCTGTCCTATTTTAAATATGTGGTTAACTGTGTCTTAAACTTGCAAAGTGTAATTTCATTAAGTTCAGTATAGATATTTCACAAAGACAGGTTGGCCAGGTTTTAAGAGTGCTAAAGGACAACACCAGATGGCACAGTATGTGTGGTAGAAATTTGAATCCTACAACAGAGTAAAGAAATCCATGCATATGTCTACAACCATATTCAGACATTTCTTATTAGTTTACACATATTAGTTTATGGATCCGCAGTAACCGTGAATAGCTCGCATTCCAGAGGTCCAGGTTCGATTCCTGGTGGCTGCACATTCTGACCATGGGTTTTTTCGTAGTTTTTCTTGGCAAGGTGGATACTGGAGTGGTGGCTTCTACCACTTCTCTGCTATCTCCCATTTCCTCTCGTTTCATCTCCGTCTTTCATGTTACATGTTAACTCGAGGACTGTCGCGGTCAATGGACAGGTGCTACGCTGCCAGGTCGAGCTTACCCCAGTCCCTGTTGGAGGGTAGCCAATGACTCACCCTCCAGTGGCTGTGAGAGTCGCCACCAAGCGTCCCTGGCTGGATAGTCAAGCCTTTGAACTGTTATAGTGAAGGAGTTTTAACTTAGCATTTTTCTACTATCCTTTAGCATGGGCTGTGGAAAATCCTTGGGTTTCTTTCCTTGAAATGGCCAGTGCCTTTTAAAGCTCTATTGTATTACCTACGGTGGTAGGCATCCCATCTTAGGGACGGCTTTTGTTGGTTTTTGTTTGTTTGATGTGCAACTAGTTTAGGGATATATTAATAATTTAAATATTTATAAACTTAACTAGTCTCCCTCATTTTGAAAAAAAAGTTGGCAACCCTAGCTTAGAAAGAGATGGTGAATATGTTGTTAGCTAATGCTGGATTTCTGACAATGAAGTCATTAATCCTCAAATGAATATATATATATATATCTTTTTCTAATAAGCAAGTGCCCAGTTACACCTCGTCCAGTACACCTGCGCCGACCGCTCCTACAGCACATAGTCTCCTGTGGTTCCTTCATCTCATCCGTTCCTCGCGGGGGTGTATTTACAAACGATTCGTACATTGGGTCAAGATGCCAAATGTTCTCTCCGTTACCTTATCCTATTCTATTAGTTTACTGATAAGCTAATCTGTAGAAATCATCCTTACAGATATCGAAGTCACAATGGAAAGTGCTCATTTGACATCTATTAGGCCATGGTTTGGGGTGAATCATCTATTCCACATTTACCAGGAGAGCAAAAAACCTCCAAACGGGCTGCGCGGTGTTTTGCCTATTGGCAGCTTGAACGCTCATTGTCTGCCGCTATTACAGAGAGGCGCTGATGAAACCATAGAATGTTTAAAACTACTTTTAAAGGTTTTACTGGCCAACTTTATGAAACGAGATGCTGAAACGGTCATTGTCGTCCATGCATACATTTTGGCAGCTCTTTAGGAAACTATTCATCACTCGTCGTAGTTCATGTTGAGAAATGCTGGAAATTTCTTGGCGGATATTTTGTTTTAGTTCTTCCAGGGTGTTGGGTTTGTCTTGTACACTTTGTTTTAAGTTACCCCAGAGATAGAAATCGCTTATTGGAGATCCGAGAAACCTTTCTCCGCTAATGGCACACCATGCACCAAAATTTTCGTAATGAAGGGTTACTTCATAATATTAGGTTCTGAGTTACAGGGCAAATTTCTTTTTCCAGTCAGCAGTCGACGCCCATACATACGTGAATATAATTTTGCCCCCCCCCCCCCTTTTTTTTTAAGATTAACAGACAGGGAACGTGAGTTTAACTTTTTTCAACAAGGCTCTGCAACAGCGATGAGAACAACTGAAAGTGTGTTTCAGGACAGAATTATTAGTAGAGATTTGTGGTCCTTCTAGTTTTAAAAATCTGATGTGTTGCACTCACATGACTTTCTCTACTTTTGTACTAACCATTCTTACAAACTCTTATTCCTATATCTCCATGTTAGTTAAGATAAACATTTGTACAAATTATCTTATTGCTTATGTCCTTGTAGGTACAAGGGGAATATTAGAATACAGAAGGCTTTGTGCGACAGTCAAATCTTTTTGACCTTTGAGATTCCGTTCTCATTGCACGATTAACATTATAAAAAAATGAACAACGTTGTTGCATTTCGCTAAAGTTCTAAGTTTTCCGAAACTCACACACATAACAAGAAATATCTCCGAAATGGTTCACCCTACAAGAAAATTTATTGAGACATAAATTGTGTATTTTAGCAAGATCTACATTTTTTGTAGTGCAAGATTTTGTCTATCTCTAACGGTTTACCAGTTATGCAAAATTCGTCCAGAGTAAATACGACTACAGGGGCTATAGCCAGAAAATTCAAGATATACATTTCATTTGTCATAAAAATATCTCAAACATATGACATTTTAATCAAAATCGTTAGAGCCATTTTCAAGAAAATCAAAATTTTCGAAAAATGTTCCATGTAAAGGGTAGTTTAGGGTGGGGCTATTTTCTTCAAAATCTTCGTGTCGCATCCTTGAATGACAAACTTAAATACCAACTTTGGTTTTTAACCGACCTTTCGTTTTTGAGCTATGCTGTCTACAAACTGACACACAGACACACACACGGACCTTTTTCTAAAAATGCTTTTATTATTATTATTATTATTATTATTCAGGGGGTCTCAAAACATATATTTCCGGTGAAATCTCGATATCGAATTTTTGGGTGGAATACAATACTTCCCCTACTTACCAGTAGAGAAAGTAAAAATGTTGTATTGGTTCATCCGTACCTTTCTATTATAACTGCAGACGGCAACGAATGCCGATGGGCAAGGCACCGCGCAAGCTGTTCGGAAGTTATTTGCTCTCCCGGTAAATCTGAATCTGCCGGTTTAGTGCATAAAGGATAACCTTGAAGTTCGAAAACGTCAGTAGGATATCCATTTACACTTCGTGTGCGACAAGATTTCCTTCGCACTACTAATGTATTAGGCGAGATCTGTGATTATAGGAAAGCACACATTGCGGAAACTAGCGCAAATGCTACGTAGGAAGGAATATAAAGGAGTAAATATCTGATTTAGAACATATAGTGACCGTAAATCGCCCTAAACGGAGAATTAGCCGCTCTTTGCTTCCCGGGAGTCAAATGTGGTGCTCTAAGGAGGCGCCGCACACCAGCCCATTAATTTGATTAGTCTCATTTAGTTAATGAGACCTCGTCAGCGAATGCTCGAACCGTTGCGCGTGCAGAGGGCGTGACTCACAAAATCGGCTACGATGCGTGGACAGCAGCAACTCTGGAGGATACTTCTGATTGACCTTCCTCACCTCACTTAACAAGCCTTTATATTCCTGAATGAAACAATGGTACATTCTTGGACGAGGGATATTGAACATATTACTAGATCGATACAACTGACCAGTACAATGGTCACCAACTCACTTTGTCCTGTCGCTTAAGGTCAACTTAACCGATGATTTAGACGAAGATGGATTAGCCAAGGGAGCCAAATTGCATAGCCTCGTTACTGTATTCAACTCAATGCTCGTGTTTGATAAAATCCAACCCTTTTTTACTTTCTCTATTACGTCTGACTGTCTGTTCTGTCGCACTACGGCCCTTTTGCGAGAGGCCTTGCCCTACCGCCGGACCGCTGCCCACTACAGGCGACATGAGCGGGGTCCAGTGGTGATCAGCGCCCCGAGCCCTCCCGGCCAGTATACTGTCTGTTCACCAGCTCAAGGTCCCTGGCAGAAATGCGACGAGTCAGTATAGCGTTAAGTAATGCTACTTAGACAGTGATATCTGAAGTTGTACTTGTGTTTTTGATTGCGTGTAATGTAAACGTAATCAGAAACATGAGTCAGCTTCAGATATCACTTTGTATGTAGAATTATTTATTGATATATCGACCCCTCGCATTTCTGCCAGGGACCTTGAGCTGGTGAACAGACTGTATGTGGTCTTCGTAACCGGAGTTGATCATACAGAAGAACCAGCTTGGGTGATCAGCCCGAAGCCTGGTGTGAGAGCGAGGAAGTGGATGATATGAAATGATGGCGAAAAGTGAGGAAAGGTGATGATGGAGCAGTTGGTGGAATGAGCGGGGAGAAACCGGAGAAATTCCGCCCCTGCGCCGGTGTATCCACCACACATTCCATATGCGGACGCCTGGGATCAAACCCGGGTCGCTTTGGTGAGAGTCAAGCGGTCACTCGGCCACGGTCTGGCCCTCTACTACGTATAGTAAGCATAAAATTCGATATCGAGATTTCACCGGAAATAGGACTGTTTTGAGACCCCCTGAATCTCAAAACAAACATTTCTAGATAAAGGATCGTCTGTGTGGATGGGTGTATCCAGCATAACTCAAAAACAAACATTTGGTTAAATACATTTGGTATTTCAGCATCTTCCAAGGACACGACACGAAGACTTACTTGATTTCTTCAAAAGTGAAATGCATCAAGTTATTCTAACGGAAGTTCTCATTTTGAAACAGTTGTATCTTGTTTACATATTAGCAGTTTGGTTTCATATTGGTATCACTACTTTTAGAAGGCTTTCTCTTTCTTTTTATCTTTTCTTTGCTATAGTAACTGTCATGTTTGTATAAGCCTAAGAATACAAACGACCATTGTAGGAGCAATGGCTTTACCTATTCGAATTGGCCTCCTCCGGTGCTATTACCAAAGTACGAATAACATTGTGCACATGCACTGAGAAGATATCGAACATTAAATGGATTGAGAAGAGAACTCTGCTTTGTAAAATCATTTCGCAAGATGATGAACGAATTTGAGGAAACTGGTTCACTGATCTATAGAAATCGTTTATAGCATAGAAGAAAGACTATTGCTCATTGAGTGACACGGTGGTAGTCATATTTAATTTTATTTTGATGGAATAAAATCCCATTTCTTTACGAACAAATTGGTGTTTTTATTTTGTTAGAATCTAAACATTTGACAAATCTATTACCATTTTAAACTGGTCCATCTCTATCTTTAAGAGAGGGAAACGGAATGATTGTAGCAACTACAAAGGAATATGCTTCCTGGATACTGCATATAAAATATTTGCAAAAATAATAAAAGATTGTAAAATATAGCTGAATGAACAAAATGGATTTAGAAGAGGCAGATCCTGTGCCGATAACACCTTTATCGTTGAACAACTCATTGAAAAACATAGGTAATTTAATAAAGAAACGCATAAGGCGTTTATTGATTTTGAAAAAGCCTTTGATAGAGTAAATCGATGCAAAATGTGCCAAATAGAAAGAGGACACCCACAACAACTTATAAGAATGATACAATTCTTCTACTTTCAAACAAAAATAACTGTGAGGACCAGTGGTAACATTTCCGCAAAAAATCTTACTAATGAGGGTGTCAGACAAGGGTGTACTTAATCACCTACACTTTTTAGTATTTATATTTACGATCTAATGAGGAAATGGAAGCAATTAGTGAATGTATGTTTTAAAACGTCAAACAACTTTTTAAAGATTTTATTGTTTGCCGACGATTTGGTTGTTGTACAAAATAGTGAGTCTGCCCTACAAAAATATATTTTTGAACTTAATGAACTTTGTAAACAATATAATATGAAAAATTCCTTTATAAAAACAAAGGTAATGGCATTCATTGGGAAAGAACCCATTAGAACATAAATATTTATAAATAACCGTTTTGTAGAAAAGGTGAGTTATTTTAATTACTTGGGAAGTGATGTTAGTTATGACAAGGAATATGATGTGGGCAGTAAAGTCTCCAAATTTCAAAGAGTGGGTGGAACAATAAATAGGACATTTAGAAACAAAGTACGTAAAGAAACAAACCTGAAGCTTTACAAAGTCATGGCTGTGCCTATACTAGCATATAGTGAGACTTGGACAGTAACTAAGAAACAACAGAGTAAAATATAGGCTTCAGAAATGAAATTCTTAAGAAGTGTGAAGGGATGTACTAAGAGAGACTTAATAACAAATAAAAGCATAAAAGAAGAGTTAGGAATTTTTAATATAAATGAAAGATGAAAATATTTGAAACAAAAATGGAACATGTTGAAAGAATACCAGATATCCTAAACAAATATTGCAATAACATCCTAAAGGTAGGAGATCGGTGGGCAGACCCAGGAAATGATGGCTGGAGGACTTTGAAGGCGGGACAGGCATTTTATTGCATATGCCAGAAGAAGAAGAACTGGTAACTTACTTTAAAATAATCTTATATATCTCGAGTTTTCTGGGAACGCTTTCAGAAGCGCACTTCATTCTGGATGACTTCCTGACCTCCCCCCAAGTGTCTTCCAAGTTTTCTGGAATGTTACATAACTTAAAATAATCTTTTGGTGACGAAACAATCATGGATCGGAATGGTAGATCAATTTTCTAGAGAATTACAATAGTGAAATTTTAAACCTTTGTACCTTCTCGAATGTTCCGTAGTTTTTCTTCTTTTTCTAATTAACTTCCCCTTACGTAGGACTTACAAGCCAGTGCCTACGGTCAGATGCCTGTCGGGGGACAGACTAACCTATGGACCGGACAGAGTGAAGACTTGGAAGAGGGTGGTCAGCCAAGCACCACGTATGATAGGAAGAGGACGACATGAAATGCAGACGAAAACGATTAATGGAAAGCTGATAATGGAGTTATTGGTGGGATGAGTAGCGGGGGAAACCGGAGAACCCGGAGAAAACCCGCCCAGACGGCGCTTCGTTCACCACAAATACCACATGCGGGTCCCTGATATTGAACCCGGGCCGCCCTGGTGGTAGGCGAACGATCTAACCGCTCGGCCACGGCGGCGCCCCGTAGTTATTCAATAACATAAAAGGTGCGCAATTTTCACATACTTCAGAAACCCTTAACATACAGGTACAACCAAAGGGAGGTGCAGCTGGCGAAAAACAGTCCTCGCAACCAGGCCACCAAGTTAAGTTTTTGGAAAAGGGGATAAGCCTTGTGCCAGCGAGAAAAATAATCTTCTTGTTATTAATTAATTTCGGCTCACTGTTTTCTAATGCTAACAATTTTCTCTTTTTATACAATTATGAACGATATACAATCCCCTTAAAATAACTAAATTTTAAAATGTGACAAATGACGAGTCCAGTAATTCTGTGTGTCACTTTATTTCCTCTAAAACTGAATCAGATGTTTTATCGTAACTTTGACACTAACAACTGCACTCTTGCAACTCAACTCTGGTGATAAGAACTCCCTCTGATAATTAACTAACTCAACTATACTGCTCGGTCCGTGCTGACTGGCTTATATAGTCTTTCAATTACCGACGATTGTTCTGGAAATCGAACTTTCTCGGCATCTCTCGTAAACAAGTTCTCGCACTTCGGAAGCTTCTAGAGCTATGGGCAAGGGCGTTTGTTCTCAACCGAATTGCTGGTAAGAGGTAGCTGACCTTGATTTCCCCTTTGCCGTGGCCGCCACGACAGTATTTTGAAACTCCCTATTTATCCCTTTGGGTCCGCAGTCAGAAATCTGCCATATTTGCAATACAGTACCAAACGTATCCAACGAAAGGGAATTGAAATTTGGTGGCATGGGTATGAAACAGAAACCCTCAACCCCCCAGTTTTCAAATGTTTGAAAACATATAGCCTGAGACCATCTGTAAGAATAAGGGGTTTTAATGGTGGAAAAAACTATAAAAATCTGATGTGTTGCACTCACATGACTTTCTCTACTCTTGTACTAACCATTCTTCCAAACTCTTATTCCTATATCTTCTTCGTATTAGTTAAGATAAACATTTGTACAACTTATCTAATTGCTAATTTCCTTGTAGGTACAAGGGGGAATATAGTAGGCTTTGTGCGGTAGTCAAATGTTTTAAAGCTTTGAGATTCTGTTGTCTTTTCACACTTAACATATAAAAAAATGAACAACGATGACCCATTTCACGAAAGTTCTAAGTTTTGCGAAACTCGCACACATAACAAGGAATATCTCCGAAATGGTTCACCCTACAAGAAAATTTATTCAGACATAAATTGTGTACTTTAGCAAGATCTACATTTTTTGTACAGTATGATTTGGTCTATCTCTAACGGTTTACCAGTTATGCAAAAGTCGTCCAGAGTAAATACGACTACAGGGGCTATAGCCAGAAAATTCAAGATATACATTTCATTTGTCATAAAAATATCTCAAACATATGACATTTTAATCAAAATCGTTAGAGCCATTTTCAAGAAAATCAAAATTTTCGAAAAATTGTCCATGTAAAGGGTAGTTTAGGGTGGGGCTATTTTCTTCAAAATCTTCGTGTCGCATCCTTGAATTACATTAAACTTAAATACCAACTTTGGTTTTTAACCGACTTTTCGTTTTTGAGTTATGCTGTCCACAGACTGACAGACTGACACACAGACACACACACGGGCCTTTTTCTAAAAATGCTTTTTTTTTTTTTTTTTTTTTTTTTTTTTTTTTTTTTTTTTTTTTTTTTTTTGGATTCAGGCGGCCTCAAAACATATATTTCCGGTGAAATCTCGACATCGAATTTTTGGGTGGAATACAATACTTCCCCTACTTACCAGTAGAGAAAGTAAAAAGTGGATTTGAGCAATCCCCCTAAAACAACTAAATTTTAAAATACCTACTTAAAGCCTCCCCATTTACCTTTAGGCTCGAAGCCATTAAAATATGTCTTATTTGCAATAAAGTGTCAAAGCTATCCTCTGATATCCATATTCAAGGAAACCAGTAAGTAATTGGTGACTCAATATAAAAAAATCTGATGTGTTGCACTCATTACTTTTTCTTCTCTTGTAGGTCTTGTAGGACGCTTCTTCCGTCCACTTCATGCATTTGAGATAAACAATTGCAAACATTGTGTTATTGCATATTTCCCTGTACGTACAATGGGAATAGGGGAATGCGGTAAGCTTCAAGCGATAGTCAAATATTTTAGCACATATGGTCGCTGTGTGATGCCTTTGAAATTCTTTCTCCTTGTATGGTCAGAACATTAAAAAAAATTGTGATGTGTTGCACTCACATGACTTTCTCTACTCTTGTACTAACCAATCTTACGAACTCTTAGTCCTATAACTTCTTTGTGTTAGTTGAAATAAACATGTGTACAAATTCTCTTATTGCTTATTTCCTTGTAGGTGTAAGGGGAATATGGGAATATAGTAGGCTTTGAGCGATAGTCAAATCCTTTAGTTTTCAAATCCCACTCTCTTTGTGCTGTTAACATAAAACAATTAATAATGATGTTCCATTTGACGCGTTTTTTTCCCAAAACTCGCACACATAACAAGGAACATCTCCGAATTGGTTCGCTCTGGAAAAAAAATGCATTTGGACCTAAATTGTGTTTTAGCAAGATGCACATTTTTGTATAGTAAGATTTGTCGCATCTCTTACGGTTGTTTACCAGGTATGCAAAGGTCACCCAGAGTAAACAGGACTACATAGGCTATAGCCAGACAATTGAAAATATACATTTCGTTTTTCATAAAAATGTCTCAAATATATGATATTTTAAAAAAATCGTTAGAGCCATTTTCGAGAAAATCACAATTTTCTAAAAACTTTTCTATGTAAAGTGTAGCTGAGGGGGGAGGAATTTTCTTCAAAATCTTCATCCTTGAAAGACATTAACCGTAAATACCAACTTTGGTTTCTAACCGACTTTTCGTCTTTGAGTATACTGCCCAGAGAGGCACACACACACACACACACACACACACACGCACGCACGCACACACACAGATTTTTTTTAATTCAGGGGGACTCAAAACAAATATTTCTGGTTAAATCTCGACATCGACTTTTTTGGGTGGAATACAATACTTCCTCTACTTACTATACTTAGTAGAGAAAATAAAGAGGAATATCTGCTTTCTTTTAGAGAAAAGTATTTGAAAATTAAAGAGAAAATAAAGAATATCTCGCAAATATCTGTCCTCACAGAAAAGTTTGACATAAAGTGTGCTTTAACTAAGAATATACATCCTGTGTAGTAAGATTTTGTTTATCTCTTACGGTTTACCAGCCATGCAAAAGTTGTATACACAACGAAGAGGGCTTCGGGTGCTATTCCCAGAAAGTTCAGGATATAATTTCATTTTTCATGAAAATAGCTTAAACATGAGGTATTTTAATCAAAATCGTTAGGGCTATTTTTGAGAACATCACAATATTCGGAAAAGTTTCCATGTAAAGGGTAGTTTGACTTGAGGTGATTTTCTTGAAAATTCTCGTGTCATATCCTTGGGAGATGCTGAACTTAAATACCACGTCTGGTATTTAACCTTTTAAGCTATGCTGTTCACACACACAGCGCGCGCGCCGGAATTTTCTTTGTTTATAATGCGAGTATAAATAAGCGTTTTCTCTCTTAATTTTGCGGCTAGAATTTTTTAACGTGGATTCTGTACTTATGATTGGAGGCGGTTCACATTAATGAATGAAACGGACGACATTTCTATACATAGGTTGATTTTCAGAACCCTCGAGTCTATATGTTTGGATATTATTGTTAATTACTCAATGGTCTTGATGATATTGTGAAGAATAATTCCCAGAACCGTTAGGTCAGCGACTCTATGATTAGGAAATGTACTCGTTTAGGGCATTCTTTGAAACAGCGTATGTCACGCGGGCTTAATTGATAACGGTGACCGCCATGAGAGACTGTAAAATTTGCTCCATGGTTAACAAGGAGCCGAGGAGGATTTCGGCACTTAAGCACTCAGTCGCCTGAAAATATCCAGGAGGTAGGGGTGACGCGAAGGACATAGTGGCCAGTTCCGAAGCAGCAGGGTCCCTAACGTCTCCAGATATTACGTCCTGACGTCATCAGGAACCTCACACCGAACGCCAGAGCAGACAGTTCCACAAAGCAAATCCCACCACCACATTCATCTGTCATTCATTCGCCTGATCCTTAGATATTGAAGCATGATAACTTGATAAGGAAATGGGAGACACCAGAATTCGTGTCATTATACAGGTGGCCCATATAAACTGTTACAGGTGAATATCTCTTAAACGAACAGAAAAAAACTAAATGCCAAGAATTCCAAATCTTATAGGAGCAAGGGGCCTTCCAAATTGTGATATGGAAAAAATTTTCATGAGGCCTCTTATGTGGCTCACGGGGCCCAACATCAGACTTTTAAATGAAACCATGGTAATTATTTTGTATACTCTGGTTCCCACAATAAACTAAGCAACTTTTATTAAAACATTTCTTTTTTTAATGAATTGTTGATTTGTTATAGGATGTTTTTATTAAAACATCTCCCTTATGAACTCGATGATAAAATAAAGTATCAAATGAAAGAACAAGTTAGTAGACACAGTGTGCATTATTGGGCACCTGAAAACCACAAATGAATTAAAACTGCCTTTTCAGCATCGTTGGTCACTAAAGGTTTGGTGTGAAAATCTTGATAATCTTATCATTCACCCTTTCTTCTTTGAAGGCTTAAACACGACACAGTTTTATTATCCCCAAATAGTCCAAGTGTGTGAAGTCAGGTGAACGAGGAGGCCAGATGATAGGTCCAGCACGTCCAATCCACCTATAACCAAATTTCTCATTTACATGTAGGCGTGTGCATATTGCAAAACGTGGTGGTGCACCATCCTGTTGATACCACATTTCTCTCCTCACACCGAAGGACACGTTTTCCAATAAGGGAAGTATTTCACGGTTGAGAAAATGGCAATATGATTCAGCAGTAATTGTCCCTTCAAAGGAATAAGGGCCGATGACAAGGTTATCAATATTTCCACTCTAAACATTTAGCGACCATCGATGCTGAAAAGGCACAGTTTTCATTCGTTTGCGATTTTCAGAAACCCAATAATGCATATTATGTCTACCAGCTTGCCCTTTCATTTGATATTTTATTTTCTCACCGAGTCCACGAGGGAGAAGTTTTCAATGAAAATATCCTATAACAACTTAATAGTACATTTTAGAAAAAATATGACGTGTTGCACTAACATGACTTTCTCTACTCTTGCAGCAACCATTCTTATGAACTCTTATTCTTCTATCTTCTTCGTGATAATTGAAATAAACATTTGCAGAAGTTATCGTTTCCTTGCAGATGCAAGGGGAATATGGGAATACAGAAGGCTTTCAGCGATAGTAAAATGTTTTAAAGCTTTCAAATTCCGTTCTCTTTGCACGCCTAACATAAAAAATTAATAGCGATGCGCCATTTGACATTAGTATAAGTTGTCCTAAACTTATACAAATAACAAGGAATATCTCCGAAATGGTTCACTGTATAAACAATTTATTCGGCCATAAATTGTGTGTTTTAGCGAGATCTACATTTTTTGTATAGTAAGATTTTGTCTCTTACGGTTTACAAGTTATTCAAAAGTAATCCAGAGTAAAAAGGACTACACAGGCTATAGCCAGAAAATTCAAAATATACATTTCGTTTGTCATCAAAATATCTTAAACATATGGCATCTTAATCAAAATCGTTAGAGCTATTTTCAAGAAAATAAAAATGTTCCATGTAAAGGGTAGTTTAGGGTGGAGCAATTTTCTTCAAAATCTTCTTGTCGCATCCTTGAAAGACATTAAACTTAAATACCAACTTTGGTTTTTAACCGACTTTTCGCTTTTGAGTTATGCTGTCCACAGACACACACAGATTCTCACACACACACACGGACCTTTTTTCTAAAAATGTTTTTATTTTTTTATTCAGGGGGCCTCAAAACATATTTCTGGTGAAATCTCGACATCGAATTTTTGGGTGGAATACAATACTTCCTCTACTTAGTAGCAGAGAAAGTAAAAAATGTGTTTTAATAAAAGTTGCTTAGTTTACTGTGGGGAACCAGAATATACAAAACAATTATCATGGCTTCATTTAAAATTCTGAGGTTGGGTTCCGTGGGCCCCAAAAGGGACACCATGAAAATATTTTCCACCACTTAGAAAGCCCCTTGCTCCTATAAAATTTGGAATTCTTGGCATTTGGTCTTTTCTGATCGTTTAAGACATATTCACCTGTAATACTTTATATGCTTGAAATATCATAACTTTTTAAATATAATCTCAGCATTAGTTCTTCATCCCTATAAAGAAATTAAAGTATACAGTATTGAAATCCTACCCCGTAACAAGCGCCAGCAATTAGCAACATGCCTGGCTTCTATATTAAAAAGGACAACGTTGGAGAGCATGGAATAGAAATAATAAATCTACAACATACTTTTTGAGCAATTTGAGCTAATATGGCAGCAATGCCGAAGTAATCCTTTTGAGGAAGAGATAAGATGCCGATAAAGAAATCTTCGTTGATAACCTGGTTTGTGGTAGATATGCGATTCGTGGTTTGCTACAAAGATTAGTGTATGTATGTCGGCTGAGCACAGCAAAGTGATACTGGAGTGGAAGTATGGGCACTCAATAAGGTAACTGTATCACTATTTGGAATATAGTCAAGCCTGTTCAAGATGGAACAGGTTCCTTTTTTTTTTTTTTTTTTTTTTTTTTTTCTGTTTGATGAAGGTTATGTATTATTTATACATTCGGGACTTTTGTTTTCGCATGCGTACTTTAAGATTAATCGAAACACCCTACCAATAGCTTCAATGTGATGTATTTTATTAAAAGTTACTCACTTACCTTAGCACATATACAACTTTATATCCCTGCATAATCCAGTACAGAATATGAATGTTGCATCACGTCAGTCTTTCTGTCATTCAAGTTTTATTCTTTCGTGGTTGCATTTTGCTGCATTTGAATTTTAGCACTAGTTCTTTCATAGAGTTTCTCTTTTTCCTTTAACTCGATCATTTTCACTTTGACGAAAGGGCCACATTTTTACGCGATAACTTTTATTACAAAATGCGTAACTTTTCTCACAATACCGTTCTAACCAATGGATAACACTGTAAGAAAAACACATTTACAATTTCACTTGTTTCCTGTTTGTTTTTGTTTTTATTTATTTATTTTTATTTTTTCCCTGTGCAAAGTATCTCATGAACCTTATGGCCTACACTTACAGTTTTCTCATGCGCTATGTCTCAAAATAAAATGCGAAAACACTTGTAATTTCTTTGGAAGTGCAGTATATCCAAAATAAATGCGTTTTAATACTGCATATTTCCCTTTTAAGCAGTGGAGCAGTTTGTGTATTGTTCAAGAAAAATTACACCTAAAGTAGTTAAATGAATTCTAGCGTGACCGAAACATTTTTCCGAAGTAGACGGAAGGGATTCTTATTCAGTGTCCGAGTTGGGCAGTTTTCACTGTAAGCAGTTTACCTAAAAGTGATGTCTCAAAGTATAGTTGTCTAGTTACATCTTAGAGTAATGATACAAATTGTAATATTATACATTTGTATGCGTATAGTTTTGATAACTTTCAAAATGTTTTATCACATCCTTGGCCACTTTTACCAATTTCTAAAATCGCCATACAAGGGCCACTCAGAAAGCTATAGACCTGACTATACTTATGATAGAAAGAAATGAATTTCCCCTTGGACTGCCTTTTGTTAGTCATCAGCAGATAACGGGTTTTTGTAAGAACCCATCAAGTTAATCGTGCACCTACAACGGGAAGTGGAAGCGCCGGCGACCTTGTAGTGCTCTTGTAAGCAAGTAGAGTGACGGCAGTACAGCCTTCACGCTACCTGCCGGCTCTATACTCCATGCTGTTAATATCATTCCTGTTTACTTGCTAAAACTCCGCTCCCTGGTCATCAGTGAAAGTTTTAGCCCGACCGATCGCAACCTTTATCCCTTGTTGGCAGTAGTCGTGACATAGAAGGATGCAGGTAGTCCTTACACACGATGGAGGTGCAGAGACTTGGTATTGCCGTGAGATAGGTGTGGTTCTTTACCTCTGGGGTCTGCTTTGGCATCTACAGTTTGTCCACCAGCTCATTGTCCCTGGCAGAAATGCAACCAATCAGTACATCGGCAAATAGTTCTAGGTACTCAGTGATATCTGCTTCTAGTTGCACGTAGCGTACGCACAATCAGAAGCACGAGTCCAGCTTCAGATATTGCTGTGTACCTAGAATTATTTATTGTGTACTGATTCACTACATTCCTGCCAGGGATCATGAGCTGGTGAATAGACTGTAAATACGTTCATTTGGCTTTATACAACTCACG
Source organism: Tenodera sinensis (assembly GCA_030765045.1). Classification (NCBI taxonomy): domain Eukaryota; kingdom Metazoa; phylum Arthropoda; class Insecta; order Mantodea; family Mantidae; genus Tenodera; species Tenodera sinensis. The sequence goes on along the minus strand of CM060961.1, from coordinate 25,655,781 downwards.
CGAATAGCAGCTTTATTGCTTAATTTTATTAATTATCTAATTACAAAATGATTTAAGGAACATCAGGTGTATTTTTATTTAGATCCTAAAACTCATTAGTTTGTTTCTTGAAGTAGAATACAGGGTGCATATTTAGCCTATGCGTTGGCTTGTGCTGCTGTCATTTTGTTGCCCTATCGCTCGTTCTTTATATTTTTTCTGCTTATTTGTCGTAAGTAGAGGAAGTATTGTATTCCACCCAGAAAATTGATACCGAGATTTCTCCTGAAATACACATTTTGAGCCTCCCTAGACCCAAAATAAGCATCAAATGTTATATAATGTTATAGAATTGTTATAATGTTATTAACAGTTCATTGGTAGCTATTTATAAAATTAAGATAAAAAATATATCAAAATATCGTAAAAAGCACACCTTACGTTTTTACAACAAAATCTATTTTGTTATAACTTTTTCATTTAAAATGTTAAATAACATATAATGAATCAGTGGAATTTATGTCGCTATAGAACAGGCATGGAAAAGAGGGGTGACAGGAATGAAATCGAGCATTTACCCCCTCTACATACCCCATCACCAAATGCAGGCCACCTCACGTTTCCGATTTTGTGTTCACTTATACACGTCTTTGCAAACAAGGCACATAAATTTCAAGGCGAAACCGAACATAAACGTGGCGTATTAGTTTTGTGATTACGTTACATACATTTTCTTTTGACATAGCAAATACGGTGCTTTATTTTTGCCAGGAGCACAACGTACTTATATTCCCATTCGACTTTGAAGTGTCTTTTTACTCTGTTATGCGACACCATTCTACCACTGACACGATGTGAGGAACTGGCCGGTTCTCTGAGGTAGATAGATAACAACGGAGACGTGGCCTGGTAGCTAACCGTGTGTAGGAGAGTGGACGGGGTTAAAACCACGATGTAGGGAAAGTGACACAATGTGTCGGTTCTGCCCATCTATGCTACAGAACAAACTGTTCATATCAAAATATTATTCTCCACTTTTTAGTTCAGTTTTATTACAGCGTGTTCTGTTAGTTTTTTAAACTTCAATTTATTCTATTACTTCGCATGACCTCTCGACCTGATAAAAACAGTTGAAGGCTGTTTCCATAAGTTAAATGTAACTAGTTCGTATTGCTCAAATTGAAATCGTTTGTAGGCGAATATTTATCGTGAATTACGTAATACGTATAGAAACCGAGCGAGATTGTGTGAGAACATCCGGGAGGTCCTGGTTCGATTTCTGGGACCGCCACTCTAACCATGGATTTTTTCATGGTTGGCAAGGCGAATGTGGTTTTTCTTCTTCCTCAAATTTCCTTATCATCATTGCGCTGACCCTGTCACATGTATCTGAGGTGGACTTACGGGCTGTACAGTGTCGGTCGGTGCTAGACAGATGGCACAGATACCTACTTGCCGTTGGAAAGGTCTATTTGGCCCTACCAGATGAAAGGCTTCTCTCACCCACCTCCGGTGGGTCGAGTTTTCATTGGTTCCGCGAGAGAAGCCTTTTCTGAGCACCGTGACCGGGTCAAGTTTCGGACCTCTGCACGTCTGTGAACCGACCCGCCTGCGGTCTACTACAAGCTCCTGCGGTTTCTTTTCCTCACCTTAAAATCTCGATACCGAAGTTTCACTGGAAATATATAGGTTTAGAGATTCCCTGAAATAAAAAAAGTCTGATATATTGCACTCATGTGACTTTCTCTACTCTTGTACTAACCATTCTAACAAACTCTTCTTCCTATACCTTCTTCATGTTAGCTGAGATCAACATTTGCAGAAATGATCTTATTGCTTATTTCCTTGTAGGTGCAAGGCGAATATTAGAATACAGTAGGCTTTGAGTGGTAGTCAAATCTTTTAAAGTTTTCAAATTCCGTTCTCTCTGCACGGCTAATATAAAAAGTGAATAACCATTTTCTTTTGACGAAAGTTTGTTTTGCAAAACTCACACAAATAACAAGGAATATCTCCGAAATGGTTCATTCTACGAAAAAAATTATTTGGAAATAAATTGTGTATTTTAGCAAGATCTACATTTTTTGTACAGTGAGATTTGGTCTATCTCTTATGGTTTACCAGTTATACAAAAGCTATTCAGAATAAACAGAACCACATGGGCTCTAGCCAGAAAATTCAAAATGTACATTTCGTTTGTCATAAAATATCTTAAACATATGGATTTTAATCAAAATCGTTAGCCATTTTCGAGAAAATCAAAATGTTCGAAAAATGTTCCATGTAAAGGGTAGTTTAGAGTGGAGAAATTTTCCTCAAAATCTTCGTGTCGCATCCTTGAAAGACATTAAGCTTAAATACTAACTTTGGTTTTTAGCCGACTTTTCGTTTTTGAGTTATGAAGTCCACAGACTGACAGACACACACACACACACACACACACACACACACACACACACACACACACACACACACACACACAGAGAGAGACAGGCAGACAACAGACAGACAGAAAGGCAGGCAGAAAGACAGACAGACCACACACACATGAACCTTTTTGTAAAAATGTTTTTTTCTTATTCATGGGGCCTCAAAACATATATCTCCGGTGAAATCTCGACATGGAATTTTTGGGTGGAATACAAATTTTCCTCTACTTTACTATAGGTAGTAGAGAAAGTAAAAAAGCATTTTTATAAAAGGAGAGTCCGTATGTGTGATCTGTGTGTGACTCTGTGTTTCTGTGTGTGCCTGTCTGTCTGTATTTCTGTCTGTGAGCAGTATAAACCAAAAACGAATTAGTTGGTACCTGTTAAAGTTCAGTCTTCCAAGGATGCGACATGAAGATTTTCAAGAAAATCCCCCAATGTCTACTGTCTACTGAGTTTTACACGCAAAAGTTTTCGAACATTTTATTTTCTCAAAAATGATTCTTACAATTTTGGTTAAGGTATACAGGTTTAAGATATTTTCATTTTTTTTCTTTTTTTTTTAAATTTAACTTGATTACTCTCCCCTTATGTAGGACTTAGAAGCCTATGCTCAGGTTCGGACGCCTGTCGGGGAGCAGACGAACCTATGGACCGGACAGAGTGAACACCTGGAAGCGGAAGGTCAGACAAGCACCACGCATGAGAGTGAGGAAGAGGATGTTATGAAATGCAGGCGAAATCGATGAATGGAAAGGTGATGATGGAATTGGTGGAATGAGAATCCGGAAAAAAAAAAAAAAAAGACCCGCCTAGATGATGCTTCGTCCACCACGTATATCATCGGGTCCCTGGGATCTAACCCGGGCCGCCTAGCTGATAGGCGAACGGTCTAACCGCTCGGCTACGACGCTGCGTATACGAATCTTGAATCTTCTGGAATAGCCTACGAAGCCCTATTCATTCTGAATGACTTTTGCCTAACTGGTAAACCGTAAGAGAACCTTAACTACACAAAGAATATAGATCAGATTCGAACATGCAATTTATGTGTCAAATAGTTGTTTTTATTTTGTTATTTTTTGAGGGGGTTCAGCGATTTTCGCTATATTGTTATATGTTTGCAATAGCAAATCTCAAATTGGAAGTCAGTTGTAACTCCGGTGAATTCTCGATATCGAATGTCTGGAGGAAATGCAATATCTTCTCTAAATGCTAGTACGTGTTAGAGAAATTAATAAACGAAATGGATAGTGGTGGGAAGAGAAAACCGTGTGAGTTTTGTGAGTCAATTTTGTTTTATTGTGTTTCTTCTGCAAACTGTCATACTGCATCGTAAAATATTTCCAAATGTCAAGCTATGGGCTGTAATTGGACACATAAAAGTATTATATTTATAGAGGAAATGAAACTTTGGCGCATGTAACCTTCTTTCTGATTTGGATAGGAAATTAAAGCAGTTATATAAGGATGGGAAACCTCCGAGGCCGACCACTAGGGTGATTTACATACGAAGTACATCACTGTCCGAGCACTAGCACTGCATTTCTCGCCGCAAAGCGACAGACAACATGATAGCATTGTGCGACGAAGTTCGTGTTTAATGGGACATCTATCTGTGAAGTGATGGAACTACCTAGCGGGACGTGAATCTTACTGGTGAGGGTGAGTCATGTTTATTGTCAAGGTAATGCGGCTCTTAGGTCGTATGGCACTGTGCCATAAATGTCATTGCTTTCAGAAGTTTCTCATGAATAGAGTGCATTTTTTGTGTGCGTGTGAAATATTTTAAAAGTTTGCAGAATGATCAGGTTAGTTTGTTAGGTGGTTCATTTCATAAAAATCTGATGTGTAGCATACATATAACTTTCCCTATTCACTTTTCAACAAACCATTCTTCTGCCTACTACTTATTGAGATAATGTTTCGATACACATATATACATTTATTATATGTATAAGATATGAGAATCTATGTATGAGAAAGTGTGGTGCACTCTAGAGATTACGGAATGGAACAAATGATCATCTCTATTGGAAAGCCAGAAAACTGATGGCAAATGGTCCACAAGTCTAGAGCATTAGATTAAATAAATAATACATGTATAAAAAGGTACAGTAGGCTAAAGCGATAGTCAGGTTTTAAAAAAGACAATCGCTATCTGATGGCTTTAAAATATGCTCTTTGGATGACCGCCAGAAAAAAAAAAAAAAAGGAATAGCGAGTTACCACTTGAAAACATCATTACATACATATGATTTTCTCTAACTAGTATAAGTTATTACTTTCTCTAATTCGTACTTAAAGCAGAGGAAGTAGTGTACTCCACGGAAAAGTTCGGTGTCGAGATACAAGAGAATACAAGTTTTGAGGCCCTCTGGACCCCCAAAGAATCATCTTTAGGAACAGGTCAGTGTGTGTATGTTATGTGTGTGTGTCTCTGTCTGTCTATCTGTCTGTCTGTGTGTCTGAACTTAACCCCTCAGTGACATCATCTACTTGGATAAAAACAAAATATCCGGTATGCACCAAGCTTGGTATATTTGAAAGATGCAACATGACTTTCAAAAAATTCCAGAACTCCAAAGTATCCTTTACTTGACATTTTTGGATACTATTGATTTTCTCAAAAATGGCTCAATAATTTTTATTGAAATACATGTTCAAAATGTTTACATCTTGAATTTTTTAGGAATGTCCTGTGAACTCCTCTTCATTCAGTAGGATTTTCATAGATATTTATGGCTCATAACCATACGAGATGGACAAAAACGTATTTTGCAAAATAATAATTAAAAAACGTGGAAATGTTTAAAGTATTCAATTTATCTAAACTAAATTTTATAATGCCATTCATTATCCACTTCCGAAGAAAACGTTGGTTTGAATTTTGCATTGCTTAAGTCATTTTATTATTTTTATCTTCTGTTATAGTAAATACAGTAAGTATTTTGCATTCCACTCAAAATTCATCACCGAGATTTCATCGGAAATGCACGATTTCAGGCCCGTGAAAAATATCATGTATGTGTGTGTGCGCGCGCGTGCGTGCGTGCGTGTGTGTGTGTGTGTGTGTGTGTGTGTGTGTGTGTGTGTGTGTGTCAGTCAGTCTGTGGACTGCGTAACTCAAAAACGAAAAGTCGCCTAAAAACCAAAGTTGGTATTTAAGCTTAATGTCTTTCAAGGATGCGACAGGAAGATTTTGAAGAAAATTCCTCCACCCTAAACTACCCTTTACATGGACAATTTTCGGAAAATTTTGATTTTCTTGAAAATGGCTCGAACGATTTTGATTAAAATGCCATATGTTTGAGATATTTTTATGACAAATGAAATGTATATTTTGAATTTTTTGGCTATAGCCTACGTAGTCCTGTTTAGTCTGGATCACTTTTGCATAACTGGTAAACCGTAAGAGATAGATCAAATCTTACCGTACTAAAATGTAGATCTTGCTAAAATGCACAATTTATGTCTGAATAAACTTTTTTGTAGAGTGAACCATTTCGGAGATACGCCTTGTTATTTGTGTGAGTTTTGGAAAACATACTTCTGTCAAATGGAACATCGTTATTCATTTATACTTTCTCTACTGGTAAGATGGTCTGGATGACTTTTGAATAACTCGTTGACCATAAGAAATAGACAAAATCTTACTGTATAAAAATGTAGATCTCGCTAAAGCACACAAGTTTGTGTTTCAATAAATTTTTTGTAGAGTGAACCATTTTGGAGATATTCATTGTTATGTGTGTCAGTTTCGGAAAACTTAAAACTTTCGTGAAATGGTACATCATTGCAAAGCAAAGAGAACGGGATCTCAAAGCTTTAAAATATTTAACTATCGCTCAAAGTCTACTGTATTCTAATATTCCCCTTGTACCTACAAGGAAATAAGCAATAAGATAATGTGTACAAATGTTTATCTCAATTAACACGAAGAATATATAGGAATAAGAGTTTGTAAGAATGGTTAGTACAAGAATAGAGAAAGTCATGTGAGTGCAACACATCAGATTTTTTGAGTAATTATTTCTTATTATTGGTTTGAAGTTTCAAACACATTTTCTTCAACTGGGAAGCAGTTATTCTCTCTCCCCTCTCTGTCTCTCTTTTTCTCTCTTATCGGGGTCAAATTTGAGATAGTGAAAGGTTCTTTAAAATCTGATTATAGCTTTAGTTTATGTATCCATGACGAAATTAGTAAGTGTGAATCGAAAGTATATTTGGATTAACAAGAAGTAGCTAGAATAATATGTTTTTGTAAAAAAGTTGGAGAAGAATGAATAAAGGAATTCATGTGAGTACAACACATCATATTTTTACTTTCTCTACTATTTAGAGCATTAAATAGAAGTATTGTACCTATTCCGTGCAACATTTCGATGCTGAGATTTCACCGAAATGTAGATTTTGAGATTCCCTGAAATCCTCCAAAATGCATTTTTAGAAAAAGATGCACTGTTCGTCCATCTGTCCGTCTGTAAACAGTGTAATTCCAAAGCGAAAAGTAGATTAAATAGTAAACCTGTATTTGAGTTCAGAATCTTCCAGGGATGCAAGTCGAAGGTTTTCAAGAAAATCTTCCCACCCAAACTATTCGTTACATCAGAGGTGAGCAACTGGTGCTCCCTGAACGCAGCCTGATCACGGTCTTGCACCGATAACTGTATATTTAGCAAGTATAAAAAATAAAAGTCGCTCGAGGTATCCCGTGAGTCGCTCAGGCCTGCCTTACGTGGAAAAAATTTCGAAAAGTTTTATTTTCTCAAAAATGGCTCTATTAATTTTGATTAAAAGATATGTTTACGACATTCTCATCATAAATAAAATGTTTATCGATACCAGAATTAACTGGTAAGGTTAATACTTTCACAAAGAAATTATGGAGAAATAATTGCAATAAATAACTTCCATGGTTAAAATCAATGCATAACGTAAGAAGTGTGTGTTCCAAATTTGTCAGGCAATGTCATTAGCAAGGAAAGTTTCAAATATGTGTAGCTAAGGCAATTAGGAGTTCCAGTTAGCTCAACTAGCAAAACATCCATTAACTCAAAAGTCCCGCTACTTAGAATCCAGCACGTTCAGAAATTAGCGTTGCAAATACACACGTAGGCTAGTCTGAAAACTAGGAAGCCGAAAGTATTCTTAGAATTTAAAAAATAACAGGGTAAAAATTGTGTTTCAGGTGCGAATAAGAAATTAAGATTTAACAACGGATGAAGTAGAAACTTTGGTAGGGTAGCGATCAAGGGACTTGTGTTTATAAGGAGATTCTATTTGTAAAATTCATGCCCCTTTTTGATGTATTTTGTGTCTTAAGGAAATGTTTTACTGCTATCAATTATCGGCAGTCCATAGCGATTGAAGATCGCGCTCTACTTATACATACCTGGTGGTCGCCGCAAGGGAACTTTCCGCTTAACATTTCAGGCAACTTACGCTCCTCATTATGGAAACAGTTATTTTAAACCTTGAGTTTTTGATACGTTTGAAGTTAGATGCTATACCTAACGCTTCAACAGTTGCAATTTCTCATGCTAAGATTTAGAAACAGTTTAATTCCATATCCTCAAATATGTCAGCAACTCGCCTCAAATAGCTCACCTGCTAGTCTCCGTTAATTTGATTAGCCAACTTAACTAGTACAGTCTATTCAGTCTATTCTCACACTCACCCACGCATACCATGAAAAAGGAGATCCCATAGGTTAGCACTCTAGCACTCGGCAGCAGAATCATCAAGACGGAGACAATGGAGACGGCATGAAAGTGTCGCATGCAGACACAGTATCAATATCTTGAATTTTCCGGGAGTCATCTTATAGCTCCTCGTCATTTCGAATGACTTTTGCATAATTAGTAAACCTACACCAAGTACATAGTTGTTAAAGTACATAATTGATGCCAAATAAAATGATTATGATTATTACTGTTATTGCTGTTGCTGCTGTTGTTAATATTATTTTACTTATTATATTTAGCTAACCTCCTACGAGGTACTCGTCAGTTTTTTCAAATACTTATTCTACTTTCAAAGCGTAGTAGTCATTTTTTTTTCAATCCCGACGCGCGGCACAATGTTAATATTCCCATTGCTAGAAGAGGAGTGTTTTTAAGAGGCCTAAGGTTGTTGATATGTGAAAATTCTAGCCATAACCTATGCGCATTCTTGTGAGAGGAACGCAGTCGTTAATGAAGATATATAAACATGCCTGCTCAGACGTTTTCTTGTCAGAGGCCTACAGATTGTGGTAGAGAAAGCAGGATAGGCGATAACAGCGCTCAGTTAGACACTAATTTCGTAATTAACGTGTTCATTTGTTTTCCCTGTTTGGCAGCGTTGCTCCCCAGTGTGATATCATCACCGTATCCAACATTTGAATGAAGTAATTAGGAAGTGTGTACTAGAAGGCCTTGCTGACTGATTACCTCCTACGGGGACATCTCTACATTGGTGCTCCGTTGTTGTGCAGAAAACAATTTTCTCTACCACGTACTGAGTAGGAAAAGAAGGAACTGCATTCCATCCAAAAATTCGATGTCAAGTTTTCACCGGGAATGTATGTCTTCAGGTCATTTGTAGAAAAATGTCAAGTGCTCCGTGTATATGTAATTCTGTGAACAGAATAACTCAAAAATGAAAAGTAGGATGAGTACCAAACTTGGTGTTTGAATTCAGTGCCTTCCAAAGATGCGACATGTAGGCTTTTGTGGAGTAATACCGCGAAAGGTTTTTATGACTATAATTTTGCCAGCGCGAGGCGGTAACCTCGAGTGGTATTTGTTTAGAGCATTCCACGAAGTAATAATTCATTTATTTAAAGCTATTTAACATTCATATTTTTTAAAGGTAAACAACTTACAATAATATTCATACATTTTAATTACGATTTATTTTCACATTTGCACAGCTAGTCCAGGAGGCTGTGAGAAAAACTCCGCTGTGAATTCGTGACCTCTCGCTGCAAAACATCTGAAACTGATTTTATACACATGACCTGCTCTTTTCCGTATCTTTTGACTTCGCCTCTTTACTTAAAATATCAATATCCTCACTAGAATATTCGCCAAATATTTTGTCTGCCATTTTTTAATGATCCGCTAATTGTTTTTACTGCGCATGGATACTTCAGATGTTCAGAAACGGAAGAAAATGTTTAGGTTGGCGGAACTGCAACGAAGAGGTGATAAAACCAAAGCGTTACCACGACCAAGAGAAGATAATCCGAGATGAGTGGAGTAGTCAAAAAATGTTTCCAACTCAAACCACTCTTTAAATTAAAAATGTTGTCGAAGTGTTTGATTTTCCCAAAAACGACTAATGATTTTGTTTAAAATACCATATACAGACTGTTAGGGGTATCAGAGCAGATATTTGTACTGGTAATTGAGGACAATATTACATTGCTTTATTTACAGACTTATAAGTTTACTTATTAAGTGGTGTGTTTTCAGGTTGGTTAGTAAGCGTGGCACAGAAAACATGACACAGAGGTGGAACGAATGCAATAACGTGGTAACGAATGCTGTGTTGACACTGAGTTCGAATGTTTTCTGCAAGGCCAACGACCTCGCATTATGTAGGCCAGTTGGTCGCACATTGAAGTGCGAAGCAAAGTGGTTAGCATATAATCTAGAGTTGTTCATTTTTCAGCGCAGTTGCGACCATACAAAAACATCAGGCAGTAAAACATGATTAGACTAAGGGAAAACTGTTAGGTGAAGAGAAAAGACAGTTCACACACCGAAGTGGTTGCATATTAAGGTACCATTTATCAAAATATCTACACTATATCCCTAAGGCCCTGTGTTTAAGATTTTTTATTGACAAACAGATTATACTTGTGTTTTGAAATTTCTGGAAATACCTGTGGAGTCCTCTTCATTTGGGAGGAGTTTCGTATAACTGTACGCGTTAAAGAGAAGATCGAAACGTGCTATACAAAAGTTTAGGTATATTTAGAACACACAATTTATTTCAAACAACTGTTTTATAACATTGGCCATTTCCAAGAACCTGGGTTCGATTCCTGGGTGGGCAGTTGGAAGTTTTCTCTAGCCAAGATCCTCCCCAGGATCTGTAAGAATGAGTGTGTGAATGTGAGTGTGTGTGTTTGTGTGTGTGTGTGTGTGTGTGTGTGTGTGTGTGTGTGTGTGTGTGTGTGTGTGTGTGTGTGTGTGTGTGATATACAAAAAGCCAAATTTCCAAAAACCTACTGTATACAAGTTAACTGGGATGAGTTCCAAAGGAAAAATCTGATGTGTTGGACTCACATGACCTTCTCTACCCTTGTACTAACTATTCTTACAAACTCTTTGTTAGCCGAGATAAATATTTGCAGAAATTATCTTATTGCATACAATTCCTCTCCATATTTTAAAAGTTCTATATTAGCTACCATAATACCAATCTTTAAGAAAGGAGAAAGAAACATGCTCCAACTATCGTGGTGTAAGCCTCCATTATAAGCTAATGTGAACATTAAGTCCATGACCGAATTCAATATTTTAACATGGTAATAGTCTACTAGGTTTATAAAGTGATGCCTTTGAATGTGGATATTTAAAGGAAAATATTAATTTTGGGATGACTCACTGACATTTAAAGTAGGCGTATTCCCTGTTTTATTTTCAGCAATTGTAATTAATATCTCATAAAGCATTCAATTGCAAAATTTTAATCATATTGTAGCGTTAGTAAGACGGAATTAAAAATTACAACGCTACGTGAATTAAACATAGTCATGCAATTTGCTGCTCTAAGTGAGAAGCTTTATCACAAAAAATTTCATTAATTTATATAACCTTATATTTCGCAGAGGATATGTAAATAATTATTATTGTCGCTTATATACAAAAAACAAGAAAAAATAAAAACACGCGCTGAATGACATCCACTGGGGAATAGCAGTAACACGCTTTTAGCGACTTAGCTACATGAAGACGGAAACTAGATCTTGCTGATTAAGCTTACGTTTGTAAGACTAGCGCCCAACACTGGAGTCGTTTTTATATATAGTCCACAACTTAATGGAAACACAGTAAGAATATGTTTCTACATGTGCACTGAAGTTGAATTTGCAGTATTTACCGGTTAATGTAGGATTGCTGAAATATTGCTTTTCAAAATTGCTAGGTGAGCCAATGGCTGCCATACCTCTGAGCATCAAGGGAAGCATATGACTATAGGAGGCGCAGGTTGCTCGTGCTAAAGGTCAATTACGCGTACTGACACACTGCGATAGCAAAATGCACAGTTGCAACATTTGCGTCCCTTTCAGACTTCTGTTACATTTGAGAGGTAGAACTGAAACTGAAAAATGCAATGCCACAGCTGGAATTTTAACTACAGACCCTTCTGCTACTTTTTTACATATTCATCCATTATTTTTTTGTTCGTTTATGCACTTAATTGTGATTGCTTTAACAGCTTTTTCTCACGCTGGGACGATAAATATATTTGATATAAGAAAGCTAGAGTACTTGATCATATTTACTTGGACTACATTACTTTTATTCCTTTCTCTTAATTGTATAAATATATATTAACACAGTTGATACTGCATACGATCCCCACAAAAAGAACGAAAGAAGGAAATACAAGCACAACAATGAAACATTATTTACATTGATATGATATGCACATTGGCATTTACTCAATCTTAGTATCTTATAGTTTCTGTTTCTTCTTCTTCTTCTTCTTCTTCTTCTTCTTCTTCTTCTTCTTCTTCTTCTTCTTCTTCTTCTTTCTCCTCCTCATCCTCCGATGACGACGAAGAAGCCACCTAAATATTTCAAAATTCACGTACGATTTTGTTTTCATCGCACTTCGTCTTTGTTGGAGTTGTATTTTTCTAAATATCTAATTTAATAGTCCTTATTACTGTACATCTGGGAACGCCATTTGCAGCTGCAGTATGTACAATTGGCGGGTACCATTTGCCGTTCCCTTCTGTAATTGTACACAATTTGAATAATGTGTGCCGTGTAGGTACTGGTTTCCACGTCCTATAGGCGAGAAGTTCGCTTTATAAGTGGCAGATGTATTACCTATTTCCCTTGGCCGCCACATATTTACACAGGTATAAGAGTTTTGTGCAGTGTCTGTTGTGCGCCACTACTCATATCAGAATGACTGCATAAACCTTTCAACTCTGCCTGTTCGTTTTGATTCCTACACACGCGCCGGCCACGCGATGTCCTTATCTCCCCCTTCCACTGTCTGAACAAAGTATAATTTCACTCTAATACCATCAACACAAGAACGCCTGAGTATTAGGTGACTCTTCGCGCAGGTTTCAATGGACTTGAGTATGTACTTTTGTGAAAGATAGTGCAATTATGGGCAAAATAAAAAACAGTGAGTTACGTTGTTCACAGACAGATGCACATACACGCGCGCGCGCACGGACCTTTTTCTAAAAATGTTTTTCTTGGGATTCAGGGGGCCTAAAACATTTATTTACGATGAAATCTCGACATCGTAATTTTGGGTCGAATACAATACTTCCCCTATTTACTATACGTAATAGAGAAAGCAAAGCGATATTTGTTATTATGGTTCGAATTTTTCACTTGTCTGACATTTTTAAAGTCTTGGCGTATCAGTTGTTTCTCGTAGTGCCAGCATACAGCTTGGCTTTTTAAAACATCTGACTATCGATTCGGTGTCCTCTATCTCATTTGTACTTAAAGCGAATAGAGTAATGAAATTATTTCTGCAAATGTTATCTTGATTACGTTGAACTAGATAGAAAACAGATTTTCGTAGGAATAGTTTGTAGAAGCTATATGGAAATAAACAATAGACGGTTAGAAAGTCGTGTGAATGTAACATCAGAATTACATATACTGCAAAATGGTATAACAAAACTTTTCTATTACCGATTGTCTGGAAGTAGACATTTTCAATATATGTGTGTGAAATATGACCAGATTCTGAAACTGCAATACTTAAGCACACTGAAGAATTAGCATCTTGAACGAGGAATGCTACAACAGAGGCTGAAGAATCTCTCCCTGCACCTGTTTGTAATGTAGTTTTTTTCTATCACGAGTACTAAATTATCTGGCATTCCCGAGTCATTCCTCATTTGCTGAAACTCAAGACTGTCTCAATCCGACGCCGCAATTCGTGCTGCATGTTAATTGCCAGGATGTAAACAAGCCAGGGTTTTATGACCGCCACTCACAAAAACCGGTAATTTCTTTCTTTCTTTTTTTTTTTATTCTAACCAAACAATTGGTCGGGTCACCGGTGTCACATTTCCTTTTTCAGGGCATTGCAAGATGAAACTTTTTGCTTGCACTTGGTCTCCATTTACGTCATTGGGATTGGCTACATACATTCTGGATTATTCCTGACAGCACCGGTTGACATTAAGATAATGGCTTCACTGTAACTGTTATATTAGTGTAACTGTTACACCAGTGAACTCAGTAACCGTTACGACGAATTACTAGTAACTGCTTTTACTTTCTATTCACTTACGTATAGTAAGTAGAAGTACTGTATTCCACTTAATTCGATACTGGGATTTCACCAAAAATACACGTTTTGAGGCTTCCTGAATCCAAAAAAGCACGTTAGCAAAACAGTTGTGTTTGGAGGTATGTTGCTCGCGCCGAACCTATGTGACCGTCCATCCGTCTGTCTGTGAACAGTATAACTCAAAAACGAAAAGATGGTTAAATACCACCCTTCAGCATCTTCCAGGATACGAAGGAAGATTAAAAAAAATAATAAATAAATAAATAAAAATTTTTAAAATAATTTAAAAATTCCTAACCCCAAACTATCCTTAACATAGACATCTTTTCGTCCCTTTTGATTTTCTCAAAAATGGCTCTAACGATTTTGATTTAAAATACCGTATGTTTAAGATATTTGCATGACAAATAAAATGTATGTCTTGAAGTTTCTGGGAATAGCCAATGAAATCCAATTTATTCAGCATAAATTTTCTATAATTGATAAACCGTGCTAAGAAAGAGACAAAATCTTTCTGCCTAAAATGTATTCTCGTTAGAACACACAGTTTATATCAAATACATTTTTACTGCCTTAACCATCTCCAAGATATTCTTCATTATTGATTTGTATGCTTAAACTTTTTTTTCCAAGTGAGAAATACTGGTATTCGTTTCTTCTCGTGGTCGTGTAAACAACATGATATTTCAAAGTCATTACATAACATAACAAGGAGTAGGTACAAGAACAGCTTTTGTAAGAATATGAGTGGTTTTAGAAGAGAGAGTATAGAAAGTCGTGTCTCATGTGAATGCAACACATCAGATTTTTCAGTGGCGTAGCCTATCAGATTCGGGTACACCTATAACCCAACGAATATTGTAAAATTGGTTAAAATATAATCCAACCTAAACAGAATTGCCCTTCAAAGTTTTCTCTTTTATCAGGGTCTGAAAGAAATGCTGGATAATACGTAGATGGTATCCCGTGCGTAATAAGATATTTACAATTTAACTAGATATTTCCATATATTAGAGTAAGTTTCATATACCTAGTACAAGAATTCTTCATTTCACCAGAATGCAAGAACGACAGATTAGGCAGGGACATACTGATGTCGGGAATAATAAAACTATATAGCATCTTCTTTGTAGACCTATTCTTGTGCAAAAGTCATAAAACATCATACCAAGGTAACTAGAGAAAGAGACATCATACATTGTTAGCAGAACGTCTGTTAGATTGACCGTTATACGACAAGAGGGCGGGAGCAGCAGTTTAATTACCCAATGAGAAATCTCGAAACAACTCAATTTAAAATATACCGCATCCAATAGAAATTCAATATTTTGGCAAGTTAGAGTAGGGAGGTTTGAAATAGTTTTAGCATGGCAGTCTGGCTAAAATCCTACAGAGAACACGACGTAAAAGTATCTTTAAGTGATAGAAAGTTTCAGTGCTACAAGACAAGGTATGAACAGGAAACAAAAATCGTACGCTACAAGATAAATTTCGGCATTAGACAAAATTTGAACTGCAAGATTTATTTCGATTCTTTTTCGGCGTCAGGCTAAATTCCATCCAAGATTCCTTTAGGCCATATCATCTTATGTTTATTCGGCTATATACGTTCTTGATGACGGTAAAGTGAGGCTCAGGACACCGAATCATTTGGTATATTTATTGAAAGTCGGTCTATATTTATAATGTACAGGGTATTCAAGTTTTAGTTGCTGAACATTGTAATAAAAGTGCAATTGTTTTTCCCTTCATTTCATTTATCAATACTTCTTTCAATCCACTCTCCGATAACCACTCATTTTTCCCCGACCCATTAAGCAGTCTCAAAAAACGGACGAGGCAAGAACAAGAGGACCCAAGGACGAGAAGACTATTAATTTAACAGTAAAATCAATAAGTATATAGGCGCCCTAAATTCAAACAATTTACGTCACAATACTATGAACATGATGCAAAAGAGAGTCTACTTTCTCTCAGAACTTACATCTGCAAATCAAATGAACCTCTCTTCAACATTTATGTACAGTTGGGCCGTTCTTTGTTTCCAGTTCGGCATATTTGATTCTAGCTTTGCGGTAGCTTGAAGCGGTCGCTTTGTAAGGAACTAAACGTGTAAAATAAAAATTTCTAATAATTTTCTTTTAGCTCCTCTCCAGGGTGAGACACTTTCGTACCTTTCCGGTGCCACAGGTTACGATCACACCGACATTAGGACAAGGTCAGACACTGGGTATGTTATGCCAATGTTCTTATAAGGGAACAACCGCTCCAGGATGCATAGTGCAGTGATTGCGAATAAAGAATCTAACTCTGGATTAATTTGTAATTGAAATGTATCTACAAGTATGTCTCAAGTGTAGGACTATAGCTACGTATACAATTGTGGAGGTGTTAGATTCAATGCATTTCTCTATAGATGGAGAAAACATTACATCTAAAGTGTGTTTTACAAGTTTTGCTTTTGAAACACTGAAAATATACATGATCACACGTGCAACAGGCTACGAAAATAATAATGTTTATGCATAAATTTATGAATGGTGTAAATAATTTAATCTGTCACACATAATTCAAGTTCTTATTGTGTTGTCCCTTTTACTATTTCAGTGTGCAATTTAATAGCTACTCTGTATCTTATTGTAATTCCGCATACATTATCAAATTAGCTGCTCATCTACAGGTGCACGTTTACTTTGTATGTACGTGACTGTATGTCGTTTGATTGCGATAAGAGGAAGCTTTATTTACGTTGTCGCTGATCGGTATTTTGCGGGCTACGTCCATGTGCAGTAAACCTGAAGAAGCAAGTACTGAAATGCCTCGTGCTGTAATCTCCCCCCCCCCCCCCCCCCCCACCACCCACCTTCTATACTCTGTTCATTTAGACTAGAGGAGACATAAACAAAGCACCGGTTTGTATCACTCCGCGTCCACGTGCATTCACAATGACGCAACACAGTTACCTACCGCTACGCGTAGTTATAATATGCACTTTACACTACTAAAAGGATATATTTACTTGATCCAAATAACATGTAGCACATGGAAATTAACAGCTACTTATGTCATCTCTGTCCACAATAACACTTTTTCATTTCCTGCTCACAATCTCGAAACCAATCTCCAGAAGCAGCTTGTAGAGGGAAATTCGTTTTAAATCTGGAAGATCGGGATCAGAGTTAACTGCCAACAGCACTTTGTTTAAGGTGGGGGTTCATTGTTAACAAAGAACTGGTGAACTTTTCGACGGATTGCAGATCTCACAAATTCGTTGCAAACTACATCTACCATTTATCTGGTACGTAGAAGCTTTTGGCCGGGATCTTCACCAACTGACGATTTTTCTTTGCGTTGCTGTCAATACTCGCAACTGACACACCGGTAAACTCGGATGATCATTTCATCACGTCTTCGATAGCAAGTTCGGGATATTTCTCGCAGAGCTTGTTAAACACGTTCAATATTGTCTTTTCACCACTTCGTCACGGTTTGCCGCACTTATGTTTCACAACACTCACTTGTTCCGCCATGTTACTTTCATACTGAATAATGCGCGCGCAGAATGAATTAGGCTGGTTACAGATTCACTTAACTGCGTATTCTTACACTTTAACTATGCTTAGTACACTTAGTTCATGCTTTAGCAAATATTAAGTGACATTTCAGACCTTAGTAACAGTATTTCTTCAAGGGACTATTTACACGGCGAAAGCGTCAAGAGGGCGCGCTGTGGCCAAAACGCACGTGGCTTTGTTTACGTCTCCTCTAATCTCTTGACGAACAGAGTATGGTGGAGCTAGTCCGAGCACTTCACTCTAAAATGAGTGAACGCATGAAAACCTTAACAGTTAACGGCATGAACTTGTGAAATTTGGAAATCCTATATTACTTAAGCAATTAGTTTGGTTTCTTTGCCAGGTATTTGTGATATATTGTATTATAAACTTAAAAGATATTCAGATAAATTCCTTAAGAGGTTTAAGTGATGGAATTAGAACTGAAAAATGCAATGCCATTGCTCGGATTTGAACCACGGATCTTCCGCATCTAGCGGCAACTTCAACTACTAAGCTACCATGGCCAACTTGCCAGTATAACATTAAATTCCCCAGCCGATTCGTACCTACCCGGTAGACCACAAGGGAATCTCACATCAGAGATAAACATTCCAAGAGCGACTTACAAATTGTAAGTACTTTATGCCCCGGTTTAAGTAACCTTTAGATGGTAATTATTATTTATTTATGCCAACAAACTTACTGCTGGTGTTTTTAAACACACAAGCCGTGTGTGGACAATATTTAAGAGGTGGAATCAGGACTGAAAAATTCCACCTCTTAAACATTGCCCACACACAGCTTGTGTGTTTAAAAACACCAGCAGTAAGATTGTTGGCATAAATAAATAATGCTTAAGAGGTTCTTAAGAAAAAAATTGGCGGTGTTTTTCACACTTTTCAACTTTTGAAACTAAATTTCAATATTGAGTTTCAAACATATCTACCCTGGCAATAACGTTAACCAGGAAATTAAAGGGACAACTCAACCCAATGCAGGCGGTTTGTGTTTATCATCCCCAGGAAAGAATGAAATGAAGAAGCCGCAGGTGGTTATAGGCCGCAGGGACGCCGGCCGACAGAGTCGCAGAGGTCGCTAACCATTCCAAGATTGATGACTCCGACCACACGGAGAAGGAACCGAGAGAACTCGATCCCTCTGAGGTGGCTCGAGAAGGCCGCCATCTGACATTTCCAACGTATCTGTGTCAACTGTGCGACACCGACCGTGGTAAAAAGTAAAGAGGGCCCTCCACAATACGTAGATCACTCGGCCCTTTCCACTTCTACCGTGACCCTGGGAGGCAGAGATGAAGGGAGAGCTCGAAGGGCGACCAAATCCGGATGAGGACGTGCGCAAGCATGAACAGGGTCCCTAACGCTTCCAGTTCGAACGCATCTGACACCCCCGAGCTTACCCATAAGTCCCTAACCATCAAAGCGGCCCCCTTCTGGTGAGTCCATATAGATACAGTTCTAACCGGGCTGTCCCAACCGACGCCAGGGAAGAAACCTTTTTCAGAGCACATATCCACCGACCGCCCAACCGCAACCCACCGAACACCGTCGCCTGATCCTATAACCCTGAAACGGTCAATGAAGAAAATGCGGGAGAGGAAAGACATGGTAGAAGAGGATCTACCGCAGCATTCACCTACCGACCTAAGGAAACCACGAAAAACACATGGGACAGGGTAGAACGTCCCCGGGTAATGAACCCGAGACCTCCCAAATGTGAGTCGTCCACGCTACCGCGGCGCCATCTCGCTCTGTGGCAATTCGAAGTCACTCCAGCATTCGCCTTGACAAACAGGAACAAATAAGGAAAAGCCCAGCCAGAGGAACCCCCAGATATCGATCCGAGGAACTCCCTAATGCGAGCCTCACAATTAGCTCGTATATCACGTGATTTGCATATAACATATGAATTACATTACAAAACAAATTCAAAGTATACACTGCTTGCTTTTTGCTTTTAATTAATTAATTAAAATTATTTAGGTCATACTTTGTCTTTATGCTTTTCTGAAAATTTCCAGCGATAAAGCGCATCAGGTCCTTAAGATGTCCAAGTGAAATTATGAAATAAATAGCCAAATGTTTGCACCGCAAGGAGGGGTTTAATGGCAGTGAGTACTGAACAAATAATTAAGAAAAGAAAGTACTTTTAAGAATACAGAGGTGATTATTAAATTAACAATTTGTACTTCTGTGCTGGTGATGATTTATGTCTGTACCATTATATGCCAATCTCTCTTAAACTGCTACACAAAATGTGTATTTTTCGGGATATTTGACTATTTTCTTAGGTTGGTTCCCTCAGTACCATCCACACACTAGCAGCGATCCGTCCACTAATCGTATCATGTTAGTAGTGTGTAGCAATGATTGTTTTCGAAACGAAAAACCGCGCTTGCGTTTGAGTATCTTGTTTCATGCCTTGCTTTACTGAACGGCTTATTAAATCACGTATCTGCTACTAGTAACTCTTCCCTAGAACTTTTGTTTTGAAGAGCTCTGCAAGGTGTTCTTGGTCTAAATCAGGCACGGGGAAGAGGGGTGACAGCAATGCAATCGAGTATTTACCCTCTCCACTTACTGATAGAATTTGAAGGACTCCCCCGTTCTCTGAGGTAGACAGATAACAGCGGGAGGTGTGGCCTAGTAGCTAATCGCTTTGAAGCAGTGGAAGGGGTTAACACTACGATGTAAATATTCGGTTCTCCCCATCTATGGCCTAAATGTCCTTGATATGTTTCCTCCATTAAGTCGTGGTAAATTCATGATCTACAATGTCCTGAGTTCATACCATATGAACATATTTTTACTTTCTCTACTGGTAAGTAGGGGAAGTATTGTATTCCACCCAAAAATTCGATTTCGAGATTTCACCGGAAATATATGTTTTGAAGCCCACTGAATCCAAAAAAAGCATTTTTACAAAAAGGCCCGTGTGTGTCAGTCTGTGGACAGCATAACTCAAAAACGAAAAGTCGGTTAAAAACCAAAGTTGGTATTTAAGTTTAATGTCATTCAAGGATGTGACACGAAGATTTTGTAGAAAATAGCCCCACCCTAAACTACCCTTTACATGGAAAATTTTTCGAAAATTTTGATTTTCTTGAAAATGGCTCTAACGATTTTGATTAAAATGCCATATGTTTGAGATATTTTTATGACAAATGAAATGTATATCTTGAATTTTCTGGCTATAGCCCCCCTAGTCGTATTTACTCTGGACGACTTTTGCATAACTGGTAAACCGTTAGAGATAGACCAAATCATACTATACAAAAATGTAGATCTTGCTAAAATACACAAATTATGTCTCAATAAATTGTCTTGTAGGGTGAACCATTTCGGAGATATTCCTTGTTATGTGTGTGACTTTCGGAAAACTGAACTTTCGTGAAATGGGTCATCGCTGTGCATTTTTTATATGCTAAGTGTGCAAAGACAACAGAATCTCAAAGCTTTAAAACATTTGACTATCCAACAAAGCCTACTGTATTCCAACATTCCCCTTGCACCTACAAGGAAATAAGCAATTAGATAAGTTGTACAAATGTTTATCTTAACTAACACGAAGAAGATATAGGAATAAGAGTTTGTAAGAATGGTTAGTACAAGAGTAGAGAAAGTCATGTGAGTGCAGCACATCAGATTTTTTCTCTCGAGAACCATTTAAGATATTGCTTTGAAACTTGGTGGGATGCTTAATATAATTGATATTAACATGTAGGCAAAGCAATTGAATTAATACTTAAAAAATAAGCACTTTCTAAATTTCACAGGTTGTTCCCCTTAAATGAATAAATTAGTGGATTATGTAGTTTTGTTAAATACCTGTAGGTGTTATGGCTACTTCCTCTATAGCCTGACTGTTCATTGTACACATTCATATCAGAAGCGTTTGCATCCAAAATGAGACAAGAAGTTGTCCCCATTGTATCTGGCACGCCACATCACCGAAGTACTGGCCATTTCCTGCCTATAATTTCCAAGACTAGATTGTCTATTTGGTCAATTTTGACATCAGTTCCCCCTCTAGTTCCAGTCTTTGAGTAATTGCCAACTTTAGCCCGTAAAAACCTTATTGAATTGAAGTCAACATAACCTTGCTTTATCATAACAAAACATAGTTAAGATACTTTATTTAATGCAGCAACTTATAAATGGTGTAAACTGGAAAATAAACAAACTTACCATTGTCTGTTTTCTTATATTCGGCAATGTAGCGTCACGAGCATTAGCAACATGTTTCTCATTTGACATAATGCAATAGACACTCTTAATTCTGCCCATGCTTGCTTCTTCGAATCCTTGGTAATTGTGGAAGAGAAGGCTCCAAATAAGTGAATTTTTAATTCAAGCATTTTGTTCAGAAAACACTCCTTTTTAGGATAAGAATCCATCTCTCTCTCTCTCTCTCTCTCTCTCTCTCTCTCTCTCTCTCTCTCTCTCTCTCTCTCTGTGTGTGTGTGCATGTGTCGGTCAGTGTGCATGTGTGTCTGTCGACAGCATAACTCAAAAACGAAAAGTCGGTTGAAACCAAAGTTGGTATTTAAGTTTAATGTATTTCAAGAATGCGATACTACGTTTTTGAAGAAAATTGCTCCATCCTAAACTACCCTTTACGTGGACAATTTTTCGAAAATTTTGATTTTCTCGAAAATGGCTCTAACGATTTTGATTAAAATGTCATATGTTTGAGATATGTTTATATCAAACGAAATGTAAAATCGTTACAGCCATTTCAGCCATTTTCAAGAAAATCAAAATTTTCGAAAAATTTTCTATGTAAAGGGTAGTTCAGGGTGGAGCATTTCCTTTAAAATCTTCGTGTCGCATCCTTGAAAGACATTAAACTTAAATACCAACTTTGGTTTTTAACCGACTTTTCGTTTTTGAGTTATGCTGTCGACAGACACACATGCACACACACACACACACACACACACGCACGCACACACACACACACACACACGCACGCACGCGAGCGCGCGCGGAGACCTTTGTCTAAAAATGCTTTTTTTTTTTTTTTTTTTTAAATTCAGGGGGCCTCGAAACGCATATTTCCGGTGCAATCTCGACATCGAATTTTTGGGTGGAATACAATACTTCCTCTACTATACGTAGTAGAGAAAGTAATAAAAACTTGATCTCGTTAAAACACACGTTTGTATTTGCGAGTGTTGGTTCAAGACACAGGCTATTTGAGTGTCCGATAGACGATAACGTATGGAACAGAGATTATAAATAAGCTCAGGTGCATGTTGGAATATCAACCTGTGTAAACCGCAATGCCACGCGACGTGGAACTTAAAAATATTCTGCTCTCCTAATGCGCTCAATCATTTTTGCCGTGACTGTACCTATAATTAGGCTAAGACGGAGTTAGGAAAAATTATTGTGGACAAGCTTCTAGCATAATGTTGCGCTTCCTTCACTATTGGTTGGTTTTACGTCAGCGGGTGAATGGGGCATCGTTTTCGGTTGAATGCCAATTGATAAAGCAAACATTTGAGTGAAACGGCAATACCATAACCAGTTTATTTTTCTTTCTTTTTTTTATTTTTGTTTTTCACACACATTTGGCCTTCGGTCATCAATGACTATTTAGATTTAGCCATCTAAATGATTTTCTATGCAGTCCACACATACGCGGATACCCATTTACCCTTGCAGTCGCATTTCCAGGCATACATACTTATGCATAACCACAAACAGCCATATCCGCGGCGGGACTCGAACCACAGCCCCCTGCGCGGCGGAGCGTCAAAGGCACGCTCTAGCGATCACAGCTATGAGGGCCGGAAAACCCGCAGTTTGCACATTGTTTAGGATAGCATAATTCCTTGCTGAAACGAAACAAAGAAATAAAACAAAAAGGATAAACATGAGTGTAATGCTCGGAAAGGTTGCATAACATAATACAATGAGGATTATAAATGTTGATGACGTTACACAAACAGTACACAAGAGAATCCTACTCCTGCTTCTGGGAATATTACCCCTACTACTTTAAAACGATGTCAACCGAGCCAGATGGCTCCGCGGTAACGTGTGAGGCTTGTATTCGGGGATCTCCCGGTTCGATTCTCGTCAAACGCCCATTTGACCTTGGATTTTCGTGGCTTGTTAGGTCGAGGGATCGTTCGTCGTGCTTTCTAGACAGCTCCAGTACCGGGAAGGATCTTCCAGCCTGGAGCTGTTAGGAACTTCCATGTGTCTGCAGTCGACTTGTAGCCTGCTCAGGGTTGCCAACATTTGGAAGAAAAATTATCGTACCTGCCACTCAAAATTATAGATTTGGAGTCAAAATTATCGTACATCATAAACCAAATGCTACAACAATAAAAAATATCAGTATAACACTTACGAGAATGTAATAGTATTGATGTTTATGGTATCCACTTATCAGATTGATGACCTCAACCAGTATTACAACTTTGGTACTCATGTTTCTCGCTCTATTCATCTGAAAATTCATCATCTTCCTCAATCCTTGCAGCATTATACAAATTTGTTGTTGAGATAAACTTTAACATCTTCTCGTGGGGCAACGAGATCAATGCAAACTCCGTCAGTTCTTTGAAATCAGTATTTCCACCAAGGTGGCATGTGTTTAACAGCACTCCAGAAACTGCCAGGTTCAGGCATGTTCTTTATTTCACACGGAATATCAGTTACTCCGAGTTTTCTCTATTGATCATCAATTTTCTGAACAGTGCCTTCTTCATTGAGATTACCAGATCTGGGAACACTGGCAACATGAGGATAAAGGGTAGAAGGATTAGTAGGATATGAAATGGTTGCCTTAGAGGGGTGGAGACAGGCCATGAGGGTAAAAGTGGTGTCGCTATTTGTAATTAGTTCCATTTCGCTGGTGTGACAAACCAGTGAAAATGATATTTCGCCGGTATCGAAATTATCGTATGCCCCCATAATTATCGTACGAGTTGGCAACCCTGAGGCTGCTGTAGTTCCTTCACTTCATCACTTCCTTTAGGGGTGTTAGTTACAATGTATGTGTGCATAAGAATACGAGGTGTCCCCTTTCGTTGTGTAACCATAAGCTATAACCTCTAGTTTCTAGCATGCTAGTTGCCATCGCTTCTCAAGCAGTCACTCTAACTGCAACAACTGATCAACTAAAGCGTCTCATTTCAACCTCCAGCATCACAGTAAGTGGAGAGTCACATACCGAAATATGCAAAACACTGTCTCTCCTCCGATGAAGGCCAGCGAGTCTGACTTTCCTGTTCCACAACGTAAACACACACGGTTAAAAAACACAAGAAAGCTGGCGACATCAGGTCCTTAAGTGACAAAATATCTCCAATGAAGGAAACAACGGAAGTTAATCCCCGGAGTTTACTAATCACATACAGTTAGTAAGTTTAATAAGCACGGTGGATGCGTCATGCATAATGGCTGAAGGCCTCCAGTACACGATGACGTAGAATCCTTATTTGCACACTTAGAAAGCTGTATTCCTTCCACAAAGACAGATATGTGAAAAACAGAAGTACACGAATCGGAAAGAAACTGTTAACTCATCTGAAAAGTAAAATAAACACTGCAGAAGCAATTTCATGGCCACCGTTCGTATATAATGGGATAGAGGACTTTCCTTCGAATTAAATTTCTTTCGGGAAGTCTTTCACTTACATCACCAATCACAACACTTTAATACCATGAATTTGTGATCTCCTTGACACCGGCATATTACTCAGATGGTTAGAGCAACCGAACACAAACCGGAAGATCTGTGTATTAAATTCCGACTATAACGTTGCATTTTCCAGCCTGAGTCTACCCTTACAAACCACATATGTTGTTAAACTGAATATCTTTGAAGAGAGTATACTACAGTGGAATTGAAATAAATTGCGAGCTCTGTTTGAATATATCTAGCTCTTTCAATGTGCACAAAACTACTCAGTAAGATATGTTAACAGGAAAGTAATTTGAACGCTGATTATACTAATCCATGTAAAACTACAGAGAACATAACCACAATAGAAGGAATTGTATTCATGCTAGCGATAGCGTCGCTGTCCACGTGAGAGAAATAAAATTCCACCTAATACCCAACTGAAAGCTGTGGCTCTCTCTTTTTTTTCTTTTTTCTTTTTTTGTTTGGAAAGGGGTGGGGTAAAACTGATTTTGTTTGTTAACGACACTGTCAATTGCCAGGAACATGCACCACCGGTGTACCGGAATTTCGTCCTGCAGGAGTTTACATGCGAGTAAATCTACTGACACGCGCCTGTCGTTTTTAAGCGCACTTAAAAACCAGCAGTCTGGGCCGGGTTTGAACCCACGACCACAGGATCAGTAGGCCAGCGTCTACCAACTGAGTCACCCAGACCGGAAGAGGGGGGCAGGCAGTATGTCAGATATGAAACATCTATATCTCCAATAGTGCTAACATCAATATCGCAGTATTAACTGCTTTATAACTCCTACATCCCTATTGCTTGGCGATTTTAATCACATATATCACATATGGGGAAACACTAACACAGATCGCAGAGGAAAGGTTATTGAGTCCGTTATCAATTTTTTTCGATTTGATTCTCCTCGACTTACCATACTCTACCCGTTATGACATCTCCCACAAATCCTATAATAGCATCGACGTCTCACTCGATTCCTCCAGTATTGCTCCTAACTTTTCCTGGGCAGTTCCTTCTAATTCTTTCACAGACATTAGAAACTGCCCAATATGGAAATATCTCGAGCAAATTGGCCTCAGTCCAGAGTGCTTCTCGACTCGTTAGCATCACTTGAAAAATTACAAACATCTGAAGGTTTTTGTCAAATGAATGTAAGCAATATCATGGCTACGTTTTCGTCTGCAATCATGGAGAGTGCTGAGATAAGCATCCCTCTTGTTGTTAAGACCCTTAATCGACGAGCTGTTCCATGGTGGAATGAAAGTTGTATCCTGGCCATTAAAAAGGAGAAAAGGCTTATTATAAATGCCAGAGGCATCCAAGTATTGCTAACAAACTGGAATATCAGTGTCTGCGAGCTACTGCAATATAGTTGCAGTAAGAAGGAATCGTGGTTACAGTTTCTGTCCCATTTAAACAACAAAATTTCCCAGTCAGACACGTGGCACAAAATTCTACCGTAGTGTGATACTCGACGGCAACATGTAATCTTCCTTCTTAGATCTAAAGCTGCCAATATTCCTATTTCTGTGAAATCGCTGATACTTTAGCTGCTTCATTTGTTGAAGCCTCTAATCAAATTTTAACTACTTTCGGCAACTGCCGCACATTAAGGAAAACCTTACGTGTGCTTGATCTGCAAATATTCCTCATGGATGATGATCAGAGGCTGAACGCTGACATTGCCTAAGACAACTTCAATAATAATAATAATAATAATAATAATAATAATAATAATAATAATAATAATAATAATAATAATAATAATAATAATAAATAATAATAATCATAATAATAAGCATAATAAATATATCTAATAATAATGATAACGATAATGATAATGCTATAGTGATAAAAATGATGATAATAATAGTAATAATAATATAATAATTATGATGATAATAATGATGATGATAATAATAATACTGATAATAATGATAATAATTATGATAATAATGATGATAATAACGATGATAATAATGATGATAATAATGATGATAATAATGATGATAATAATGATAATAATAATGATGATAATAATAATAATAATAATAATAATAATAATAATAATAATAATAATAATAATAATAATAATAATAATGATGATGATGATGATGATGATGATAATGATAATGATAATAATGATGATGATGATGATGATGATGATGATGATAATAATAATAATAATAATAATAATAATAATAATAATAATAATAATAATAATAATAATAATAATAATAATAATAATAATAATAATAATAATAATAATAATAATAATAATAATAATAATAATAATAATAATAATAATAATAATAATAATAATAATAATAATAATAATAATAATAATAATAATAATAATAAATAAATAATAGTAATAATAATGAATATGTAATACTCCAAGGGCAAGAGGCTGAGACAAAAGTTAAGGAAGTCAGTATACGAGTCCATGAGATTAAACAAATGGCCGTAAAGTGCTTAAAAAGGCTGGTTTGCCTGAGATTTGGATGCCATGTATGGACTTTATATTACCTTGAAGAGTCTCGCAGCAAATGGAAATTCTATGTTCTCTTCCACATTTTAGTATGAGAAAGTTAATTGGCGTGTTGTCTTTAATGATAGAAAGAACAATAGGTTGTCAGTAAGGTTGGTAATAGCGATAAGGATGAGGACATCGTTAAATGAAACTGATATTAACCTCCATTACTCATCGCTGTCCTTCACTTTTCTAGGTACGTCATATACGAATAACTACTCAAAACGTCCTACCTTGTCGAATTGTTGTATACAAATGATTCCTTTCTATATGCGGGGATAGCAATACCTAGGGTAACCAGGTGTCCTACATTTCCTAGACATGTCCTGCAATTGCATCCCATGTCAAGTGTACAAGAAGTCCAAAATGTCTTGCAGTGAAAGATTTGGTTAAGTGTATACAATTTTATTTGCATTGTAGATGTGCCAGTAACTTATCTGACAAGGGAAGGTCACTATATGTTGTCGTGCAAATTATATTCATACATAGAGCAACAAAATATACATCCACCATAAAAAAGTTTAGCTGGCATGGACTATTAGTAGAGGAGATACCAGTCGTCAAAGATCACGATGAGAACTCTGTGAGTATAAATTATTTTTTAATAAAATTGAATATTTGAGACAAATAGTCAATAATGTGAAATAAAACACACTATAGCAGAGTTTACTTACTTAACTACACTATCGGAGGCAAAAAAATATGTAAGTCAGCAGTAAAAACATGGGAAATGCATAGACATTTCTCACAGTGTGCACATTCATAATTCTTATGGAAGCACTCTTCCATTAATCCTTCAAAACAGTACTACAAGAGTGTATGAGATACACAAGGAAAGTCTTCAGTGTAGTTGTATCGAAAAAAAAAGTATATTTCATGAAGTTGGAGAATTTTGCTTCCGAGAACTAAAATACACAAAAGATCAAAGGCGTAAGCAGTGCTATCTATGTCGTATGTTAATGTCTGTCGGAAGATACCATAATTGTATCTGTGAGAAACTTAATAAATGTTTTGTATGGACGGAACAAGAAACCGTCGGCAGGTTGCGCAATGCCTGTGCACTTCGCTGCAATCACCTTCTTCAGGAACTGTAGAGTTATGCAGTTCGTCATCTCTATTGGCTGTCCAAGAGTGAACCAAAAGAAGGACTTTAGTTTTTCTTGTATATCTTGCGCTGCTTGCAGCTCGATATGTAAAATGAGAACTTTGTTAGAGAGGGGAAACCTATAACCGCCCCGCCTATTCCTTCCCCTCCTTTCAATATAGCTGCAGCATATCAGCTGAAACTTTACAAAGAGGTTTTCTCTCTAGTCAGTAACAAAACAAAAATAGTTTTGTTGTATTCTCCGCGACAACTACCGTCACCTTCTCTTGTGAGTTCATTGTGCATACGTACGTTCTATCCCAGCAGGGGAGTTTGAGTTTACCTCCTTCCATTATACGCGGACCTCTCTTTAACCCCCAGACGTACATTGTGTTTCATTGGCGGGCTGGTTACATGTACGTTGCGGTTGACTTACGAAAGCACTTTCAAATCTTATGTGATAAACATCTGCTCACTGGTGACTCTTTGGTACTGCTTACGTTTATCAAGCCAATCAGTATTTGACATAACCTTAGAAGATCCACCAAGTGATCGTCGCGTAACATACACACTTTTAATATACTTCAATTTGGAGAAACTATGTGTTCACAACACTATATTCACTCATATGCAAACTATTCTTGCAAATGCTCATTTCTCTGTCTACTACATTTTAATCGACACAAGCATTTTCAGAAATTACCATATTGCGAATTTTCTTGTAGATGTAAGAGGAATGTGCAATACGGTAGGCTTCAAGCGATAGTGAAATGTTTTAAGAACTGGTTGCTGTACGATGCCTTCGAAATTCCGTTCTCTTTGCAAGACCAAGGAATGGGAGAAAAAAAAACACACACAAAAAAAAATATTGCTATTTGAGAAAAAGTATAAATATTGGCAAATTCAAACAAATAAAGAATATCTCGGAAATGGTTCACTCAATAGAAAAACGAAGTACTTGACATAAATTGTGTGTTTTAACGAGATCCACATTGTTTATTTAGTAAGCTTTTGTCTGTCTCTTAGTGTTTACCATTTATGCAAACATCATCCAGAATGAAGAGGTCTTCTGAGGACATTCCCAGAAAATTCAAGGCATGACTTAGAAACTGCCATGGAATCGCCTGTTTATGTCCGTCACTGGATACTGATTGTCTCTCCCTCCAATGAGGAATGGAGTGGAGTATTGTTGCTCACTGCCTAAGGTTCTCCAAAGAGAGAAGTTTGGACATCCCTGCTCTATCCTGATATTTGAATAAAAGAACCGCAGTGTTTGTTGCCGACGACGGCTTTTGGGAGAAAGTGAAATGAAACTTCTTATTGGGGGCTTCGAAATTCCGAATCCGCAACCTTTTCGTGTGACGAAAAGTGGTGGGGGTAAACACTGTCGGGTAGAGTGGGAGCGGTGTCTTGCTTGCCTTCGGGTATCGAAGAGTGACGACAGTGAAATGTTATTGTTGGAGCGACACAGAGTTTTCATCAAATTTATATATTCGAGATATATCGAGAGCTCTGTCGCGAAAGTGAGCTCAATCATGATGATAATGCAGAGGAAATCAACTTAGCACGCCTATCCCCAGAAGCGAATCCTTTTCAAAAATTGTACAGTGCATCCCACACCATGAATGATGATATTCAATTAGCAACGCTCAATAAAAAAAGAAAAAAAGAAAAGAAAGCAAACAGAAAAAAGGCTTCTAGTCATTTTTAAGTGAAACTTCTTATGGGTGGGCTTTGAAATTCTGATGAATAATTAAAATGTCTCCCTGTAATACTAAAGTTTCACTTCTATCGGGTATCTTTACGACTCACCCTTTTTTATTATTTAGACCGATGAGCAGTAAATACATGCTTTACAGATCTGGCAGAACAGAATCAATAATAACATAATAATAGCGTTGTAGAGGTAGGACAGTGGGCCTCCTCTGAACTAATACAAATGTGATACATGCTGCTGCAGTGGTGAGAACTTACACATCACAAAGAAGAGCAGAAAAGCAAAGATACGCAGATTATTCGAGCTAGAGATGTCATCACTGAGCATTCCAGCATTCGAGAACAGGTCGTACAGGTTCTCCTGTACGGTATGTTTACTTGCACAGCACCTAGCCGCTAATGCCACTTTATCTGTGCGGATGTCATTATATTGTCATGCTTTTGTGTCTTGGGCAATGGTTTCTTCCTGTATACCTAATTTAGGATACAGAAAGGGGGCAGGAATAGGTGTTGGGTTATAATGTGTTGGAAGATGGGAGTGGCATTACCCTCATCCAAGGGTCATCCTTGGGTAGGCGGTAACTTTTCCTTCTTCGAGGTGCTCTGTGGTCGTATTGACCTAATGCCCGTACCAGCTGATTGGTGTGGGAGTTAAGTTTGGAGTGCATGGTTCGGGATCGCTCCCTCACCAAGTCCATGATGTAAGGTAGTCCTGAGTGTTTGTGGAGGATGTAAGACGGGAATCTACGCCCGGTATCATATATCATTCTTACCGCCCTATTCTGCACTGTTTGCAGTTTGCGTATGGTAGAAGGTGCCGCTGATCCCCAGGCTTCGCAGCCGTACAAGATCAATGACGGAATAATTGCCCGGTAAATGAGTAGTTTTAAGTGATTGGGCATGGTGGATCGGAGGATAGGGTAGAGCTGTCTGAGCGCAGCGTGACCAAGTTTGGCCTTTGCGCGGCCGTGTGGGGCGTATGTTAGCCTGCGGTCGAGAAGAACGCCTAAATATTTAAGCAGGTCCTGTGGAAGTCGTCGCTTCAGTCGTGTTGTCCGGCGACTTCGGGCGGCGATGTTAACGTCACAGCTCCTGGAACGTGGCGTAGATTGGAGAAGAACTGTCGGATGGAATGATGGAGAGGAACAAGTCCCAGCTGGAGCTGCTGGTTGCGACAAACCACGGAACATTGGTGGTGGTTCGCAGGTATAGGTTCTGGACGACGTGCAGACGCCGCAGGTGACACACACTGGCAACCTCCTAAACCTGGCAGGTATAGGTAATCTTCTTCTTCTTCTTCTTCTTCTTCTTCTTCTTCTTCTTCTTCTTCTTCTTCTTCTTCCTGACAAGGTTTAGGCCTTTAGACCTGTTCCGAGGCTAAATAAATTGGTCGCTCCATCTTCTCCGTTGTCGTCCAATGTTTCTCCGTCCAGAAGGTCTGTAAAATAAAGCTTGCCGTGGGTATCTCGAAGGGGACATCCTTAAAACATGGTTTTTCCACTCTTTCTGATATCGTTGAATCTCTTCAATTATATTTTCTTCCATAAGTTGTGCTCGTATATCAGTATTTCTCATTCTGTCCCATCTTGTTACTCCCAATAGTGGTCGTAAAAATCTCATTTGGGCTGCTTCTAAACTGGATTTTTCCCTAGATCGTAGGACCTAGGTATAGGTAATAATAAGAGTGCGAACAAAAGGTTGGCACAGCAGCAGTGAAGATTCCAAACCAAGTGAGGTGTGTTTGTGGAACAAAGAAGCAACCCAAATGTTCTGCAATTACTAAAAGTGAATTGGCGCCTGATCGCCTACGTTAGAACTACCTAGTATCTTTAAAAAAGCTATAGAAATGCCGCATAAAAGGGCAGCTAGTGTAAAGGTATTCAGTTGGCCAAGTTACAATGTAGTGAGTATTAAACAAGCGAACCATTAAGCGAGCTAGGCGCAGCGGCGTTGTTATACATGACACCAACTGTTCGAGAGTTACAGAAGCGTGGCAGCGTTCGAGCTACGAAAAGTTGCGTTGAAGGGGAAAAGAGATAGCAGTTTAGCTTAGGTATTGCGATATTCATCCTAAATGCGTGCACAAAGCAATAGTAACTCACTAATAATTGTTCTCTGACAACTGTTTACACTCAAGTTTCGTGAGCGAATGATAATTGTGCCTTTTGCGCATCCTTCATTTTGGATGTGTATGAATTAAGTGTAAATCACTATTAATCAAGGATATCGTCACTACGCTGGTTGCCAAATCAAGTTTACAATCCTGCGTATTGGTTTATTATCTAGTTTTTCTTTCTTAAATTATATAGAGGAGACGGAAAACTATCCTAAGTAAAAAAAGTTACGAAGTGTTACCTTATTATGAATTTCTTTATCCTCTATTGTCTATAGTGGATATATGAATCATTCTTACGAAAGCTTGTTACTTTCTCTACTGGTAAGTAGGGGAAGTATTGTATTCCACCCAAAAATTCGTTGTCGAGATTTCACCGGAAATATATGTTTTGAGGCCCCCTGAATAAAAAAAAAAAAAAAAAAAAAGCATTTTTAGAAAAAGGTCCGTGTGTGTGTGTCTGTGTGTGTGTGTGTCTGTGGACAGCATAACTCAAAAACGAAAAGTAGGTTAAAAACCAAAGTTGGTATTTAAGTTTAATGTCGTTCAGGGATGTGACACGAAGATTTAGAAGAAAATAGCCCTACCCTAAACTACCCTTTACATGGAACATTTTTCGAAAATTTTGATTTTTTTGAAAATACCTCTAACGATTTTGATTAAAATGCCATATGTTTGAGATATTTTTATGGCAAATGAAATGTATATCTTGAATTTTCTGACTATAGCCCCTGTAGTCGTATTTACTCTGGACGACTTTTGCATAACTGGTAAACCGTTAGAGATAGACCAAAACATTCTATACAAAAAATGTAGATCTTGCTAAAATACATAATTTATGTCTCAATAAATTTTCTTGTAGGGTGAACCATTTCGGAGATATTCCTTGTTATGTGTGTGAGTTTCGGAAAACTTAGAACTTTAGCGAAATGCAACAACATTGTTCATTTTTTTATGTTAATCGTGCAAAGAGAACGGAATCTCAAGGGTCAAAAACATTGGACTATCGCACAAAGCCTTCTGTATTCTAATATTCCCCTTCCACCTACAAGGACATAAGCAATAAGATAATTTGTAATAATGTTTATCTTAACTAACATGGAGATATAGGAATAAGAGTTTGTTAGAATGGTTAGTACAAGAGTAGAGAAAGTCATGTGAGTGCAATACATCAGATTTTTTTTTCTTTGTACTTCATTTTAATCGTGATAAACATTTGCTGAAATAGCCATGGGCGAGATGGCTTCGCCGTAACATGTGAACCTTGCGCTTGGGAGGTCGTGGGGCGCATAACTGTGATCAACCTTCCTGACCCATCGGTTTTATCGGGGTTTTCTCTGGTCACCAGGTGAATGCCGGGAAGGATATTTACCCATTCTTCGAATTTGCCGTCTTTTCATTTCATGCCATGTTCTTTCCATCCGGCTTTTCAGGGTTATCTGATGGCTGCACTGCAAGAGTGAGTGAGTGAGTGAGTGAGTGAGTGAGTGAGTGAGTGAGTGAGTGAGTGAGTGAGTGAGTGGTGATGTTTAAGGGCCCGTCGACAACTAGGCCATTAGGGCCCGGCACCGCAAGAGAGATATAGCTCTCGGTGTCGAGGTGGCGTTTCGGACGTCTCTCCTAAGGGGTCAGTCGAAACCTGGATAGCAGGCTTCGTACGTGAAATTCCGTCGGGATGAAGGTCTACCTGCAAACCTATAGGGATCCGCCCTCGGTAGGTGTCACCTCACCGGCCGCCATTTGGGTACTGTTCTCTCATCTCTTCCGCCCGTGTCTGACTTTCGAAATCCGAATCAGCGTGATAAATGCGGAATCCCTTCCGATGTGTAATCAATAGGGCGAGGCATTTCAGTATCTTTCCTGTTCCTCCAGCTAAGGACAAGAAAGAAAACACACTTCAACAACAATAAGTTTGTCTGACGTTAAGGACTGTCGTCTGCTTGCACCAAACCAAGTTAAATGTTCATCAGTGACAGCCAATACACACTACCTTACTGCTTAGCAATATAATAACGATTTATGTTAACGAGGCTCGTTGTATCTAGGATTAGGTTACATTTGAAACTATCGATTGCAAAAGCAGTAGGTACTGTGACTTGCTAGGAATCATATGTGATGTATGTGGTCGTGAAATAAGAAGAAAAATCTGATGTGTTGCACTCACATGACTTTCTCTACTCCTGTACTAACCATTCTTACAAACTCTTATTCCTATATCTTCTTCGTGCTAGTTAAGGTAAACATTTGTACAACCTATTGCTTATTTCCTTGTAGGTGCAAGGGGAACGTTAGAATACAGAAGGCTTTGTGCGATATTCAAATGTTTGAGATTCTGTTGTCTTTGCACACTTAACATATAAAAAAATGAACAACGATGATCCATTTCACGAAAGTTCTAAGTTTTCCGAAACTCACACACATAACAAGGAATATCTCCGAAATGGTTCACCCTACAAGAAAATTTATTGAGACATAAATTGTGTATTTTAGCAAGATCTACAGTTTTTGTATTGCAAGATTTTGTCTATTTCTAACGGTTTACCAGTTATGCAAAATTCGTCCAGAATAAATACGACTACAGGGGCTATAGCCAGAAAATTCAAGATATACATTTCATTTGTCATAAAAAGATCTCAAACATGTGGCATTTTAATTAAAATCGTTAGAACCATTTTCAAGAAAATCAAAATTTTGAAAAATCTTCCATGTAAAGTGTAGTTAAGGGTAGGGGTATTTTCTTCAAAATCTTCGTGTCATATTCTTAAAAGATATTAAACTTAAATACCAAGTTTGGTTTTTAACCGACTTTTCGTTTTTGAGTTATGCTGTCCACAGACTGACACACACACACGGACCTTTTTCTAAAAATGCTTTTTTTTTATTCAGGGGGCCTCAAAACACGTATTTCCGGTGAAATCTCGACATCGAATTTTTGGGTGGAATACAATACTTCCCCTACTTACCAGTAGAGAAAGTAAAAATGAGTGGTTAAAGCAAAATAAATGTGGTGAAATCAGTGAAGGTCAAAGTAACATTGGACAAATTTCGAATGAAGATGGCGATAGTGGCGAAAGTGGAGTGAGAAGATCCGCCGCAGTGGAAAGTGCAGCGAGTGCCTCCGAAAGCTCTCAGTAAATTTGTCATGCAGCGATGTCCAACGTTTGCGTAAGCGGGGAGGTTGGATTAAACTACCTCCACTATACACGTGGAGGTTGCCTCTCTTTCACCCCCAGCCGTGCATTGTGTTGCAGTGGCGCGTTGACTACGTGTACGTTGCGTTTGATTTACGAAAGCACTTTCAAACCTTATGGCGATAAACATCTGTTCATCAGTGACTTCTTTGGTACTGCTTACATTTAAGAAGTCTATCAATATTTGGTCGAAGTCGAAGTGCGTACCCTTAGAAGATACACCAAGTGATCGCCGCGTAACCTATTGCGATACAGACTTTTAATAGAGTTCAATTTGGAGAAACTTTGTTCGCAAATATATGTAGAGCTATACTCATTCTTATACAAACTGTTCTTGCAAATGCTTATTTCTCTGTCTACTTCATTTTAATCGACATAAGCATTTTCAGAAAGTATCTTATTGATAATTTTCTTATAGGTGCTAGGGGAATATCAGAATACAGCAGGCTTTAAGCAATGGTGAAATGTTTTAAGAACTGGTTGCTATGCGATGCCTTTGAAACCTGTTCTCTTTGCAAGGCCAAAAGATAAAAAATCGTATGTAAAGTTTTATTCCTGTATCTTCTTCGTGTTAGTTGAGATAAGGATTTGCTGAAATTATCTTATTGCGTATCTCCGTGTAGGTACAAAGGAAATATGGGATTACAACAGGTTTTGAGAGATAGTCAAAATTTTTAGAGCTTTCAAATTCCATTCTGTTTGCACGACTAACATAAAAATGAATAACGATGTTCCATTTGAAGAAAGTTTGTTTTCCAAAATTCACACAAATAACTATGGATATGGTCTACTATGGTCTACAAGAAATGTATTAGTACATAAATTGTGTGTTTAAGCAAGATCTACATTTTTGTATAGTAAGATTTTGTCTATCTCTTACGGTTTATTAGTTACGCAAAAGTCATCAAGAGTAAACAGGACTACATAGGCTACAGCCAGAAATCTCAAAATGTACATTTCGTTTGCCATAAAAATATCTCAAACATACGTCATTTTCATCAAAATCGTTAGAGCCATTTTGGAGATATTCAACGTTTTCGAAAATTTTTCCATGAAAAGGGAAATTTAGGGTGGAGGAATTTTCTTCAAAATCTTCGTGTCGTATGCTTCGTATGCTTGAAATACATTAAATTTAAAAACAAACTTTGATCTTTAACCGACTTTTCGTTTTTAAGTTATGTTATCCACAGACTGACAGACACACTGACACACATGCGCGCGCGCGCGCACACACACACACACACACACACACACACACACACACACATACACATGGACCTTTTTCTAAAAATACCTTTTTTTTTGGATTCGGGAGCCTCAAAACATATTTCCGTTGAAATTCCGGCATCGAAATTTTGGGTGGAATACAGTACTTCTACTTACTATACGTAGTAGAAAAAGTAAAAACGAATTACATATTCCTATTTGAGAAAAGTATAAGAATTGGCAAGTTCACACACATAATAAAGAGTATCTAGGAAAGGGTTCACTAAAAAAAAAAAAAAAATCCACATAAATTTTGTGTTTTAACCACACCCACATTTTTTATTTAGTAAGAATGTCTGTTTACCATTTATGTAAAAGTCATCCAGAATGAAGAGTTTTTTTTTTTTTTTTTTAGGACATTCCCAGAAAATTCAAGTTGTGACTTAGAAACTGCCACGGAATCGCCTGTTTGTGTCCGTCACTGGATACTGACTGGTTGTGTTTCTACACGTCACAAGCTTGAGCTGATTCACCCTCCGGCTGAAAGAGTGGAGTGGGGAATAGCCGCTAATTACGTAAGCGTCTCCAAAGAGACAAGGTTGGATATCGCTGCTCTATCATAAACTGGCATTGGTAGCTACCATAGACTAGAGTTAGCGGTAAATGATTCCACCGGAGAAGTCTATGGAATAAAGTACTTCTTGTAGAAAAAGTGTCTCCTAAGAACCAACGGGAACTAAACACCGGTGCTAAAGGTTTGGGGCAGTGCATTTTGCATAATGGTGGGTTTCATCAAGTAAAAGAACTCTGCAAGCTGTATGGGTACGCTTTCAGAGCTCACATTTTCATTTTGACATGGCTGAGAATGATGTTAGAACAGAAAGAACGAACCAAATATTCTGGTCTACAGAAATATCTGGGAAGTGTAAAGCTTGTGGGAAGTTTAAGAACAATGTTGAATGCATTGACGGAATTAGCCGATCTTTCACGTGATCTTCCAAAAAGGGAAGTTACACTACCAAGAGCAGATAAACTGATAAAAAGAACTGTTAGAGCATCTCAGTCATTGCAGAAAGTATAGTTCATCACTGCAATCAATTTATAATCTCGGATAAGAGGAAAACTATAAGAGCCTTCAGGAAGTACAAGGAATACAGAAATATTGAAAAGAAGCCTCGCGATTTACTACCACTACTTTGTACTTCAGACGCTATATCAACAGCTGAGTGTGAATGTTCATTTAGCTTCATGAATGAGATTGTAAACCCGTTATGAAATGTCCTTTTGCTGGATCATGTCTGATTTGATGTTCATCAATTTAAACGGACCTCCTCTTTCTGAATTTGACCCATTGTCATATGTGAAACCCTGGCTGGCAACTGGGAGGCAATCAGCAGAGGAAGTCTCCGGTCATAAAATAAAAAAGACTGCAGAGCAAGATCCCTTTGAGCCTGTCTGGAAAATGTTGAAGGATTAGTTGAGTACGGAAAGTTTTTTCCAGCTAAAGCCCTGAACAAAACATTCGCCTCTTCAGTATTACTCTGTTGCCAGACTGTGCA